>JAUMJK010000294.1:600000-1075203 GCA_033558105.1 Coccyzus lansbergi
GGCAAAGCTGGTTCACTCTATGCAATTTGTCAAAGTTTTTCTCAGAAATAACTGGATTTATACTTTTAAAGCCTGATCTAAATCCTATTGAGAGTTCTTGTTTGACATTGGCCAGCATGCTGTTCTTTGGGAAGTGAATGTGTCGCTTCCTGAGAGGATTATTGTTGCATGCAATAAATCTTGCCACTTCCCCCTCCCCTTTCAGGCAGTATTCATATGATGCAGTATCCCAAATGTTCTGTAGTTATAACCAGAGATCTTGTTTCTTTTTGTTTGAAGCAGCCACAGTCTAAAGCTTGAATATATTAATTGATTTATTTGCTGGTGACTTAACTGCTTGTGCTTGCACAAAAAGGTATTGGTATGCTTTTTTAACCTTAGTGTTAGTTAAAGATAGAAGAACTTTGGATGAATTTGTGTGATTTATTACTTCCGCAGAAGCCACAAGAGGAATGGGAGTTTATTCATTTCATAAAGAATTAGTCCTGTCCTTCATAGTATGTCTAGGCTGTGTGCAGTAGGAAAAACAAATACAGGTTAACAACACTTTTGCAGGGATAAAACCAGCTTCAGATTGTCTCCTTAAGTGCAACTTGAATAAAAGTGTGAAGTTCCTATTTGTTTTCTATCCCTATCTTCTCACAGTACCTCAACACCAGAGACATGGACCAAGTTCAGTTATGACAACGTCTGTAAGGCAGAACAAGAAAAACTGGCTTCCAGCAATCTTCGTGCCTTAATTGACAATATTCTTCATGACACATCTGAGGACCTGAGAAGACAGTGTGCTGCTGTTAATGAGGCTTTTGCCAAACGCTGTATGGAGCTGGAAGAAGCAAAATACAGACTAGAGCATTATTTGAAAAAAGTAAGTGTTATTCTTGAAATGCTGGCTACAGGTGTCATCGCCTCTTTTAAGAAGATTACAGTAGATTTACCCTCCAGGAAAATTATCTCAGTCCGTGTCAGATACAGAACATTATTCCATGCCAGCTTAGTATCTGATAAGAGTGTTTCTGTTTCTGTACTTAGATCCCTTGAATATTCTGGCCAAATAGGAGGTCAAGACTATAACTGTCTCGCTAAGACTATAAACAGATGTTAACATGCACAGAGATGATATGTATTTTTATTTAAACAGTTCTTTTTCTTGGTTATCCTCTTTAGACCCTTAAGGAGATTGGACATCAAGAAACTACCATTGCTGCTCTCAAACAAGTTATCAAAGACAAAGAAAACCCAATGAAAGTCGCTCAAACAAGGCTGTATGACAGGTCTTTTAGGCCCAATGTAGAGCTCTGCAGAGATGAAGCACAATTCAGGTAAACGCTATGGAACAACTCCTCCAAGGTGCCTGTTCTACCTAGAAGTGAGGCTAGACAGCTTTTGCACTTTTTATTAGCAACACACGGCCTCCAGATTTTTACTAGGTTTGAATGTGATATAAGTCTGAAATAATTCGGTTGACTGTAATAGCATAAGGAAAATACCATTTTAACCTAATGTATTGACAAACAGAAAGTATCCATAAAGGCAATTCTGCAGTTTGTCTCTGTGCTTTCTTCTCTGATCTATGTGGTTTCTTTTTGATTTAGATGATCCAAAAAAACCTGACAGCATGTGAATGATTTGCAACCCTTTTGCTGTCAGCGGTTCACCACAAGGTGGACTGTGTGCTGAATGAGTTATGCTTCAAGTGCTGAGAATGCAAATAGGCTGCACATATTCAGAGTCTGAGACAAGTGCTCAGTACAACAAAGCATTAGGCCGGTGGCATTTGAATTTCAGTAATAATCCGTTTTAAAATGGGAGGTCAGCAAATCCTTTCAAATTAAAGGTCTAAGTGTCACATTTGTCAGCTTTGATCTCATTACAAGCTTTGTAATTGATTCTCCTCCTTCACATTTTTCCTGCCCTTAGGAAAAGTGAGCAATTGGCTTTTGCAGGCTTACAACATCCTTGTAGCAAAGGTGTCTGCCATTCAGAGGCAAAATGCTCTTCTTTACAGGGCGAGGAAGAAGTTATAGTTAATTCAAATGCTTTATACCATCTCAGGCACACTCACTTAAGGTCCTGATTGAGCAAACCATGTAGAAGCTTTTCAGTATGGACACTGCCTTTAATGGGATTTAAGGACACGTGCAAGTCCTTTGCTGAATGGGTATGTATTTAATTGCCAGGCTTACCCTGTTTATAGTTACTCGGATTGCATAGCGCACGAGGATCTTCTTTTCGCAGGAAGTAAATATATGCCTTCTCTGCCAGCAGATTGCAGTGAAGCATGTAACCCTCACACACACTTTAAAAATGATTTGCTGCTTTTGTAAAATGGTGTGCTGCTGCTTCCTTAAAAGCTTTTATGCTTTTAAAGTGAAGACTGTTTTCTTATATCTGGTGCAAGTATCATCTTTAATACTTGAGTTTTAATACCAGTGAACAGATACCAAAACCCAGGCTTTATGAAATCCAGTCAAACTGAGTGGCTTATCTAACAATTTTTGTCCTATAATTCTTAGTACAAGTGTCCTACAGACTGGAAAGAGGTGAGGATGGATAGTTCAACTGTTCTTAGTGGCAAAGACATTCTTGGTACCATCGAAATCATGGCAGGCATCTGTATAAAAGCTATGCAAGGGAACTCTGCTTTTGACCAAGTATGTAGGACTTCTTGGAGGCCCTCTGGGGTTGAGTATTATGATTCCGTAGCTGTTGAATTTTATTCGGGATAATACAGTTCATCAGTCTTTTTGAACACACGCTGGCTTCTGCTCAGTTTTTAAATTACTTAATGTAATTCTGTTCAGGTTGATCGGTGAAGTTGAAGAACTAACAGAGTCCATTGCATCCCTGAAGAAAAAACTGCTGGAATCTGAACAGTCTCTGAGGAACCTGGAAGACACACGGATGAATTTAGAAAGAGAAATAGCTGTGAAGACAAACAGTATTTTTATTGATAAGCAAAAGTGCATGGCCCATCGCGCACGCTACCCTACTGTTTTTAAATTAGCGGGTTACTAGTAGAAAACTTTGTACTAAATCTGCGAAGTCTGGAAGAAAAATGTAATCCAGATTCTTTCATATAAAAATACATGGATTGTGTTACACACAAATGTACTGTATTCAGTTATTTTCCTCTATTTGATTTAAGATGCATTGGTATTGTGCCATGGTGGGCTTTGAGTCTTGCCTTTACAAGTTCAGTCTGAGTCCAGATGTTTATTGTGAGCTTAAAACATAGCTTAAAGGTAATAAATTACATCAAGAATTTATCTATATAATTGATGCATAATTTGCATAGTATTTGATATTCGGGGTTTTCACCCTAATAAGTGAGTGTGGCATTTGTAGCTTTCTAGCATTTTCAGGCAGCCTGAAATAAGAGCAATAAAGCTGCTTGCCTGACAGAAGATCTGTGTGATCAGCAAAGAAACATGACAGACTTTTAAGCTGCTCAAACATTATTAGTGTAAAAAAACAATGTTTGCACAGGTTAGATGGCAATCTGACCATTGGCAGAAGCACTCCTGGTTCATGACACCTGCTTACTTAGTCTGAAAAGGAGTCTAAGATTTTTAACCTTCAAGTCAATAAATATATTTTTTTTCAGAGAAAAAACCCTCAACAGCTTGTGAGCAGCAATCGTGACTTTCAGCTTAAGCACCTCAATGTTGATTTGAGCTCTTGATCTGATCCAGCAATTCCCTGGAAGCAAGGCATGTGTTTGAACATTTACCCATAACGGAGAACACATCAGACTCATCTGCTCCAGCAGAGCAATGTAGCAAATGTCATTCATCCATTAGCTTAGTAGGGCACTTGGTTAAATATGTGATGTGTCAAAAAAGGGCAAAAGATGGCACGGAACAGAATTCCATTACGGTTTCCTCTATTACTGTTTTTTTGCTTTTAAAAAGCAACTGATCAAGGAGCGTGGAGAAAAAAAAAACAAACCAAAAAGCAAAACACACAAAAACCATCGTAACCAGCATATATTTCTGAACAGCCCTGCTCTGTTAACAGAGAGGAGAGGCCATTAGCCTGTCTGGTTTTCTCGCAGACTGCTATTTGTATTCTCTTAACTCAGGATGTGCAGAGCACTACTCAGCAATTGCCCTCCTGCTAAAAGCTACTACCAATTCTTTGAAAAGCAGCTGTGTCACTGAGGGCTTTTGACCCGAGCCACTATTTTAAAGGCTTTGGCTTCAAGACTTCTGTTTGGGTTTTTTAATAGATTTCTTCTTCATGGTTGTATTTTTATAGTCCAGATGTTGAATCCTAATTAGAGACAAATGGCACGTAGATTAGGAAAAAAAACATAAATGTGTCTCTGCTGTGCTTCTCTGTGCACAGAACTTAAAGCACTAAAACACTGCTAAAGATTATTTTTGTAGGCTGAAAATGTTCTCCTTCATTCTGCCTTTCTTAAAATTGAAAGACCTTTTTGCACAGTCCTGCAGAATTGATCCAGAAAACCAAGATGTCCATCATAGTATTATTTGAGAGGTTGTATAAAAAAATCTTCCAGAAAGAAAATAACTCTGAAGATAGGGAGAAATTTAACTTATTTCTTTAAAATATTGATTGTTTCATCTGTTGAACATTTATAGTGCTACTACTGGACTTCTGCACTAAGGGCCAGAGATGTGTTTCAGATCAACAGCTTTTAATTTCTTTAAACCAGCACCAAACCACATGAAGTACATTCAGAAATGCCCCTATTTCTGCTGCTCAGTGGTCAGGGAGAGAGGAGGCTGTAGAACAGCAAAGGCTGAAGCACCAGGAGCCTGGAAGGGGACAATACCTCCTACTGGAAAAAAAAAAACCCACCACATTTTTACTAATTATTATTAAATAGTCCCTGTTCTTGCTAATTCCTGCTGGCTTTCTTCCAGACACTGACAGGAGCTGGTGGCTATTTCAGATGCCTTATGGGCAGCCAGAGGCCCACAGAGCAAACAGCTCTGATTCAGCCTTGAGGCACTGAGAGATGGGGCTGTGGGAATCCTCTTCTGCCAAGTGACAGGGGACAGGACAAGAGGGAATGGCCTCAAGCTCCGCCAGGGGAGATTTAGGCTGGACATTAGGAAAAATTTTTTCACAGAAAGGGTCATTTGGCACTGGCAGAGGCTGCTCAGGGAGGTGGTAGATTCACCTTCCCTGGAGGTGTTTAAGGGACGGGTGGAGTAGGTGCTGAGAGGGACATGGTCTAGTGTTTGATAGAAACGATTGGACTCAATGATCCGCTGGGTCTCTTCCAACCTGGTTGTTCTATGATTCTATGAATCCATCTTCCCAGTTCAACCTCACGCTAGCAACACAAAGTGGGGCAAGACCAGCACTTGTGAGCATCCCACAGGCAGAAGATGTCTGAGATTTGCAGACTATAATCATTGCTAATGCTTCTGGTCTTCCCAGCAGGAGAAGCTTTCCTCTTCACAAGTTTGAATGACTTTCACCCTCATCTTTTCAGAATTTCACACTTTTTCCATGAGCCTATGTAGGAGGAAACAGAGACCCAGGAGATGGGTCACCAGACCCTAGGAGAAAGCCAATGAGCCAGTCAGCTCTCATTCACCCAGCTCTCCCTCCTTGCTCCTTGGTTTGGGATTGCATGGATACAACATGCCCAAGGCTGTAGCACATTTTCCTAGTGCAGCCCCAACATATGAATGATTACATCAGCTCTGCTGACATTGAATCAAGCCACATTGCACTTCATGGATGTTCCCCAGATGAGAACATTATCTGCCCAATAACTGCAGGATGAGAGGGTACAGGACGTGGGCTCAATTGAGCCAAGATTCCTGGCATTTTGTGACCCTAGCTTTTGCGCAAGGATAAATTCAAATCTATAAAACTGAGGGAGGAGTCATAAAGCCTTGAAATTCTCACCCTTATGAATCAGTCACAGGTTGCAATTATGAAAGAGCTCTTAGGTCCCTGTATACGTATTTCAAGAGCTGTAAAAAAACCACATTATACCAGCAAAACAAACCTGACCTGTCTCATGTGGCTTTGGCTTCACCACCAAAGGACAGGCAGAAGGTGATTGGAGCCGATAGCAGCTAAGAGCAATAAAATTATCCCTGCAAAGCTTTCTGGATCAAATCCAGGCCTTCAAAGGGCTGAGAGGCATTGATGCATGTATTGAAATGTCCCAGTTCACCAGTTGCTGTCAAGGAGGGCGCAGACAGGAAGAGTGGGTCAAGGTGCAGGCTTAGAGGATCCCAAAGTGTCGTGTTCATTTTGGAGTGAGAAGATTGGGAACCACTCACAGAGTCCTTGGGCAGTCCACCTTCTCAGCCAACACATCCTTCCCAGGTGGGACATCTGCAGGCTCTCCTGGTTGCTGTATCTGTGAGGTGCAGAATTTGCCTCCTGGACAGCGTGAGGTAAAACAGGGCTGTGAGGGGCTGGGATCTCACATTCACCCTTGCACATCAAGGAGAAGCCTGCCTAGATGCCAGACTTTCTCCTCCCACAGGGCTGGTGAACTTCCCATCTTTCTTTTTGAGTTTTCAGGACACTTGAAAGGAGTTTCCTTCAAGGCAGGGGCTTTCCCTGTGTCTCCTCTTGCCCATCCATGCTGCCACAAAGAAGGGCTTACTAGCAACCAGGCAAAAAAAGATACAGTCCCTGACAATCATGGACTTGTAATCAGCTCTTACTTAGCTGTAGCTGCACTTAGCGGGAGCTCTTCTTGCTGTGTAAACGTTTTCCCCTAATCCGTTAGGGGTCACAGAGGAACCGGCACAATCAAGCTTCGAGCCAGCAGGATTCTTGTGGATCTTAGCATTAGCTGTGTGTTGTGGCAACACAGTGCCCAGACCATGAATTACCACCCAGGCAATTCATTTCATAGCTGTTTGGGAGAGAAAATGGAAAGGAGACAACAGGATGGGTTGGTTTTATTTGAACCGAGTTCACAGATTGAGCAAAAATACAGGGTTTGTCCCAGACATGGAATGGCTGAAGGAAGTGACAAACCCACTGAGATTAAATGTAAGAGCTTTCCTTTATTTGGAAATGTTTGCAGTTTCTCCTTCCTTAACCAGTTCCTTTCGAGAACCCATTAACAGGGTGAATCATAACGGGGGGGAATTCAATCGACCAGAACTGAGTCAAGGCTACACAGCATTTTGGGGGAGATGGGATGCAGAGAGTAAAAGGGAGAGGTTACAAATTCAATCGGCGGCTGTTTTTCCCAGAGGAGAGGGATGGTCAGAAACATCTGTGACACAGGAATATGGATTGATCTGGTCATTTGGGGCCGTTTCTTCAGCCAGGCAGTGAAATTACCTGCCACAACACTGGCTCACCAGAGCAGCTCAAAGTACTTTTTCACAGTGACTGGGTGTCCTTGGTCCCCACAGGGGCACAATTGGTGGAGGTGGAGCACTCAGCAGTTGTCCTTGAGCTGCTCTGTGTGCCCAGCACCCTGGGGACAGTCCATCCCAGGTGCTGGCATGTTTGATCCTACCTGTAGGCAACTCACTGAGCTACCTCTTGCAGCTTTCTGTGTGCAGATGTGGAAGCATCCCCTGCACTGAGAACTGCAGAGCTGGATTACACATCAAATAAATTGAAATCCCCCAAAGTCCTTGGCTGTATTTCCATTTCATACATTTATATCATAATGATGGAGTGCCTGGTTCAGATTTGGGCTCATGATAAAGAGTTGCTTTCAGGCCTTGTAAATAGAAGATCATTTTTATGATTGCTGTAGTGTATGAGCTCTTCATAGGAGAGGCTTTTAAAATCCAAATGGGTTCAAGCATGCAAGAGATTAATGCAAGGCTGCAGGCATCCATCTCACTGCAAATTCCAACGTATTCTTACAAAGGCCAGTTTGGTTGTAAAACTGCTCTGTGCTTTCTGGGAAAGCCCGGGAGCCATTCCCTGCCCAGGCACAGTGGACACTTGTCTGGAAACCTGGCAGTAGGTCACCGTTAAAAGTCAACCGAAGTCTATTGCCAAAAACAGAGCTGGCAGGTTTGCTGTAGTGCCTCCATGAGCATCAAACACAGCAAATAGGTTTTTTGCACTTTCAGCAGAGGATTCTTTGTTCACAGGCCAGCATCCTTGTGCCGCTTATGGCATGGGGAACGGTGATGAGTTACAGTGGAGTTTGCAGAGCTGTGGAGGCTTCACAGCAGATGATGGATCGAGGCAATGTGGCTGAGGATGTTCTCAGAGCAGCTTAACAAGAGCTGCACAAAGCACAGGAGGAACAATTTTGCCTTCCATGGGCCATCACTACCAAGTGGCTCAGTGGCAGCTCTTCAGGCAGCATGCAGGGGAGCAAGCAAACTCCCACATTGCTCACGTAACACAAACAGGGCTTTGCTTTCCAGGACACCAGCCTCATTCAACCCCCCCTGGCCAAACAAATCTAGAAAGTTTCATATAAAAACAAGCAAGCAGCTGGGAAAACTTGTGTTAAGTTTCTACCAGCTTCCTAAGAAGAGGAAGACAGAGCTTTGCCTGTGTCGCTCAGCTGACGCTGAGAGATGGCAAAGCTGAGCAAGTGAGCTCTTATCCATCTTACCTATCTTTAATACATGCAAGAGAGCATCCTCCAAAAATACAAGCATCAAGCCTTTGTGATTATACACACAGCCGCCTAATTCTCAGTTTGTGTCACAGCACAAGATATGTGTACATGCTGAGAGGTAAATACATTCCATAGCTTTTCCCCTAAACCAACACTTAAATTAAAAGAATTAGGCCTCCCACCACTAAACAGCCTATATTTAAATGCCTTGCATCTGCTCCAAATCTCCAGCTGACAGTATAATCAAAGCTCTTACAAATACATTTTCCACTGCTTGTTGCCAGCTCTAATTACTGGCGTGTTCTCACCGCTCATCACACTGGGATGAGCTAAATTTTGTGGGAAGCCCCCATTTTCAGCCCTATTTTGCTGCCCTCTGAGCACCCACCTGGGGCAAACCTCCTTGTGACAAGAAGGGAAAACCAAGTTAATGGTGGCAGAGCTCTTATGATGAATTGATGACTGCACAGGGCTGGATGGTGTTCAGAGAGTGGGGAGGTTTGCATTCAGGTCTGGTCAGCAATGTCCAGGCACTGATGTGGCTGGGAACAGAGAAACCAGCATCCATCAGTATGCCTTCTCAAAACAGCTCCAGTTTTATTCTTTAATCTCTGAATCACTCCATGAAAACCGCTCAACTAATCTACAGCGTTTGGGAGAGAGAAAAAAAAAATGATGAAGGGGAAAAAAACCACCCAGGAGCTGTTTTCATGTAGGAAAAGGAATACGATCTGTCAAAAAGATTATTTTTTACAAATTGTTTGTCTGGTTATGGTGCTGAACAAGAATTACATTTTTCTCCTTGACAGCTCATCACAAACTGAGTGCTGAGCTGAGGAGCACTTAAGAGAAATGAAGCAACTGAGATCCCACCAGCCTGGTTTATCTGCTCTCAATCCTTACAGTCTCATGGATGAAGAGGAATTCAATGAAAGAAAAACCAAACAAACCCAAGAACCCAAACAATTTGCAAGTCCAGCTTTGGTTTTCTTTATTGCACACTTTTTATACTTGAAGAAGGGAGAAAATAACAGCTAGCAAAGACTCCAGGATGCACTCAGTTTTGTTTTTTTCAACATGGATTTTCCAGTCTTTTATGGGAAAGAGAACCTATCCCATCTCTCCTGTGGCTGCAGTCAGTGAGGTGTCCATCCTACCTGTGCCACCAGCCATCAGCACAGATAAGGTTGGGCTGTGGAGATGAAAACTGCTGCCTTCAATTTATAACAACTAAAGGAAGATGGAAAAAAGGGCTAGGGGAAAAAAAAACCCCACAAACAACAAAAAAACTTCTGTCATCTTCTGCTACTATGAGATTTTATTATCACCCTGTCCTTAGTGAAGTGGAAGTTTCAGGTGAGAGAATGAAAGCCAAATGAAATATATTGTGTGACCTGTGATTGAGATGAGATTTTAGGAAGAAATGTTTCGCTGTGAGGGTGGAACTGACCAAGGCTGCCCAGAGCGGTGGTGGCTGCCCCGTCCCTGGAGGGGTTCAAGGCCAGATTGGATGGAGCTTGGAGCCCCTGATCCAGTGGGAAATGTCCCTGCCCATGGCAGGGGTGGGACTGGATGGGCTTTGAGGTCCCTTCCAACACAAATCATTTAATGATTCTCTGAAATATTGCCTCTGGAAAAATCCAGTAGGAAATGTCTATTTTTCTGCACTCACTCACTCTCTGACAACTCTGGCTGCCAGGGGAGCTGTGCCCTCCCCTCCTCCCCCCGAATATAATTTCATTCAAGAAGCATTTCTTTTTCTTATCGCTGGGTAAAAAGAAAGGCTGGTGGGTGTATTGGCAGCGCAATAGCACTGGGGGATGCATCAGGTTGTTTTCCCTCTGGCTTTCTGATGTCTAACAGCAGCCCTGGAATGGATACAATTATTTCAGTCACTGAACCTTGAAGGGAATTGGTTTTCAGCACATCCTCCAGTGCTGAACTGGAGTCTATCAAGGCTTCTGCTTGGGCTGTCAGAGGCTTTTAGCAGCAATGAAGCGATTACGGGTGAAGATGAGAGCGTGGAGATGGCTCCCTGCCACCCCACTGCCAACCTCAGATCCCAGTTTCATGCTCTGGGAAGGACCAGCAGCAGCTCAAGGGCTTTGTTCCTTCCCCAGAGCCCATATTTCTGACTGAAAATGAAATCTGGCTCTGAACACTCAAAAATTATTTATGTCGATGTGGTGCTTTTATTTAAAAAAAAAAAAAAAGGAAAATAAATGCTTGCAAAACAGCACTGTATGGCATAATGGTGTGTAATTTGCCGGAGTTTTCAACACTGTTATAATGCCTGTCTTAATTGTGATAAATTACTTAGAAATAAGTGGATGTCAAATGAATTGATTGAAGTAGTGCAACATTGCCACTTTCAAAATCTCTTTTAATCATGGATGTTTTTTTCCTTAAGTTTTGGTTCTTATGAGGTTTTCTATCTACAAGCACCCTCCGGGTTTTCTTTCTCCTTCCATTCCTGTTCACACATGAGAAGCTACTGAGCACAGGGTTTCACTGGAAACTTTTCTTAGAGTCATAGAGTCATTAAGGTTGGAAAAGATCTCTAACCTCATCCAGTCCTGTCAGCCCAGCACCATCATACCTGCTAAACCATGTCCCCAAGTGCTACATCTGCATGTTTTTTAACTCCTCCAGGGATGGAGACTCCACCACTGCCCTGGGCGGCACCTTCCAGTGCTTCCAGGTGATGTGGTTGAATGTCAGGCAGCATCCTTCATAACGTGACCTTCAGTTATCTTCATTAAATTTAAAAAAGCCAAACCCAAAGAGCATAAACCTTCTGAAAGACTAATGTGCTGACATTTCTGCAAGTCCATCGGTGGTGAGAGGTTAGCTCCCTACCAGAGAGGATGTTCATAACAACACGGCAATGATGTGAGGAAGGCTGAGAAGCGTCGTGGGGTCAGCGTGTGACCCAAACACCCCCTTTGGCTTTTCTCTCCAAGCCATTTTCATTCTTTCCCTGTTTGAGATGACAGTTGTTTCCCAGCTGCCCATGCAGGGAGCAGTGTTGTCAAATGCTCTGATTGAGTTAGTGTGGGCAATTTATATGGAGGTAAAATAGAATGAAAAGTAAAGTAACCAGAAATGAGATTATTTTTCAAAATGCATTTATCTTATTGTGACATTTGAGAGCACGAACCTTTAACAGCAATAAGCCAGGCAATTTGTCTGAGAGTTTAAATATTTAATTCCCAGGAAGACAGACACAATTTTTCAGATTATAATTATTATTATTGACTTGATCAACAAGGGGGAGAAGCTTTGAGCTGGCAAAACAAAAAAAGTCAAACAGAAGAAGTAATAACAAATTGACCATGGGCTGGAAAACCCTCTACACCACAGGGACAACTGACTTTGAGATGGGAGTTAGGGGACCACACCTTCTCTGGGCAACCTATTCCAGGGCCTCACTGCATTTATAGTGAAGAAATTCTTCTTTATGTCTAATCTAAATCTGCCTCTCTCCAGTTTATTCCCATTGCACCTACTCCTATCACTACAAACCTTTGTAAGCAGTCCCTCCCCAGTTTTCTCGTAGCCTCTTCAGCAATTTGAATGTGCAAGCAAAATAGTCCGTTCCAGAAACATGAGTTGAGCAGCTTTATAAAATGTAACTAAGAATAATTTAGTAGGAAGATATTTTTTATATTTTATTAATTGTCACCTCTTGATAATTTTCCCTCTAATTTCTTTCTCAAATAGTCCATAGAAGTGTTCATTGACGCATTTGAGGGGTTTTTTTTGTGTTTTCTTTGTGAGCATTTCCAGGCAGCTGCTGAAAAGCAAGTGTGTTGAATAGAGTGAGCCAAAGGGTCAGTTTATCATGAAGAACAATAGAGCAGGGAATCAAAAATCCAGAGAAATTTTAGTCCATGTGCAGTAATGAGAGTTTCTGTTTTAACATGATAAAACATCATCTCTATTCCGCTCTAGCATTGGGAATTCAGACAAACAGTCCCCTCATAAATTGGGCAGGAGCAAACAAGGATTTTGTGTTTGGAAATGAAAGATGTAACTGAAATGCAAAATTTTTTTGTTGGGAAGCATGAGTAACCCTTAGAATCATAGAACATAGAATGGTTTGGGCTGGAAGGGACCTCAAAGCCCATGCAGTTCCAACCCTGCCACAGACAGGGATGCCCCCAGCCTGGATCAGGGGCTCCAAGCCCCATCCAACCTGCCCTTGAACCCCTCTAGAGATGGGGCAGCCACCACTCCTCTGGCCAACCTGGGCCAGGGCCTCCTCACCCTCACAGCAAAACTTTTCTTCCTAATATCTCATTTCGATCTCCCCTCTTGCAGCTAAAAAACATTCTCCCTCATCCTATACCTGCACTTCCTGATCAAAAGCCCCTCCCCAGCTTTCCTCGAATCCTCTTCAGCACTGGAAGCTGCTCTAAGGTCTCTCCAGAGCCTTCTGTTCTCCAGGCTGAACAACCCAAACTCTCTCAGCCTGTAAAGAAGAGCCTGTGTCCATTCTGTCCCCTTTTACCCAACTTTCCAAGGTTTCTGGTCATTTAGCTAGGCAGATAGTGCAAGACACCAGGTTTAGAGAAATAATCTTGATCTGGAAACACCTGAGGTGAAGTCTGAAGCTCCTAGATGGTATCTCCACCTCCATCCCAGCGAAAGCTGCCTTTTGTCGAATGATATCCACGTGTTTATCAGTGCTGCACATCTCCAGCCCCATAATCCCCCATACACCAGCTATCAATTGCAATAATGCTGCTCAGCTATTCACATCCTTTTTGATTTACAACCCTCTGAAGGCAAGGGGAAGACCTGTCTTTGCTTTCAGAGATTTTAGGATAAGCTCCTAATTTCATGCTTTGTCTGAGAAGCAGATACAATGAATTTGAGAGAGGCTTTTTCCCCTGGAAAATTAATCTTCTTTAAACTACTTCAAGACGCAGAATTATTTCTAAACTGTCCCATGATAGAAATAACTGCTATACTTGAAATTAATAGATTTTACGGTAATCAAATTCTTCAGCCTGGCTTTTTATCCTGTTTATTGCCCCGTGAACTCCCCCATCGTAAAACGCAGCACTCACAAGTACAAGAATAAGTCACTGTCAGCGAGCTCAGGGGAGCTGAAAGATTTGCTGTAATGATACATCGTGCGCTCAGCATCGCCTGAATATCACTGTACCTTCCACATGTTTATCTGATTCAATTACAAGGCACACTGAGAAACCAAAAACGGATTCTGAACACATTCGTGCTACAGTGCCAAAACATAACAACTCCTGCTGAAATACCCTCCAGTCTGCAGCCTTGGTTACCCCAGCTAGGCAGTGGGTTGCTGAGATATGGGTAGTTCTACTGAGGTGGGATGAACCCCACCTCTGCGAGGCATGTTATGGCATTTGAGTAATTTATTTAATGAAACCAATTATCTCTGTCAAAATGAAATTTGCCAACATAGATTGCATGTTAGGATTCAGAAGCTGTGCTTCTGTGATTCTGGTATCTCATCAGAATCGTCTTCTCATGGTGAGGCAATGGAACAAGTTGTCCAGGGAAGTTGTGACTGCCCCATCCCTGGAGGGGTTCAGGACCAGGTTGGATGGGTTTTGGAGCCCCTGATCCAGCGGGAGGTGTCCCTGCCTATAGCAGAGGTGGAACTGGATGGGTTTTTAGCTCCCTTCCAACCCAAACTATTACATAATTCTATGATTTTGAAAAGTTTCCAAGGCAGAAAATCACAGAATAGTTTGGGTTGGAAGGGACCTTAAATCCCATTGAGTTCCAACCCCAACCATGGTCAGGGATGCCTCCCTCTGGACCAGGCTGCTCAAGGCCTCATCCATCTGGCCTCAGAACATGACAGGCCTGTCAAAGCAGCCAGAAAAAGAGACCCGTTGGGTCATGATATTTTTCCTAACTGAATTTGTTTCCATTGTGAAATAGAAGCCATATTCCAGGCAAACAAACATAAAAATAAAATCAATGCAGCTTGTCAGCTAAGCCCAAATGAGAAAGTTCATTGATTCCGGTTCACAAAAAAATTGATACTTTCTATGCTCTCTCATTTTCAAGTTGGGAAACCACTTGGAAATCCTAGAAGTTCCTTGGGGAAATAGTAAATCTGCTTCATGTTCTGCTCTGCTTAAGACACAAGCTTTACACTGCAACCCAAGTTTATATGACAGGGTAGACAGTGCAGAATGAAACAGGCCTCACAGAGCAGGCTTAGCTTAAACTAGAGGTGTGAACACTGAAACTTTGTCTCTTCCCCTTGGTTTTGACTCATCACAACTCAGGGCTGTGGCTTTGGTCCTTTTTTCTTTGCCGTATACATCTGCTACTGCCTCTCCACCACCCTACTGCTCTGCCTCCGTGCGGGAAACCATTGTCCTCTTCAGAGTAAAGTCCAAGTGCTTTTCACTGCATGTTTGCAGAAAAGATCTATTGAACTGTTGCGAACAAACAAATCAGTGAAAGTCTAAAACCTGATCTCACTTCTTGCTGATGGAAAGAAAAGCCATAATCCCATCAATAAGCCATTAACCACAATGATGTGCAATCACTGGGTCCAGGAGAGTTATCCTTTGCCCCTTTACATCTCTCTGCAGACAGGAGGTGGATGTTGTACCTGTCTGGAGCCAAATGCCACCTTGGCCACCACTAAGCTCCGGGTACCGCCCAGTACTTGGGACCATTTCCCCAGTCCTGGCTTCGCTCTGCAGAGGAGATGAGAAAGCTATCCCATGTCAAATGCCTGTTTCTGACCCTCTCAGGCGGGAATGCATGCATTTCTTATTATTTTGAAATGAAATGGTTTCGTTTAGCTGGGGTTGTTTAGCCTGGAGAAGAGGAGGCTGAGGGGAGACTTTATTGCTCTCTACAACTACCAGAAGGGAGGTTGTGGAGAGGAGGGAGCTGGGCTCTTCTCCCAAGTGACAGGGGACAGGACAAGAGGGAATGGTCTCAGGCTCCACCAGGGGAGATTTAGGCTGAATATTAGGAAAAAATTCTTCACAGAAAGGGTCATTGGGCATTGGAATAGGCTGCCCAGGGAGGAGGTTGAGTCACCTTCCCTGGAGGTGTTTAAGGCACAGGTGGATGAGGTGCTGAGGGACATGATTTAGTGTTTGATAGGAATGGTTGGACTCCATGACCCGGTGGGTCTCTTCCAACCTGGTGATTCTATGATTCTATGATTCTATGCACCAATATTTATCCCTGGAATCATTCAGGGTCATGTTGGACTTGACTTTGAGTAACCTGATCGAGATGGAGATGTCCCTGCTCATTGAAGGAGCCTTGTACTGAGTGGGCTTTAATGTCCCTTCCAACCAACCCTTTCTATGATTCTTTAACTCTACGAAGTTTGAAATTTATGTAAAAGATTGCATTCAAATCACATTTCTTTACGTTTAATTCCTTTCTACTTCAAAACAAGAAGCATATGGAGTGGAATTTTCCTGCTCAGAGGAATCCAACCCCTGGCCAAGACTAAAAGGGCGCAGACATATTGTATGGTTGTCAGAGTCCTCCACACTCTCATAACAAGAGCTGTATTAATCCCTGAAAATGATTGATCCCAGAAAAAGGATCCAGATACCTGCTGATGCGAATCCACCTGTTGTAACAGAGATTTTTTTTTTATATATATAACATGACCCAAAATGGCAAGAGTCTCAACTCAGTTTCCTGCACATTGCAGCTATAATAAAACTCTGTCCTGGCATCAGTAAAAGACTGGTTGCACTAATGGGATAAGGTTCTGTATTCTCTAGGGCAACAGAGAAATTACACTTAATTACAAGCATAAAACATCTCTGCTCATTGACTACAGTGCATCACAGATGAGAATGATTCACTTTGCTCACAACTGCACTGAATACAGAGCAGAGCAGCCCCGGCTGTTATCGCACGATGGAGGACAGTGATGCTCATTCATCCTAAGGCAGGTTACATGTCTTGCCTTCACATGAAATAGCTTGCAAAGAGATCCGTGTAAGAAAAGATGTGAAAGTGGTCTTAAATCTCTTTCCAGGAAGCTCAGTGATGCTCATTGACCGGAACAAAAATGTCTGAGATACGTTTTATAATAACTTCTGGAGTTTATCCTTTTACTAGGGGTTTTCTGAGATGCAGCTCAGAAATGTCACTGAGTCTCTTCAGAACATACAGCAGTGAATGAGACTCACTTTGCAATACCCGGAGGCACAGGCTCTCTGCTGTAATGGGTCCATTGCTACCAGTAAGTCAGAGGAAGGTGGATTTATTCCAACCCTGCCAGGGGCTTGTGTCACCCTGAGCACATCCCGCATCTGCACTCTCTGTGCTCTGACTCTTTACCTGGAATAAATGGATCCTCTATGTGAAAGAGGCCGGTGCTGGAGTGCCTTGGACTCCCATCACAGCATATTCGTAATAAATCCTCATTGCCCATTCATCAGCATAACAGGGAGCACTACGTGCTGGGAATGTTAATTTGCTGAATTGCACCATGCCCGTGCTATAGAAAGGTAAGAAAATGGAACTGACAGCAGCTCTGCTCTTGGCAAAGCAATGAGGCTGCGTTAATTAGAGCTAATTGTAGCTTTCCATCACATTAAATTGTAATGCAGTCTGTTTCAGGTTAGTCCATGGGTGAGTCACTCTGGCTCTCCCCCTCCATCTACCCAAAACATCAGAGGACACATTTGTTTCCCCATCTGTGTGATAGGCAGAAATTGGGGCTCACAGAAAGCAGCAGACAGGACACTTCAAGGTCTGGAACAGGGAGAAGCTCATAACGAGCCCATTGTGTGTGGCAAATGGTTCCTGTTAGTGTTGAGCCCACCTGAAGCATCACTGGGGCCAGCAGGCATGAGAGGAGAGCTGAGCCCTGCTGCCTGGTGAGGAAGGATGCATTCCGGCATCACCAAGAATCTGAGCAAGTTTCAGCACAGCTCCATCATCTGCCTCCTAAAAAAAGCAGGAGATGATGTTTTGGGTCCATGCTTATCAGGGATTTGACAGTCATAGTAGGTGGATCTCATAAAGATAGATGCTAACCTTGCAAGCCGTTGTGTTCCAGCTCAAGGAATTTAGTGAGAGCTGATGAGATGCAGCACTGGGTAGGATCATGCACACCCTGTCCCAGATGTTCATCTCTTAATAACCTCTTTCTGAGTCCAGTGTGAACAGAAGACCTCCAGTTCAGTGCCCTTTCCTGCCAAAAGCATGATTGATTTTGCAAGTCCCTGAGACTTCTCTGCAGTAATTCCCTGCTCTGTGGCAGTGTTCCTGGTGCTCTCTGTCACTTCTTACCTAGGACATCTCTAAAATAGCTGTTGCTATGCCTAGAAGTTATTGTACTACAGGTTTTTCTGGCAGTGCAGAGCTGAAATGCTTTTAATGCTGGATGGGAGCCGTGCTGGCCAAGCTGGGAAGGGCACTGGGAATGCCATTGCCATGGAACTGATGCATTTGCCTGCCTTCCTTACCAAGGCACCTCCATTAGATCTGCTAAAGAGCCACAGAAGCAGCCCTCGAATCATTGCTGCTCCGCTGACAGCCTCCAAGTCTGTGGTAGGGAGGTACAAGGAGATCCTGAGATCTATTTCCAGCTCTGCTACTGTCATACTGTGCAGAGAGAGAGAAATCATTTCACCTCTCTGTGCCTTCACTCTCCCATCATAAAGCAATTATACTGATGTTGTAGGAGTGGTCTCAGGTGTCATGATGTGGCTAAGAAAAAGGAGGCTTGAACGCTAAAAATACTCATGGCATATGTCAATGTCAATCGCTCCCACAGATCAATGTTACCTGCTGCCCTTCCTCCTCTTTTGCTCCAGATGTAAGAAGAAAAATGATGCTTTGGAGCACTGCTAGCTACGGGTGCAAGGCGCTGAGCTCAGATCCTCAGTCTGACAGCCAGTACAGCAAGGAGATCAGTGCGGCTGCTACCTGTGCTGGGTCCACCTGAGCAGATTGCTCTAGCTGGGTGGCCAGAGACCTCTTCCCATGAAGGTCTGACACTACTGACAATGCTGTACCTGCTCGCCAGAGCACAGCAGCCTGAGCTGCCCCCACTTAACCAAGGGAGGGGAGGGTGAGGTGGGCCGTGGGATGAAATCTCAGGGCAAAACCAGCCTGAGCTGGGGAAAGGTGTGTCAGGATGGTCCGAAATGTCAGTATATTGATTGTGTTTGGGTGACTGACACATGTCAACATGCTACCAGAAACGGTGGGGTTGTGCTGAGCTGGCCAAGTAGTGCATCCTCAGACAAAATGGCTTGTCTGAACTCATCCCTTGCATTTATCTCTCCTTTTCTTTTTATGACAGAAAAGTCTTAGGTGAAGGGTGGGTCTTGGACTGATGTTTTGATGAGGGGATGAGCATGTTAGAGGCTGAAACCTAGAAGAGGCTGAAATAGATCCAAAGATCACAGAATCACAGAACAACCAGGTTGGAAGAGACCCACTGGGTCATCAAGTCCAACCATTCCTATCAAACACTAAACCATGTCCCTCAGCACCTCATCCACCTGTGCCTTAAACCCCTCCAGAGAAGGTGAATCAATCACCTCCCTGGGCAGCCTGTTCCAGTGGCCAATGACCCTTTCTGTGAATTTTTTTTTCCTAATGTCCAACCTAAACCTCCCCTGGCGGAACTTGAGGCCATTCCCTCTTGTCCTGTCCCCTGTCACTTGGGAGAAGAGGCCATTACCCTCCTCTCTACAACCTCCCCTGAGTTAGTTGTAGAGAGCAATGAGGTCTCCTCTCAGCCTCCTCTTCTCCAGGCTAAACAATCTCAGCTCTCTCAGCCATAGATGTGTAGGATGTAGATGTAGGGATGCTTTGCCCACAGGGAGAGGCAGCACCTCAGCTGAGTGTCGGGAGGCTGAGCATGGTGTCCCCTAGCCCAGTGATTCAACCAACAAAACATATTTTAATACTGAAAACTAGAGATTAAAAAAAAAAACCATGAAGAAAATCACTCTCTGTCATTCTTACTGTGTTGTCCACAGCCAGTCTCACTCTTACAAGTTTTAACTTTATTTAGAGACTATCCTAAGAAGATGCATGCATCTCTCCAGGGGAAACAGCAATTATTGTGTGCTATGGGGTTCTGCCCATCATTACTTCTGCATAAGCAGGCATGGTAAAGCTATTTCATTCAGCCTGACAAATCAAACAAGCCCAGTTGCTGGAATGCAGAGCAGTAGCGTGATGAATGATGTACCAGGTCAACCCTACCAAGGGATTAAAGAAAACGTCCAAGTCATTTACAACAAGGTAGAGCATAATCTATTAGCTTGGCACCATGTAATTACAAGCAATCTAAAAACTGGAAAGGAAATAAAAGTGAAAAATCAAAACTCGCTTTTGTCTTGGAAACAAAATGACAAAGAGAAATATTTTCTTTCTCAGCTCATTCTGGTTGCTGTACAAACACAGTCGATGTGATAAACCTACCTGAGCACTAGTGCTGTGCTGAGGATTTCTTCCTGGGTGTTTCTGTTTTGATTTGGGTCTGTACCCAGATTGGATTTTTAAGAGATTCTAAAGGCAGGGACAGTGCTCATTGCCTAACATTACTCTAAGTGGTTGAGAGGGATGTTCAGAATATGCATAGAATAAGACAAGCCACCTTTTATGCTACATGGTGTGAACTACCACGGTGTGTTCCACTGACCTGAGCAAACATTTCCCACCATCAGGCAGACACTATGAGAATACGAGGCTCTGGAGTGAGTCCAGAGAAGAGCAATGAAGCTGGTGAAGGGGCTGGAGAACAAGCCCTATGAGGAGCGGCTGAGAGAGCTGGGGGTGTTTAGCCTGGAGAAGAGGAGGTTGAAAGGAGACCTCATTACTCTCCAACTACCTGAAAGGAGGTTGTGGAGAGGAGGGAGCTGGGCTCTTCTCCCAAATGACAGGGGACAGAACAAGAGGGAATGGCCTCAAGCTCCACCAGGGGAGATTTAGGCTGGACATTAGGAAAAAATATTTCATGGAAAGGGTCACTGGACACTGGAACAGGCTACCCAGGGAGGTGGTTGATTCACCTTCCCTGGAGGTGTTTAAGGGAGGGGTAGATGAGGTGCTGAGGGACATGGTTTAGTGTTTGATAGGAATGGTTGGCCTCGATGATCCGACGGGTCTCTTCCAACCTGGTTGTTCTATGATTCTATGATCCTACAAACCTGTGAGGCTCTCTCTGAAAAGGCAGTGAGCAGAAAGGGTTTAGAGAGTATCAAAACACATACCTACAGCCCTTTGGGACTAGCTAGTGCCAGTCACACTAAACCCAGGGTTTGAAGAGAATCCATGCTCTAAGTCCTGCTTAAGATGATATTGAGCATAACAAAGCTGCTTTTTGTGCAAAGGGCAGGTGGATACAAGGAGGGATGGATGCACTATTTATGAGCGCTGTGAACTCCATTTAACAAAGGCTCAACTCTAAACCAAGATTCAAATCTTTCAGGATTTCCAAATTTAAATTTCAGAGCAGGGGCTGAGAACTTGATAGATTGCAGATGAGGTTTAATGATGAATCAGTGCTGCAGCTTAGTGCAATTATAGTCAATTTTAAGAGTAGCACTTGGTTATTCAACAGGTTCCTGGCAAAGCTGATCCGGTTCATAGTGACCGGGTCTTGTCACATCGTCCCTCATTAGCCTGGATGGCAGGTGAGATCATCCCTCCCCAATATGCTTCTTGCTCCTCTTCCTGTGACAGTTTGAATTAGTATCACCTTCATTTCTTAATTATAATATTTTGACCAGTGTTTTGCCAAATTCTGTGTACCTATATCAAATAAACTTGTAATATAGCATAGAAATTAGGTCTTTGAGATCTGCTTCCCACAAGTCCAGGCCGATTGGCACCGGCTGTGTTACCCTCCATTAACTCCACTAGAAATCATCAGCAATTCTGTTACTTTGGCAGGTTCACCATAAGGCTGATTAACCTGTATTTATCCAGGTCATCTCATTTCCCTTTTTGAAAACATCGCTCAGTGTGAGCAGCCCTGGAAGGCTCTGGCAGCATGGAGAAAGCCACCCACTTCTTATCATTACCTATTATACACAGCATTCCTCCTCATCCGGAAAGCAGTCATTTCCCCCCAGAATCAGGCTTTAGCCATAAACATTTTCTCACTCTGTTGGGAAATAACAGCTTTCACGCTATTTAGTAAATGATTCTTAAGTAGTTCCCAATTAGCATTCAGATGCTGCTGTTTAAAATCCAATTAGTTCATAATTATTTTTTGGCTTTGTGCAACTGGCCACTTTAAAGCACCACTCACACACTTACTGTTATGTATGTACTTATTGCATTACATTATATTATCGGTTGGGGTTTACTATATTAGAGGCTTCAACATACTCTTCCTTGGCTGTGTGGCTGACATGGCATGAAACAGAATCCAGTTCCAATCCCCCTGCCATGGGCAGAGACACCTCCCACTGGATCAGGGGCTCCAAGCCCCATCCAACCTGCCCTTGAACCCCTCCAGGGATGGGGCAGCCACCACTGCACTGGGCAACCTGGGCCAGGGCCTCCCCACCCTCACAGCAAAATATTTCTTCCTAAGATCTCATCTCAATCTCCCCTCTTTCAGCTGAAATCCGCTCCGACCTCATCCTAGAGGAGAGCTGAGCAAGAGACCTGTTCTTCACTTTTGCCACTTGATTTTGAAGTTTAGCACAGCCACTGCATGAATCCCATCCCTGCACACACCCTCCTGCTCCCCGTGCATTATCTGGGCTGTGAGTTAAGCACCGCAGTAGACTGACTGCAATTCGTGGATGCCAGGAGACTGTTGTTATCAGAAATGACAGCCCAGCAGAGAGCTGGGAGCAAACTTTGTTTAGTATTTAATGTTTCCATCGGAATCATATGTGTGTGCCTCTGCCATGTGCTGCAGACGTTGTCATGGCACAGAGCCCCAGCCTTGAGCAGGACGGGAGAGCAAACACAGATTACTCTCATCAGGTTCAGCACAGTGGAAAAATCCATATAAAATATGCCTTTTAATTTAAAGGGCTGGTTATAACTCAAATAACTTCAGCCACTTCATGTCGTGTGTTTTGAAAGCTAAAGGAAATAAAAGCTGTACCTCCACTTAAAAGAAGGAATCATAGAATCATAGAATCATAGAATCATAGAACAACCAGGTTGGAAGAGACCCATTGGATCATCTAGTCCAACCATTCCTATCAAACACTAAACCAAGTCCCTCAAGACCTCATCCACCCATACCTTAAACACCTCCAGGGAAGGTGACTCAACCATCTCCCTGGGCAGCCTATTCCAATGCCCAATGACCCTTTCTGTGAAAAACTTCCTCCTAATCTCCAGCCTAAATCTCCTCTGGCGGAGCTTGAGGCCATTCCCTCTCGTCCTGTCCCCTGTCACATCCTGTCCCCTGTCACGTGGGAGAAGAGCCCAGCTCACTCCTCTCTACAACCTCCTTTCAGGTAGTTGTAGAGAGTAATGAGGTCTCCTCTCAGCCTCCTCTTCTCCAGGCTAAACACCCCCAGCTCTCTCAGCCGCTCCTCATAGGGCCTGTTCTCCAGCCCCTTCACCAGCTTTGTGGCTCTTCTCTGGACTTGCTCCAAAGCCTCAACATCCTTCTTGTGGTGAGGGGCCCAGAACTGAACACAGGATTCAAGGAGCGGCCTCACCAGAGCTGAGTACAGAGAAGGAGAAGGGATGAGCATGCCTGTGGACACTGGCTGAGAAGTTTCTAATGTCTTTTTCAAGCAGAGCTGTGACTGTAGCTGGAACATGCAGGGAGATGTGTTTGAAGAGCTGTCCAGCATCCCAGAACACCACAGCTGACCCACATCCCCAGGCCAGCAGAAGGTCACCAGCACTGGCTTTCTGGAGCAAAAGTTCATGTATATGTGTGTCTCTGGGTGTCCTTTCCAAGACATAAATGTTCATCCTTGAGCACACAATCTTAAATAGAAACATTAGCCAGCAATGTGCACTTGTAGCCCAGAATGCCAACTGTATTCTGGGCTGCATCCAAAGCAGTGTGACCAGCAGGGAGAGGGTGGAGATTATCCCCTTCTACTTGGCTCTCATGAGATCTCACCAGGAGTCTTGCATCCAGTTCTGGAGTCCTCAGCATAGGAAGGACACGGAGCTGTTGGAGTGAGTCTAGAGAAGGTTGTAGAGATGTTCCAAGCACTGGAGTACCTCCTGTACGAGGACAGGCTGAGAGAGTTGGCATTGTTCAGCCTGGAGAAGAGAAGGCTGTGGGGAGACCTTAGAGCATCTTCCAGTACTGAAAGGAAACCTGGGGAGGGGCTTTTAATCATGGAACACAGGGATAGGATGAAGGGGAATGGTTTTGAGCTGCAAGAGGGGAGATTGAGTTGAGATTTTAGGAAGAAATGTTTTGCTGTGAGGGCAAGGAGGCCCTGGCCCAGGTTGCCCAGAGCAGTGGTGTCTGCCCCATCCCTGGAGGGGTTCAAGGGCAGGTTGGATGGGGCTTGGAGCCCCTGATCCTGTGTGTGTGGGGGGGTGACCCTGTCTGTGGCAGTGGTTGGAACTGGATGGGCTTTAAGTTCCCTTCTCACCCAAACCATCCATGATTCTATGCTTTTAAGGATTCCTGTAGCATGAAGCCAGCACCCTTCTAAACCCCCAGGCATTTCATCAACTGACTGATCAGGAAGAACCACCCACTTTTGTGTAGATCATCCAAGTTTCAGCACTCCAAGGCTGCAAAGAAAACTGTGCCTTTGCCACCTGATCATCTACATCCCTTAAATTTCCCATTTTGTACCTGTGTATTGCTTAATCTCTTCTTACATTCACTGCAATAACTGCCCTGCTCTCTCAAGCACAGCACAGGCAGACAGACTCAGCATAGAATCCTAGCATAGTTTGGGTTGGAAGGGACCTTAAAGATCATCTAGTTCCAACCGTCAGCATGCCCTGAACTGGCTGCTCTCTCACACAGAGTTTCTTATTAATTTGCAGCAAGCCTCCAGCAGTCTGCAAAAGTAATTTGGCTTCTTTTTTCCCCTCCTTGCTCCCTGCATGGCCAAAAGACAGTCTTTAGAAATCAACTGTGTAAAGAGAAATAGCCTCCTTCCTTCAGAGTGATTACTATTTTGCAAAAGCAAGCTGTTGTTTTAAGAAGCAGAAAACCTGTTTCATCTGGAGACACTGGTTCTGGTGCCAGGCGCTGGCTACCAGAGCTTTTTTTTGTGTCTTAAGTTTCAGAGTAAAAATAGAAATATCTCATAAAGACTGAGTTTGGACAGTTTTTGACCAGCTAATATAATTTTTGGAGCCTCAGACACTCTTTCTACTGAGTTACATCTATAAACAATTTTTATAGCCATGGAAGCCCTCAGAAGCAGCCTTACACCCCCCTGTGAAACCAGAGCTCTGCCCAGTTGCACTCCAATTCTACATTTTTTTGACTTGAAGAGAGTAGTCTAAAAATAGGCAATGAAGAATGGGAGAAGAGGCAGGGGGGAACTTTCCCACCCTATTGCTTCAATCAGTGGCAGAGCCAGGAACTAAACTGCAGTCTCCAGGGTGCCGTCCCTCTGCTTTAAGTGCCTTGGCATTTGCGTTTACGCTTTTGTTTGCATTAGTTCTTCTTGCAATGACATACATGATGCAAAGCGGCTCCCGTGCCTCAGCAGGGCTAATTGATATTATTTACTAATTGAATTCTAGTTATAAATATTTGCTGGGTGACAAGGGAAGGGAAGGAACTCCCTGAAGAGTGCACAGGGTGCTCAGGATACGCTGCACCAATCTGCTCTGAGAGGCAGAGAGATGCACATCTTGGAAAGGCATCAATATCACCCATGTGGTGCTTCTACCAACCATGACACAACTGCGTTAATGCAGATTATTTGTTTCTGGGACCAAATAAATGAATTCAGCAACTCCAATAGGGTGGGTTTGGAGGCACTGGTGCAAGGGACACAGACGAACTTCTCCCTTCCACAAAAGGCATCAAGCAACACCAGGAGGAGAGCAGGATGATGGAGCAAGGCACACAGAAAACACAATGGATGAAAAAAGATTACACAAATTCGGTGTTTAATTTGGACCAGAGTAGATGACAGAAAAGGATTTTTGGTTGGCATTTGTAAGACAGAGTAGTTATTTTTCTTAAAGACTATTTGAAGTCCCTCCAAAAAAAGTATGAGTAAGGTTTTTCCTTTCCTGGCAGCTCTGGAAATGCTGCAGCCGAATTTTCCCTCTTGCTGCATGGGGCTCCATGTCCCCGTTTCCAGGTAGCTTCTGCCCTATGCAGTCTGCTCCTGTCAGTCCATGCAGGGCTGGGATGAAGACCACTGCTGTTGTGGGAGAGGATGGGAACTAGGACACTGCAGGAAGGCTGAGCTGAAGGAGCCCAGCTCTGGAGGGTGACTCACGGAGAGTTGGATGCTGCTTAAGTTCATGCCAGGACAGCAGCAAACCTCTGTGCTTTGCCTGGTTTGTCCTTGCCAACAAAGCCTCCCAGTACAGCAGCAGAGTAATGTGCTACACACTCTGAGCCCCTGTGTCTGCTCTTTGCTGTCGCCAGTGACTTCAGCTCAGCAATTCCTTGGATGAGAGTTGTCTGTGCTACATCCCACACTGTCTCCTGGCTAAGGGGTGACCCTGCGTGCACCCAGCAGTGTGCCACACTGTGTTGGGTTCAACATAGAATCATAGAATCATATTAAAACCAGGTTGGAAGAGACCCATCGGATCATCGAGTCCAACCATTCCTATCAAACACTAAACCATGTCCCTCAGGACCTCATCTACCCATGCCTTGAACACCTCCAGGGAAGGCGAATCAACCACCTCCCTGGGCAGTCTATTCCAATGCCCAATGACCCTTTCCATGAAAAACCTCCTCCTAACAGCTTCGTTGCTGCCAGGAGGGATGGGACCATGGCAGCCACCAGCCTTCCCAAAGGATTCACGTGGCCAGGATCACCATGCGCTCCCCTGCAGATGGATCAGCCTGGGCAGGATGGGGCTAGACAGCTTCTCTGAGGATGCTCTCTGTTCACCTTCCTTTGGAGATGGTCTCCACACCTCCCTGCAAGCGCTGCAGTTTGCCAGAGGAGTGGGTAATCCATGTCAAACAGTGGCAATTTGCTATCCAACCATTCCTGGGTGCCGTGGAAAAGCTCGTGCAAACCAGAGCACCGGCAAACAGGTAGTGATGGGAGAATACTGCAAACACACACTGAGCAAGTTTCACTCCTGTGCTTATGTTTGATTTCCCTTGGCATTCTCATTCATAGGACACTAATGTTCATCACATTCTGTCATGGATGGTTTGGCACAAGGCATTTTCCCCTAAACCTGTGAAGTAAGGAGGGAAAACATCACGTGGCTGCTGCACATCACCTTCCTGAGACTGGCTCCAATTCCTCTTACACGGAAACAAAGAGCCCCTCGTTTGGCTTTCATCAGGGAGGTGCATGGAACCATGGGGGTGATGTTTTCTCTCCCTTCCCTTCACACTGGCACCTGGCCATGCACCTACACCAACCCCAGCATCACCCGGGGGGGAGTTTCCATTGCTGCACCCCTTCAGGAGGCTTTACCACTTCTGCAGCTCATGCACAAAAGCCAGAGGTTTTATTATGGGTTTGGGATTTTTTTTTTTTCCTTTCTCCTGCCTAAAAAGATGCTGAAATCTCCCAAAGAAAAATAATTTCCATGTGATCTCAGCACTTTTTTTCTTGGCTGGAACATTGGATGTGGTTTTGGGTCTGTGGTTTCTGATATTTTTTTTTTATTCACAATACTTTCGGTCTCTATTTCTATCTTTGCGAGAGGCACCGTGCAACCCAACTGACTGGCTGCAGGAAGAAAAGGGCAGCAGGACAAAGGCACAGGAACCCAACACAAGTGGATACAAGCAAAGAAACAAGAAAAAAAAAATCTTGTTTTTGCAAACAACCCAGCTACTGGGTTTCATAAGGAGCCGGACTGACTTTCAGTGCTTCATTTGGACTCCAGATAGGAAGCTACAGCCACCACCAAACTGAAAAACCTGAATGAACAGCAGCTTTCATATTATGCATACTGCTAAGCAACTGCAAGGAAAGTAGGAGACAGGTTCTGAGTCTCAAGGTAAGTTAGATGGATCTGAGTAAGTTGGGGGAAATAAATAATATTGCTATAAGGAACAATGTCTTTTCACCCTGCAGAAGCAGGATGCTTGGGTGAGCCACAGAGAGGTGGTCTCTGCCTCTGCTGCTTTATCTCACCTTTTCTGCTTCACTGCAGCAGACAAAATAATTGCGAGGCCAGGTTATTGCTGAGCTGGCTTTAATTTGTTCCTACTAACACTCCTTGTTTCATTAACCACCCGTGGCACTCAAGAACAGTGTTTCC
The DNA here is from genome assembly GCA_033558105.1 of Coccyzus lansbergi. NCBI lineage: Eukaryota > Metazoa > Chordata > Aves > Cuculiformes > Coccyzidae > Coccyzus > Coccyzus lansbergi. The sequence goes on from JAUMJK010000294.1 coordinate 627,908, forward strand.
TTTTGGTCTGATTTTGCTGTAAACTGTGCCTGAGGAGTTGGATGGGGACGGTTCCCGATCCTGTGTGGCTCCAGTCTGATGCTCGCTCCCCCATTGCCATGGGAGCCCAGGCAGGAAAAGTTGTTTCCTGGCATCCTCCACAGATGTGGAAACCTTCAGAGGACGCTGTTTCTCCAGCGTAGCTGGAGAACTACAGCTCTTTGAAATGCACTGCTTATTCCTGAGCCATAAGTAGGGGTTTACAGCTGGGATGGGATGGTACTGCTGCTACCAACAGCCGTGTCCTGGCGCTCCCACCTACCCAGCCAGGACAGCATCGCTTGGGACCAGCTGCAGAGACATCTCTGCCTGCTTTATTTCAGCACAGAGAAAGCCGAGTTCCCGGCACATCTGAGTCAGCAGTGACAGGTCACGGGAAAACTGCCTTTCTGCTGGGAAGGGTGATGGAGAGTTGGGTGCCATGCACTTTGTTGAGGTCATTTGTTCTGTTGGAGAAGCCTCCCTGGGAATGAGTTTCTTTAAGTTGTCCTGGGCCTCAGCAGCATCCAGCTGAATCACTGTCTGAGATTGCTATGGAGATGGGATTGCTTTCAAGGAGCCGCCCAGTCCGGAGCAGGGCCACTTCCAGGACATTGCAGGCATGTTCCTGGCATCAGAGGTGCAGGCAGGGAAGGGGAGAAGGAGAGAAGGAGTTGTTGTTTCTTTAGGAACCAGCAAACATCCTTTTGCTCCCTGCCTGTGCCAAACTAAGCGTGATAACAGCCCCTGCAGCACAGGAGGAGATGCAGGTGTCCAAGTGCAAGGGACACTTTCCATGCAGGAGATGCCTTTCCCCCTACAGCATCTGCAGCAGAATGCACTAAATCCATACAAGCCTCCAGGTCTAAGTGTGTGTAAATAAGAGGAAAGGATGTTTGCTTTGGATCCTCATCTCTTCCCATGCCTGACGGGTGAAATTGCAGTTGGAGAGAACACGTGTGACCACACGAACTGCTGCTGCTCAGTGGAACACACTCAGGGTGAATGTGTTTCACAGCTCCTCCCAGGACAGAAGAGCCTGGGCAATTCACCCACACTGGAAATAGGCACATGCTAAAACAGCATCAGAAAAGAAAAACCCCAGATAATTAGAAATTAAGCTACAAACTTACTGACCTTATATTCACCCTTGCTGCTAGAGATACGGATACAACTAACACCTCTCCATGGCCAGAGCTTTGCTTTGCATCCCACTTACAACTCACAGGGCTCAAACCTACGCAGCTGCCTGTAGCCACACACCCAACCGCTCTTCACCCCAGCTTGTTGTATAAACACTGCGGACAAGAGGGCGTTAACACTGGTCATCTGCAAACCACTACAGACAGTGGAAATTTTTAAACTTCACTGCATTTCGGGATCCAAATATCTTGTCTGCAAACCCTCAAGTCACTTCATGGCTGCAGACAGGCTCCCGATGCTCAGCTCGAGCAGAGCATCACTGCAGCATCGTGTCAGAAAGGAGCCGCCCCGAGCTCAGCTCTGGCACTGAGGGCAGAGGAACCGCTGAGCTCTCAAAGCTTTGCACAAGTCTTTTTGGTGTTTTGGGCCTTTCTACAAGAAGTTGCTCATGAAGAAATTTTAGATCATCCTGGGGAAGAAAGTCAAAAGTGATCCCAACAAATTATTTCCAAGAGGAAGTCTAGTGTCCAGACAAAACCAGCCTTAACGATGCTTCATTTCCTGCTGCTGGCAACGCAAGGAGCTCTGGAGCAGTAAGGAGGTCAAAGCCTGAAAGAAGACAAAAGGTAAAAAAGCTGAACTGGACTACTTTCCATCTCTGGAATGATACCAAGGTTCGTGGTTGACACATCTTTATGTTTTCCATTTCTGTGGTGCAAAAACGGGTTTAGTCTTGACTGCTCTCTTGCGTTTCCAGTCAAGGTTTGTAGCTAATTAAAATGGGCAGTGGCTGCTGTTGTCTTGTGCACCATGAATTTAAAGCAAAGATAGTCATAGACTGCTTTTCTGAGTGACGCCCTAGGAATAACAGGAAGGGAAATGTTAGCAGGAATTTAAAGCACAGTTTATGGATCCAAAAGCAATTTCTACCTCATGAACTCTCACTATCGCAGCCTGTAAGCTCAGCACAGCTATCAGTGGGATTTATTCTTCCAGCAAATCTACAAGATAAGGACATAATTCCACTGCAGGCAGTGAAAACACAGGCTGTGGTGGGTTAATGCAGATCTTTACCTTTGACATGACCTACACATCCCACAGGGGGTGCTTGGGGTGCCAGTGGATCAGACAAGGTCTGGCCAAGGGTTCAGGTTGCCAACTCCACACTGTTAATCAGACAGTAAACCTTTTGGTTCAGCCTTCGCTTTGCCATATTGCTTTATTTCCTCTGTGCGAAGAGAAATAAAGCTATTAATATTTTTGCAGATATTATGGGGGGTTCTTATCATTTCTATTGCCCAGATGTGTTACTTGACATCAAATTGTGAGAAGTCTGCAGGTACACAGAATCATTACAAAGCTTTTCATGAGCGAATGCACCTCATACACAAGCTGTCTACCTTGAGCTGTAAGACTAAACTCAATCATGAAGAAAAAAAATCAATCAAGGTGCTCAATCCCACTGTAATAGTGTCAAGAAAATATATTTAAATAAGAAGGTGCACACGAGAAGAAAGAATCACATCATTCAACTCCCTGAACTGGAACTAATAGTTTCTACCCTTTCCTAGCAAAGGTTTGTGGTTCTAACCCAAAGTCTTCTATGATTCTGCGTAGAAGGAATCTGGCTTTTTTTTTTTTTTTTTGGCACACCAGGAGTGCCGGGTGTCACTGGAAAACCAGTCCTTTTGAAGCAGGTTGTTCGTAGCAGGGAAAAAAATGTGTAAGTAAAAAGCTTGATGGGTTATGTTTTATGTCAGGGTAATTCCAAGGTCAGTTCAGAGCAAAAATGTTACTTAATCATGTGTTTTCCTCTGAAGTTTGGCTCAAATCATTCTTTTCTCAAGAATAACATGAGAAATCCTTCCCAGGATAGTTTCCTTCCCTTTTTCGCATTTGATTTCTCTGGTCTGAGGTTTTCCTTCTCCCAGTGTATATCTTTGGGCTCGACAACTTTCAAACAGAATCCTACACTGCTGAACTCATCATCCAGCCTCAAGTACTGAAAGGGGATGGAGAGGAGCTGTTGATCAGGGAGTGCAGGGAGAGTACGAGGGGGAGCTGGAAAGAGAACGAGATCTTAGGAAGAAATGTTTTGCTGTGTAGATGAGGAGGCCCTGGCCCAGGTTGCCCAGAGCGGTGGTGGCTGCCGCATCCCTGGAGGGGTTCAAGGCCAGGTTGGATGGGTCTCGGAGCCCCTGATCCAGGGAGAGATGTCCCTGTTCGTGGCAGGGGTGGAACTGGATGGGCTTTGACGTCCCTTCCAACCCAAACCATTCTATGATTCTATGATTGCCAGGGGGAAGCAAGAGGAGAAATATTTGCTGAGTATAGGAACTTACTATACTACTTAACCTCAGGAGTGTCTCTTGGCCTGCTAGCATTCAAGCATTCCAGTTTGGGTGGTGTTAGGATGGGGGCTACAAGGATTCCTGATCACTTTCAGTGACTAAAGTAACCTGTTATGCTCTGAACTCCCTGGATTGTTGCATCATTTGCTTCATTTTTTTTCCCCAAAAGCAATTTCTAGCCAATAACTTAAGTAATTGTACTTCATGAATCATGTAAGTGGACATCGATTCCTACAATGGGTGGTTGGGTTGCAGTAAAATGAAATGTGTGCAACTCGAACACTGATTTTTCACCTAGACTCTTTTTTTTGACTTAAGTCACTTCTAAAAATAAGAAAGTCATTCATCTTCAGGAGAGTAATGACCTATAAAACTGTAAAGTAATTTCTTTGTATTTATGAATCCTTTCCGTTCTATCCATTATGAACACTCCTCTTAATGAATGCTCTTTCTCCTTCATGAAGGTATTATAAGCAATTACGTCCTCTGGTTTTAATGTTCTGATAATGCAACCAATTGCCCTGTACTTTATCCCCAGGTTATTGACTACCTAAGAAGGGCTAAATGGCTTTTAGCCAAAAGAAGATGTAATAACCCAAATTACCTGGGAATCTGAGGGAACACAGAGTCTTCTTTAGACCATGAAGTATATGCACAAGCTTCAGCCACCACAGAGGAGACCCCAAATGCTCTCTGCAGTGCAAACTTGTTATTCTGGTCAGGCATGAGCTGTTTATTTATGACCTCTTGTCCCTTTAGACTTCCATTGCATTTCTGTTCCTGTTTGGCAGCACAAAGATGGCTTAAGTGTATGAAAATTAAAAAGGACTTAATGAAAATGAAATTCAGGCCCTGAACACTGATATAAAAGGAGTATTAATCCCTCCTCAGACTTGTGCCTAGAATGAGGTGCGGAAAGATCATTTCAAGTTATGACAGCTTTGATGAAAGATCTTTCATTGCTGTTGGAAGGAGAGTTATTATGTTGCTGCTCATGACTATTCATCATGTTTCCCGAGAGCTGGATTACACCAAGTAATAAAAGGTGTGAATAATAGTTCTTTTGGAGCAGGTGAGAACTAGCAGAAAGCACCTCCCAAGAATGCCGGTACAATCCAGGTATCTTGCCTTGGACTGACACTCTTTTTCCACCCACATTTTCTCAACTGGTCCACTTTGTGCCTGCTGAAACCTTTGCAGATCTCCAAGACGAGACTTGGGTGTTCATTGAGCTGTTTCTGAAAGCCAGAACATCCAGATATGACCTTCTCCAACCATTCCAGGAATTAAAACTGGTAGAAGAGAAGCTGTGAATTCTGTTCCCAGCCTGAGGTCAACAAGAGTCCATCCAACTAATTGGACTCAGGATAAGGTCCAAAAAGGCATCAGTCCAAAATCTCTCTTGTATGTAGCACCAGTGCAATCAGTAGAATGATGCTAATTATACATCATATGAGGAGGCAGTTGCCTGTCCTTGGCCCCAATCCCTCCCTAGGAAGGAGGCTGATGGGGAGTGAGGGAAAACTCTCCTTCTTTGAGCCACCTGAAGCATTTTCCCTCTTCTCATTTCACCCAGCATCCACAGCCTTGGGAGCTGGCCAGCAGCAGATGAAAATGTAATAGATGATCTCAAAAACTAGTGTTTGTGGAGAGCAAATCCCAGTTCGTTCTCTTTGGTGCAGCTTATTTGAATTTACATTCTGCGCATTGGAAAATAAAAATGGAAAGCATGCACAGAAATTCTGCTAGGAACAGCACATGGATATGGTCAAAGCCACAAACTACTTGGCTAGGTCATCTTGGAAAGAGGTTAACGAGAGGCTAAGAGAGACCATCTAAAGTGATAAATGCTTTTGATGCCTTTTAGCTTCATTCCTTTCAAGTTTTTCCTTAAAAAAAAAAGAAAAAAATCAGGTTTAGGTTCTACATTTAAATAAAGTTTCACTTTCTGTATTTGATTTTGAATTTTTCAGAACGTCAATGCAAGAAAGAGTCACCAGAGGAACTGTGTGTGTCTTTTACCCAGCCCTTTTTGCAAGGGCTGTTCCAACAGCAGCCAGGCAGTGAGTGTGCCTTGAGCAGAGCTTGCTCCGACAGCTTTAAGCATCACAGCCTTAACTTCTGATCTCAGCAGGTTTTGGTTTGGGGTTCATTCTTTTGTTTACCTGGTCTCTCTCGTCAGATACTCCATCTGTAGGTAATGAGATGGGGATTGCCTTTTCCGTTGCTTGTAAACAGTGTGCAGTGGAGTTGCCTTCCTACCTGGAGTCTCCCAGTGCCACCACGAGATAAGTTAACAATTAATCAGAATAAATGCACCTTGCAGGAACACTAACAGATGGCCCATCAGAAGCTCTGATTTGAATCACCATGTTAATCATTCCTGTTCCTTTGCTTGGTCCAGCTGGCATTGCTGAAGATGAGAGCTGTGTTTCTCCTGCTCGTGGTGTTCATTGTGAACGTCGGGGCTGTGATGGAAAAGGGTCTGCCCAGACGGCGCCTCTCATGTGTGCGATGCTGTGGCCCTTCAGAGCAGCCTGTCTCCATCATCTCCTCTCGATACACAAGGATGAGCAGTGACCCAGCCTATTCAGTACCCAAAGTCCAGCCCACTATAGATATCACCATCCTCAAAGGTGGGTAAAGCTGACTAGTGTGATAATAAGATGAACCCAACCATGTCCCACAAGCCCAGATCAGATCTTGGTAGCTTTTCTTGCCCAAACCTGTGCACAAAGGGGCTGGGTTCATGAATACTTGATTCTTATAACCAGACTGGCCAAGTCATGGATTTCCACTGTTGGACATTAATCACTAGCACCACAACCTCAGTGGAGCCACAATTTCACTGGCATTTTTATCCTTCTTGGAGCTGAAAGGGTGCTGGTGCCTGACCAGTGCTTCCAGATATCTATGCTGGGAAAACAAGTGTTTTAGGAGCTGCTTTGCAGATTGTCTCCAGCAAGGATGTGTCTGCTTGGGCCTCGTATACTTGTGTTTGACAACGTTTTTCTTTACACTTACAGGTGAGAAGGGTGAAATGGGAGAGAAAGGGTACCCTGGAGCTGTAGGGAAGGAAGGAGAAAGAGGATCGCGTGGCTTGAATGGACAGAAAGGACAGAAAGGACAGCCTGGCCCTCAAGGGCATTCCTGCAAGCAGCTCTACGCTGCTTTCTCCGTAGGTCGGAGAAAACCCCTTCATAGCTCAGACTACTACCAGCATGTCACTTTTGACACCGAGTTTGTGAACCTGTACAAGCACTTCAACATGTTCTCGGGGAAGTTCTTCTGCTATGTGGCAGGAATCTACTACTTCAGCCTCAACGTCCACACCTGGAACTTCAAGGAGACCTACTTGCACTTGATGAAAAATGAGAAAGAGGTGGCCATTCTCTATGCCCAGCCCAGTGATCGAAGCATCATGCAGAGCCAGAGCCTAATGCTGGACCTGCAGGAAGGAGAGGAGGTCTGGGTGAGGATGTTCAAAAGGGAGCGAGAAAATGCCATCTACAGTGAAGAGTCTGATGTTTACATCATCTTCAATGGCCATTTAATCAAGCCAGCTGTAGAGTAGCCATTCATCGGCTTTAGGCTCAAAGCTTCGGTAGATACGTTAGTGTCTTCCCTCTTAGAAATGCATATGCCTAGTTCCACCTGGAAGGATTACAGGCCTCCTGGCCTGCTGACAGGGTTGTGTCCATCCCAAGGACACAGGTGAGGATGGAGGTGACTGTGCTTCAAGGTTATGCAGGCTACACAAGTACTGAGGAGGCTTCAGCCCTTATGTGCCCTGGAGAAGAAGCGCACAGAAAGCTCTGTATAGATCCCCAGTAACATCCCTGAGTCTGCCAAGCTGGTAGCCAAACTTTAACCCCTTTGCTTTGCTTTAAAAAATACTTTTTAAAATATATCTAAGGGTTATCTTCAGGTACCAGTCATCTAGGTGCTAGTTAAGGATTCAGTCCTACAACACCACTTGAGTATATTTGCTGGGTGCAGAATTGCTAATAAAAGCCCATCCTCATCAGCACCTACACCAGGTCTGCTCCACTCAGGTGGGCAGGATGCACCAGCGTTAAGAACAATGCATTGCACAGTGTACTTACCCTAGATTATGGGTTTGTTCCGTTTCAGGTAGTGTTGCCTCTGTGAGTATAATTCTAGAAGTAGATGAATAACAGCATATAGATCAGGCAAAGATTTTCAGAGGCGCGGTTTTAAGCACAGCTGTAGCCCCATGTCGTAACTTTGCTAGACTTCTGTATCACTAGCAAAACTTCTCACACAATGACATCCAGCATGGCTGGGAACCCAAGTATTTCACATTTTAAGAACAATAGTGGGCCCTGCCTTAGGATCCAGTTTCTGAGTGGTCATAGAATCATAGAACAACCAGGTTGGAAGGGACCCATCGGATCTTCTAGTCCAACCATTCCTATCAAATGCTAAACCAAGTCCCTCAAGACCTCATCCACCTGTGCCTTAAACACCTCCAGGGAAGGTGAATCAACCACCTCCCTGGGGTCATTCTCAAGCTGGAATTTGAAGCCGTGCTCATAAGGACTTATGAGCATCTTATAGGACCCTGGTATCTAGGAAGTGGAGAAGATATTGGGAAAAAAAAAAAAGGTGCTTTACCGTAAACAATGATATTTTAGGGGATCCAGTTTCTTTTTTTTTTTCTGAAAACTTATTGGCAGAAAGTTTGAAAGGTACATGCAGCAACAAGAAATGTTGTTTTCCTCAGTTCCTCCTTGGCCTTCCCCCAAGTCTCTTGTGTGCATCCCGAGCCATTTGTGTGAAGAACACCACATGCAGAGCTCTTGCTGGGCAAACTGCTTCCCTGCTGTACCTCACCTGTCCACAGCTCTGTGGGAAAGCAGCTGAAATAAAGATACTGCTATGAGTACACTTGCTTCGAGAACCCTCATTTTGTTTATCTTCTCTCCTCACACTTTTTTTCACAGTAGAGGGCTGTGAAATAGACTTAATGATCACAAGAAAATGAAAGCCTGAAAAATCCTTCCTGAGAGCATCTGGCTGAGTGAGAACATGTGTGGGGTGAGGTGGGGTGGAGATGCAGGTGTGTCCAGTGCCAACTGGATTAGCTAATATTGCAAACACACACCACCTGTCTGCATCCTACCTGCTCCTCTTCTGGTCCTCCCCTCTCTTTGTCACAGGTTGCCACAATCTGTTGCAGCAGGAGTGTCCAACAGGTCCCACGTTCCCATCTTCTCACAGCCTTGGTGCTGGTGGGAAGGCTGTTCCTGGTAAGGTTTTATCCCCCCTCACCTTCTGGAAGGATTCTTCTCTGTCAATCAGAGTAAGAACAAAGGGGACCTCTGCCTTGGGCAAACTGTTTTCTTCCTCTCCATCAGGAAACCTTTATTTTACAACAGGAACAGGCAGATAACATCAATCCAGATAAGGAAACCAGGCAACAAATAAAGCTAATGGGCTGCGTTTGAATGAGTTGAATGGAACTTAATGATTCTAGTAAAAACCTATTCACTAACAAAGATTTAAAGCAGCAGTTAGAATAGGAAAGTGTTAAAACAAATAGAAACCACTTACAAGCCTGGCAGTAATGCATGGCTATAAGGCTGGAGACTGTGGCTTGCACTTGCTGTGCAGAAATCGGCTGCATTTCCACCCTGGGGTGGGGAGCTGGGAATGATTATTTATGAAATCATTGAGCTGTGTCTCCTAAGAGAACAACCAGGGATGCCCCAGGACAGGCTGGGAGACACTTCATGTGATGCTCAGGGAGATCTGTCCTAAATACCTGAATGAGATGCTCAGGGAGAAGTGGAACCGGTATGTGTGTGTGTGTTCCCTGTTCCTGCTCCATGCTGTGTACCGTGGCTGGCCCTGCCAAAGCCTGTTGATGCCTATTTTTGACTCCTGTATAGAATCATAGAATCATAGAACAACCAGGTTGGAAGGGACCCATCGGATCTTCTAGTCCAACCATTCCTATCAAACACTAAACCAAGTCCCTCAGGACCTCATCCACCCGTGTCTTAAACACATCCAGGGAAGGTGAATCAACCACCTCCCTGGGCAGCCTATTCCAATGCCCAATGACCCTTGCTGTGAAAAACTTCCTCCTAATCTGCAGCCTAAATCTCCCCTGGTGGAGCTTGAGGCCATTCCCTCTTGTCCTGTCCCCTGGCACTTGGGAGAAGAGCCCAGCTCCCTCCTCTCTACAACCTTTCTTCAGGTAGTTGTAGAGAGTAATGAGGTCTCCCCTCAGCCTCCTCTTCTCCAGGCTGAACACCCCCAGCTCTCTCAGCTGCTCCTCATAAGGCCTTTTTCTCCAGCCCCTTCACCAGCCTCATTGCTCTTCTCTGGACTTGCTCCAGAGCCTCAACATCCTTCTTGTGGTGAGGGGCCCAGAACTGGACACAGTATTCAAGAAACGACCTCACCAGTGCGAAGTACAGAGGGAGAATCACCTCCCTGGACCTGCTGGTCATACCATTTCTGATCCAAGCCAGGATGCCATTGGCCTTCTTGGCCACCTTGGTCACACTGCTGACTCATGTTCAGTTGGCTGTCAACCAACACCCCCAGGTCCCTCTCCTCCTGGCAGTTTTCCAGCCAGGCTTCTCCCAGTCTGTAGCTCTGCATAGGTTGTTGCACCCCAAGTGCAGGACCTGGGATTTGGCCTTGTTAAACCTCATGCCATTGGACACTGCCCAGCGGTCCTCATTTTCCATGTGGGTTTTGGCTCTCATGGCAAAGATCCAAGCAGCATCATCTGGAAAACGCAGACCTGCATGCTCTCCCTGCCTGTTCATGCTGCCTGGCTCCTCAGCACCTTTTCTTTACCTAGTTTTATCGGGTATAAACCCACTAACCACATCTGCTTAATTACTGGCAATGCCATTTGTTAGGAGCTTTGGGCAAGAAAGTGGTGGGTGTTCAGAACTGAGATATCACCTACTCCATCAAATCAAAAAGCTCCTTCACTGGTGAGACTCTGTTTCGAGCAGTTGGCTGCTTCAAACAGCTTGAAACACCCTTCTGCCCATGAAAAGCTATTTAGCCTTTTGAAACCTCCTGCTGTCATTGAGAATTTCGCAGCTGAAAGCCAATCCACAGCATCTCAGAACAATCCTGCTATGAGCAAGGTAGATAATAACTAGGTGGTCTGTCCCCAAAATTGGCAGCAGCACAGGTGTCCCTCCTGTTCCCTGTGTTTTTTTCACCTGTTGGCTTGGGCTGTGTTGGGCTGCTTCTCTTGTGACCAACTGAAGAAGCTTCAAGGTAGTCACGGGCTGAACCTGCAGTGGTGCAACAGCCTCCGAGTTACTGCACTGACTCACGGACTCTCTCTCTGCTAAACTAGTGAAAAGGAAAATGTCAAAATCTTGTATGATTCGGTGGCATTCCTCAGAGGCAGAATGGCTTTGCAAGTCAAGTATTAGCTCTTTAAAATGCAAGAAGAACCATGGTGCTACATTAAAAATTCCCCAAATGCTTTCTGTTTGACACTCAGCGATACCCTGTGGTACTCAATAACATGTTGTTCCAAAGTGATTTATGAGTTGAATAGGATCCTGCTATTATCGATGTTAATTGCAGAATCAATCTCTGCCTGGGATCTGTTTTGGATCCTCACAAAATGTCCTGTAATCTCATGCCTCAACTACTTGGGTTGCAGCCTCAGCCGTTTGCCACCTAAGTGGCTCACAGACTTCTCTCTGGCCTCTTGCACAGCAGTGAATTTCACCTAAATGAACTGCCTGAAGTGAATTGAGACTAAATCCATGTTGGTTTTATCTGGTATGTCTCATGCTGGCTAGCAGCATTGCAGAACCTGGTCAAGGATCCCAGACTGAGAGGCACAGTTGATGCCACCCTACCAATAAACCTGTTCAGAAACCTGCTCTTCACGTTGCTTGGTTTGGTCTGTACATCCCAACTCAGCTTCAAGTTTTTATCATGGCTACACCAGGTAAGAAATGTGATGAAATTGCATTTCACCCCTATTAAGATTTTACAGGTGTCGGAGAAATCCAAATAGGACGTGGTGACATGAATTTATTCTATGTAAATGACACTTTGCAGTGCTGATTCCTGTCTGGAGTAGTGAAAACAGAATATGTGCAAGGCTGAGATGGGAGGCCCATCAGACCTCTGTCTATCGCCTGGCATATGGGACTGGATTCACACATGTGGCTACTGAAAGCAAACGCAGCCTGTGGTGTGAGGCTCAATAGCAGCGCAAACAGGAAAGCAGAATGATTGCATTAATTCTAGAGGCCGCTAAATTAATTCCCCCTGCCCAGGGGAGCTGCTGTCATCACATCTCTTCAGAGCTGGCATGTTCTTGTGACATGACACTGCTCCGGCGTGTGCTGCCTGTCTTTGTTCTGCTTGTTTGGAGCAGCAGCTTTGCAGAGAAGTCAGTGCGTGTGATGTGCACAATCTCTCCCATTGTGCAGAGCTGCTGCAGCCCCAAAGTGTCAGTTATGGCCATGACTCAGGACAGTCAATTTTAGACTGGTAGGAAGAGCCCATGCAATGCATCACATTATTAATTTTGTGTTTCAGTGAATCCCACTCATTAGTATTTTGTGCTTCATGGGCTGGAGATACTAATGATGGCCAAGCATAGCCCAAAAGGTGCTGTCTGCTGGTGAGATGGTGAACTCAATCCTGAGTGACATGGTTTAGTGTTTGATAGGAATTGTTGGACTCGATGATCCGGTGGGTCTCTTCCAATCTGGTTGTTCTATGATTCAATGAACTCAGATGATAGACCTGAACTCCTGAAGTCTTGGACCCCCTACATGTTATTGCTAAGAGCTGTTAACCTCCAATCTGGTTTTAGGTTTGGGCATGGTGTTAAGTCCCAAGGAAGGGAGGCAACACCCTTTTATTTCAAATTGCAAGAAGGCACGTGGATTTTATTTTTGGGAAAAGCCAGGGCAGGTGTAAGTTAATTGAGAACTTCGGGAGGGAAAAAACATTTTCTCCAGACTCTCCATAGAAAGACATAGTGGGAATTGTCCCTGGAGCATTGGGAGGAGCAGCTCTAAATCTTCCTCTGGATTTTTGAAGGAGGGAATCTGATGGTAGATGTTCTGGAATAGTGATGGTTGCACAGTGAGGCCTCCCACCCAAAACCTCTTCATTTGCATGAGGATTATAAACCCTAGGTCCACAGTTTGCACCATAGACCATTGCCTGTCAGAGGGACAGCTTAACTGTGTGAAAAGCTATATTGAAACACTTCTCCCTGATGGTAACTCCTAGCCCTGAGGTGTGCTGTGTGTCCAACTGCAGCACAGGTGCTGTTGAGTCAGTTCAGATGCAAATTTACCTGTTGGCCTCGCACCACCAGAGGACAGGACTGTACATCCACTGTAGCACCTGCTTCTTTTAAGGGCTATTGATTTTTCATTATCCATGCTGGAAAGAAACAAAACATTGCAGCAAACCTGAGGGTTCATCCCAGGAAACTGAGAGTAGGCTAAGGGAACAGGACACATCTGATGTTCAGGACAACTCAATGCCTGAGGTCAGAAACCTGGATCAAGAGCTTATAGACTCAAGATACAGTTGGTAAGGGAGCAAGTAGGGAAAGCTGGTACCTTTAGTGACTTTTCAGGGAAAGATAAAGAGATACAGAGGATTAAGTGTTACAAGATTACAGCAGGAAAGAGAGAGAACACAGAAACACCAGAGCATCATCCATGTCATAGCAACAAATCTGGATTTAGATGGAGTTACTCAAACAATACAAAAATGTGCAGGAAACGTGATATGAAAATGAAGTGCAGGTTGAGGTGACCAACTAAGACATCCCAGGTAACCAAGAGCTGGATGAGCAGTTCTGGGAATGAACCACAATAGCATAAAAGGAGCAACTTTTGCCTCCTTTCTGGTTGTGGAAGCTGACGGGCAGTTAGGAGGACTAGAAAGCCAGCAGGAGAGCTAATATTTGCAGTACTTTGATGTATCAAAGGGTTGGCCGAGGAAGGAGCATTTAAAGCTGAATGGGAAGGTTTAATTTGGAGAATTGTCTGTGGAGGTATTAAAAATGTCAGCCAGTCCCTCAGGCTCAGTGACTGGATTTGAAGTGTGTAAAGAAAAAAACGGCGTTGGGGAGTGTCACTTCTGTCTCTTGCTTGTGGGAACGGCGGGCTGGGTGGACAGGTTTTCACCGAATTTGTCAGTCTTTGTCAAAGCATGACATGTTTTGATGAAATGTGTGCAGAGATGCTGTCAGCTTGCCTGGCTCCTCAGAAAGCCACTGCCAGGCTGCTGGGGAAACCTGTGTCTCCCCAAGGGCAGTGTATAGGCTTCGAAGAAACAGCAAGTAGAGCTTGTGAAAGCATCATTCAAGCCTGAGAAAAGTTTTCTTGGGATGAGGAGAGGATCCTGTGGGGCAACAGCTGCATGGGATCACGGGAGCCTGCAGGAGTTGTGGAGGAGACCCGTGAGGAGCAGAGATAGCTCCTGGAGAAAAAGGCCTCGTCTGGGAAGAGACCTGCCAGTTTTACACTGAATTGCTTTATCTGGGCTGTGTGGACATGATGCTGCAGAGCCCAGCAGGGCTGACCCAGAGGCTGGATTCTCCCTGAGGGTGGGGAGCAGACCCTACCTGAGCTCTTGGCTGCAGCTTCTTTCTCTACCTGCAGGTCCAGGGAGGTTATTCTCCCTCTGGACTCAGCACTGGTGAGGCCGCTCCTTGAATCCTGTGTTCAGTTCTGGGCCCCTCACCACAAGAACGATGTTGAGGCTCTGGAGCGAGTCCTGAGAAGAGCCACGAAGCTGGTGAAGGGGCTGGAGAACAGGCCCTATGAGGAGTGGCTGAGAGAGCTGGGGTTGTTTAGCCTGGAGAAGAGGAGGCTGAGAGGAGACCTCATTGCTCTCTACAACTACCTGAAAGGAGGTTGTAGAGAGAAGGGAGCTGGGCTCTTCTGCCGAGGGACAGGGGACAGGACAAGAGGGAATGACCTCAGGCTCCACCAGGGGAGATTTAGGCTGGAGATTAGGAGGAAGTTTTTCACACAGAGGGTCATTGGGCATTGGAATAGGCTGCCCAGGGAGGTGGTTGATTCCCCTTCCCTGGAGGTGTTTAAGGCACAGGTAGATGAGGTCCTGAGGGACATGGTTTAGTGTTTGATAGGAATGGTTGGACTAGAAGATCCGATGGGTCCCTTCCAACGTGGTTGTTCTATGATTCTATGATTCTACCTCTGGCTGGGGAGAGGCATTCATTATGAAACCAAATTCCCCAGACAGTTGTTTTGTTGGAAAGGTCATTTGGCTGTCTTATCTGAAAATTGATGCATTGAAAGCTTGCCTAAATTTGCTCATTAAATATGATTCATTGCAACATTATCAACAAAAATGCTGGCAGGCAGACTTCTTGCTGGAACATCTTTTTTCCAGCAACTGTAGTCCCAATCCTGACCCAGGGGTAGTGGCAGGGTAGGTCTGGCCCCTGTTTGAAACAAGATCTCAAAATGATTCCTTTTCATACCACCTTCTTTGCAAACTCTTGTAGTACATAGATTCAGGGTGAGAAGAATACAAGACTAAAAGGTCAAAGTGGCAGAAGATGTGATGATGGAGCTTTGGGAAGGTGTGCAAAGTGGTCTGATCTGGCAGAAAGGCAAAGCAAGTACCTAGAGAAGAAATCTCCTGTCCCTCAAAGAAAGACTTCAGCTCCCTGCAAGACATTCCTTCCAGGGACTGGGGCATGTTTTGTGATGTGAAAAGCCCTCCAACCTCACATGGTCCCTGGCAGTCCTGCCCTGATTTTTTAGAGGCATTTTGCAGTTGCATGAAGCTGTGTGTGTACGCGAGGCACTTCCACATCTAGCATTTCAGGCACCACTGTCCTCCCAAGAGGACTATCCTGTTTGAAAACAGCTTCCCAGCTCTTTCCATCTCTTGGCTGCAGCAGCAGCTGGCGAGTAAAACAGCAGCGCTCCGAATGGTGCTCCCATCCCCGCTCCCCTCCACCAGCCTCTCATAGCAATTTGTCAAAGCAGCGTGAGCGTCAGAAGCAGCGATGAAACGCTTTGTGTCGAGATTTTCAATTAGAGAATACAAAAGCCTGTTTAATAAACTCTTAGAGTCTTGCTAGCTGAGACATAATTAAGATTAATGTTGACTTGGGACCAGAAGAAACAGGACTGAAAGTGAATCAAAGGAGGGCAGACAATTTCCACCATTAAGATAATGCAAGAATGAGCTTTCTCCCTGTGTTAGGAGATGGTATCAAGTGCGTTGCTATGCCAGAGGGAACCTTGCTTATACTCCCCTATTCTGTTAGACGGTAAACAGTAAAAGGGGCAAAAAGTGGTTTTCTTCATCTTGTTCCCCAGAATGTGCTTTTAGCCCTTGCACTGGCAGCTGATTTCACAACAGCTTTGCACTCTGAAAGCCCAGGCAAGAGCAGGTTGGGAATAAAGCTCCGTACTGAGTTGAGCCGATTGATTTCTGATGCTTCCACGAGGCTGTGATTACAATTAGGAAGGAGGGCAAAGTTAGGAACCCCAGCACCCAAGTAGGATTACTGCCTGTTTGGCCAGGCAGGTCTCACCCCTGCCTCAGACAGCAGCTTAGAGGGGGCAGCCCCACACAACGGTCAAACAGACTGACACAGTGTCCATGCATGCCCAGAGGTGCAAGGGGGGAAAACAACTTCTGCATTCTCTGCTTTGATCTCAGTTTTATCAGCCTGTTTTTCTGGTGTCTCACTATTCCCTTCAAATAGAACTTGCCACACTTAATTCCAAATATGATCAAATCCACCAAGGAATGAGAGATATGATCTTTGCTCTGCTAATGCAATGCCAGGTTTTAATTCATTCCTGCGCATCTTCATTTATTAAAGTCCTTTAATAAATGAAGGCAGATGATCTCCCTGGTTGAATTCATAAATCAAGCCAGGATAAGTGGGTGGTAAAACCCACAAGTAGTTACACATCAATGCCAGCGAAACAGCCCTGTTGCTCCCTCCAAGCTGGTTTTTCAGGCAACATCTGGCCAGCAACACACTCTACTCTCTAGATGACTCCCATGGATCCTGAGCTGTCTGTGATTTCACTGCAGAGTAAAGCCCAGTTCTTAGCTTACTTAACTGCCCCAGGCTTGAATTTTTGCAGTCATCTCCCATGCCTGAACTTCTCGGAGGGTTCCTGACCCCCATACTCCAACAGAAGAAAGAGCTAGATTGGGTCAAAGTCGTCTTTACAGAATCACAGAAATCACTAGGTTGGAAAAGACCCACCGGATCATCGAGTCCAACCATTCCTATCAAATACTAAACCATGTCCCTCAGCAGCTGGTCCACCTGTCCCTTAAACACCTCCAGGGAAGATGACTCAACCACCTCCCTGGGCAGCCTGTTCCAGTGCCCAATGATCCTTTCCATGAAAAGTTTGTTCCTAATGCTCAACCTGAACCTCCCCTGGCAGAGCTTGAGGCTATTTCCTCTTGTCCTGTCCCCTGTCACTATGCAAGCCTTTCCGATAAAACGATAATACGATATGCAAGCAAGCCTTCCCGATAAAACAGAATGTGTATGTTCAGATTTTGAAACGAAAACCAAATTAAGTTTAACTTTGGTCAGTAACAGAGCGGTCAATGGCAAGTGTGGTGTCTCCGTTCAGCGCCTGGCAAGGCAAGACATGATATCACCATCTACTTGCAAATCACAAGGCTAGATGCAAGGAGAGACTGTTGGGAGTAACTTAAATACACAGAGACACATGCACATTCTCACTCTCACGTACACACGCAGTTTTGAGGCTTCTCTCTGCCCCTGAGGGCGGGTACATGCGGGCCAGGCACAGAAAGCCTCGCACACCCACTGTGTCGGTGCAACGGGCCGCTGCTTGGGGATTAACACTGGGAAACGCGCACCAGCGGCCTTTAGTTTTCATCTAGTAGAAAACTAGATCATAGGGTAAGAGAGGATGTTGTAAAGCCATTTTTTTCCCCAGTGCTGAACTGGATTGCAGCTGGATCTGAAAGCATTTCTTCCTTGGTTTCTACAGTTGAAAATACCGGCAAAACCCTTCCCTTTACTCCAGAGCATCCTTCCCTGCTTCATCCATCACTGTAGACATCGTCCTGCTTGGTGCTGTCATTCCTTAAATTTTGCAAGCTCTTTTGTCTCTTTTCAAGTGATGCATAATTGCTTTGATTAGAAGCATCAGCTGGAAAACATCACCCAGCCAGAGATGGCCTGCCAAGTCTCAGTTGTCTTGTATCCTTCAAACCAATCTTCCCTTGCC
The DNA here is from genome assembly GCA_033558105.1 of Coccyzus lansbergi. NCBI lineage: Eukaryota > Metazoa > Chordata > Aves > Cuculiformes > Coccyzidae > Coccyzus > Coccyzus lansbergi. The sequence goes on from JAUMJK010000294.1 coordinate 645,693, forward strand.
TAATTGTTTCCTTAATGGTTTCATTAATTAAAGGATGACCTAATTGCAGGTAGCGTTTATTCACTATCCATTCTGCCAAATGAATGGAGACAGTCATTGATCATGTCTGGTACCTTTGGCCTTCACCAAAATACTTGAAAGGCTAAGAGGTCAAGGTGGCAGCGAAAGGTCTGCACAGAGGAGGCATCGCAGCCCCCTCTCCCCAGCTCCAAAAACCTGGTGCATATGTTGTCCCTGCCAATGGAGAAAAGACTTCAGTTTTGCCATGTGAGTAGTTTGATGCTTGCGGCTTTTTGACTTCTAAAGATTCATTATCCCCTGTCAGCTTCTGTTTTCCTGATTGCCACCTCAGTGTCATAATTGGGGATGATTTGCTGCTGTTGTAACTCACTGAAAGGCACCACAGCAATTCTGGTGCCAAGCTGACCCCTGCTTCTCTTCCTCCCCAGCACATTCCTGATCCCCTGAAGGTAAGAGGGACTGTGCCAACTGAAGAAAACATCACCTTCCCATACCTGGGCTGCAGTGCACCACCAATCCTGCCCCTCGGTGAGTGCACAACAGCTACTCCTCCTGCTGCAGCCACCAAAGAGATTGCTTTGAGCCCTTTCTTGAGGTCTACCCAGAGTAATATCCACCCTTCCATCTTAGAACCTTTATTTTCCTCCCTATGTTTCACATCCTTAAGGAGGGAAAGTGCATCAGACAGCCAGGAAAACTCTGGATGTTGGGGAGCAAACCATCATGTATCTTGTTTTACTGTGTTACGTCTCCTCTAGCTCAATGCACAAAAATCTGAGCATGCAGCACTGACAGTTCAAGTTGGCTCAAGACCAACAGTCATGTTACACCAAGGGAGATGGTGTGGGCACCATTCTTTAAAATCCAGACTTGTCAAAGCAGGAGATTGGGTTGTATCCAGAGAAATGACTGACTTCCTTTTCCAGATGCTGTACTCCAGCAAACCACATCAACCGTTGGTGGCATGGTGTTCATTGTAGAACAGGAGAGCTGGCGATGATCGTTAAGTGTCATCACATTTGGCTTCCAGACACCCCAAGGATTGCTGGCTTGAGCAGAATGACTCCAGATTGTCTCAAGGGGCAGGAGAAAGCACAGTTTGACTAGGTTGCTTTGGCCTCCTGTGAGAAGGAGAAGCTCTGTATTTTTGGGTCATGCCTGAGTTGAGAGGAAGATGAGTCAGTCCAGTTGAAAACCTGCCCTGTCCTCTGCTCAGTCTATTTAAGCGGAGACTCTGCTCTAAGGCAAATTAGGAACATGCCTAATTTTTTAATGCATAGAAAAAGAATTTGGCAGAAAACAGATCCTTGCCATATTTATGTTATTTTAGCAACAGAAGCAACATATCTCTCAGAGATCACACTGCCGCTTTGTAATCCTTTCTGTATTTTCACAGCACAGTCAGTCATTTGCCAGTCATTAGCAACCGGCAGAGAATAAAATCAGTCAATGCTCTTTAGATAAGGCATGACTGATTATATAGCACTAGCAGAATCCTTCCACTGGCTGTGCTTTGAAATTAGTCATCAGTACAACCTGGCAGATGCGAGTTGATAACTCACCCACTGAGGGTCTCTAGCACCATGGTTCTGGTGGTCAGAATTATCTTGCTCCAACTGACGGGATGGTAGCAAATCTCCAAACAGGCTATGGAAGAGCCCGTATAGATATTGGACGCAAACCCTCTTATAAAAGGCAGAAGAGCCTGGTGATTTGCAGCGAGGAAGAAATGAAGGATTAATTTTTCTTTTCAATTTTAATTCAGACAAGTGTTGGGGGGGTTGAGAGGATCAGAATGAAACACCTCAGCGTGCAAAGCACAGCAGCAGCCTGCTCACGTAGGGCTGCTTGGAGGGCAGGAAATGCACCCGTGGCTCAGAGATAGAGAGGGAAATTGCAGGCAAGGCTGAGTGAAATCGAACATGGCCCATGGTAGATAAGACAGAGCATATATCAAGGGCAAGCCTGACTACAGAAGGACTAAGATAGGCTCCAGCAGCCTGGTTTTCATTCCTATTTCTGCTTGCAGGATATCAAAGGCTCTACTTTATGCTGTATGCTGAAATACTGCTTCGTGTCCTTCGGATATGTGATTCCCCAAGGTTTTACCCAGATTTCATTCTTCCTCTTCTGCCACTGTGTACAAATTACCTGCATTTTCTCCATAAAGTGAGGATATTACCTCTAGCCTACACCATGCACATATATAATCCTGCCAGGGGAGATTTAGGCTGGAGATTAGGAGGAAGTTTTTCACACAGAGGGTCATTGGGCATTGGAATAGGCTGCCCAGGAGGTGGTTGATTCACCTTCCCTGGAGGTGTTTAAGGCACAGGTGGATGAGGTCTTGAGGGACTTGGTTTAGTGTTTGATAGGAATGGTTGGACTAGAAGATGCCATGGGTCCCTTCCAACCTGGTTGTTCTATGATTCTATGATTCTATGAATCCCTAAGGCCTGGCAAAAGTTATCTGACTTGTATACCATTTGCCTACTCACTGCTGTGGCTGTCAAGGATTGCACGTGTCTGGCAGCTCTGACACTGACTATTTACCCAGTTTTCATGGGGATACTGCTTGGCATGGCTTAGCATCATCATCCTGGCCATGCTGCTGATGGACGGTGCGTTAACATGTTGGACGGGCTGTGTGATCTATTCAATCTTTGCCCCAAAAGCAAAAAAATAAAGTCTTCTTTTAAAACAGTCCCTCTTGGAGAGGGCGATGACAAGCAGGCTGCAATCTTTCTGAAGATGCATTGTTGAGGAGAGACACCTGATTGTTCATCTAGCACAGCTTCTACCAGAAAAAAAACCCCACCTGAATCAGAGAAAGAGGACTTATGTCAATGTGACATAAAATCAAGGCATCAGAATTTATCCTTGTCATAAAAAGCAACAATTCCTACAAGACATCAACAGGGCACTTCAGGAAGTCTTCAGCTTTAACAGTTCTTATATAAACTCCACGGCAGTGGCACCAAACACGCTTTGTTGATGGGACTTTCAAATCTCTCCGCTACGTAGGTTAGGTGTGAGAAAGTGCTGGGTTAGTTTTATAGGCAGAAAGCTTTGGCAATCACTGCCCACCTCACATCTAACAAAGCTGTAAGGTGAAAATCAGGAACCGAACCAAGATCTGTGGAGTCCTGAGCTGACACAATGAGTACAAGCCCATCTTTTCTTCACAGACAGTGTACAACAAGGGAGAGTCATCCTTTCCTCATTAGTCCCTCTGTTTTATGGGAATATGTTGCATTAAATTAAATATGTTTGCAAAACAAGAATTCCTTCTGAAATGTACATTTATTCATTCACTGGAGCATGACCATTACTGCTTGCTTAGTAAATAAAATTAGTTTTGATTCTTTTTAAATTAGAAAACAAATCAGTCATTAGCCTAATGGAAAGCTTTTTTCAATCTCATGGGTACATGTTGCACACATTTCTAAAATGTGTTCTTTATTTTATTTGTGGCAAATTAATAGAAACCAAGACCTGTTCCCCCACTGTAAGTCAAGAATCAGAAATAAATTCAGACATTTCTGAGTTTTTCTATATCCTGGTACCATTCTTTCTCATGTAGAGTTCGTCTTTAGTGCTTTATCAAGGCCAGATTCTTTGAAATCAAAGGAAGGAGTATCCCTGGCTTGATCATGAGATAGATCATGCCATCCAGTATCCTTTGTGTCTCTCTGATCATCACTTGTGGTCAGACCATCAACTGGGCCATTGAAAAATGGGTGATTAGCAAAGTATAACCTTCATCTTGGACTGCAAATTAGATTTCACACTGAAATCAGCACTGATCTTCTCCACATCTGCTCACTCTCGATGTGCAAGTAAGCTCCAGGGTTAGCTTGGAGATGCTGGTGGAGCAGCCCGAATGTCCCAGAGGAATGAAACCTCCATGTCCCCACTGGGACAGTGCTGCCAACTGGGACATGAGCTGGGGGCTGAGATAACAAAGCCATGAGGTGGGCTCAGGTAGGATTTTCACAGCAAGTGAGTGACCTAACAGTTATTGTTATACGCAACAGATATATTACATGAACAAAAGACTTTTTAGGACCAAGAAAACATGCGAACAGTTTTGAGTTTGGTTCATTCAATGCATAAGTTGTATACTTTGTCCAGAACATATTAACAGTGTTTGATAGCAATGGTTGGACTCGATGATCAGATGAGTCTCTTCCAACCTGGTAGTTCTATAGTTCTATGAACAGAAGAAAGTGAAGGTGGTCCCTGTAGCATAAGCCTGAAGACTCTGGTAGATGATTAGAGCATGATATCCCCACACAATACCCATTGACCTGACTTGGAGTCAGGTCAACAACAGAGACATTTTGCTGGGTACACAAAGACCTTGTAGTTTGCACTCAAACTCTTCCTCTGTGGTAAAAGATGATGCTTTTGTTAGCACAATATTAAGGTTTATAAAGCATCTTGGCATGAAACGCTGTTGGCTTTTCTTCCCAGCATGTTATAAAATCATCATGGAAAGAAAAACAGAGTGTCCCTAATGCACCAGATTATTGTTACCCTGGTGCATCCTGATACTGCACCAGATTAACGTGACAGAGCAATAAAACCTGGGTCTTCATTATTCACACCTCTTTAGTTTTCTCCCGTGCTCAGAGAGGTTTGAAATGAATATTAGCTTTTCCCCTGAAATAAGAAGTTACCTAGAAATAACCAATATTTCAACTCTGCCAATATTTACTCCCAGGTTGGTGGTGTGATTATGCTTCAGTTCTATGTTTTTACCTAATCTGCTGAGGAGGTTTTTGTTTTCCTTGCTTTTGGAGTTTATTCTTCCATCTGCTTCTCATTATATCTGTGATCTCTAGTTGTGTGACTTATTCTAGCAACGTGTTTTCATTTTTTGTGTTAAAGTAACACTCACACAGTCCCTGTGGGTCTGATATACCTCAGTCTAAAAAATGCCTAAAAGGAGAATCTGATCCTGGGGTGGAATGTCTGCAGGGATATTTTACTTTTATTCTCTACTGTTCTTTCATGCTATGAAATAGCTGGTGAGAGCAACCAGCATTGCTCAGCTTTGCTGCTCGTGTGAACATCCCTATGGTTTCTTCATTTTTCTAACTTTCCCTGTGCTTTAGGGCTCAGATGATCAGACCGGTGATGGACGATGCTATAGATACACTCAGCATACACTCGGACTTGAATTATGCATCCGTGTTCTTCTGCAGAGCAAGTTATCAATGCTGTGTACATGGGGCACCCTCCCTCCAAGAGAACATTAATTATTACTGCTGCTTGCAAAATGATCTGCGAACTAAAATGGCTTTTTCTAATTCTGTCACCGCACAAGAACTTCTGGCTAATCAACTGGCGGCAGATGGAGTTGATGGAGATGACATAAAGACCTGCACAAATTACTCCATGTGTCTCAAGAACTGATAAGAGGCTTGATTTATGCCTGGAACAGCCTGATAATTCTGGAAATAATAGATATTACATGGCTTAATTAATCAATGTAAACCCGGTTGTGCTGTAATTTCGAATTAACAGCCATGCTACAGGGCAGGTGTATGGAGGGTGGGCTGCAGCCTGCTGCTGCAAGAAGCCTAAATGTAGCTGCAAACAGTCCAAACGAAGGACCAGGCTCTAGATACATCCTGAAATTATAGAATCATAGAATCATAGAATCACCAGGTTGGAAGAGACCCACCGGATCATTGAGTCCAACCATTCCTATCAAATACTAAACCATGTCCCTCAGCACCTCGTCTACCCGTTCCTTAAACACCTCCAGGGAAGGTGAATCAACCACTTCCCTGGGCAGCCTGTTCCAATGCCCAACGACCCTTTCTGTGAAAAACTTCCTTCTGATGTCTAGTCTAAATCTCCCATTATTATCTCTCATTATATCAGGTGAGTTCTTGTGCTTTGACAATGCGTGGCCACATGTGATGGCACGAAGGAGGAAAATGATGCATATATACAGTGGGTAGGAGCAAGAACTTACTTAGGAATTGGTCCATCCTAATAGGTCATGCTAAGTAATTGCATTAGGAGTAAATAATTTTAAGGTCTGAGTGGCTTTAGCTCAGGCTGTTGCCCTGCCTGGTGTGCTTGTTCCTCAGGGCTTGTGATCATACAGGCAGGTCTGTTCTCCATCTGCACAGAAGAGAGTGGACACAAAGCAAAGGCTTCGTCTGCTCTGAGCTACAGGTCCTGCTGGCTGGAGTCAGCCTACAGGGCAAAAGACACTATGTTCAGGCTTTGTCTTTTTTGTGTGGTGCCTGACCATGCTTGGTGAAGCCATGAAATAGCCAGAAGGGGATTGAACTTCTTTTAATTTCTGAAAATACAGTTCATATTCATGTCCATACTTACACTCAGAACCAATAAATATACACAACAGCTTCCCAGGACTTCACGATCATCATTACTTACATAATAATAATGTGGTTACATTACATTTTATATAGAGTTTGGTTTAGAATGTGAAAGTATTATGGATACAGTGAATCCTTTCAATAATCTTTTCCTTGTCTTGTTTTTAGTCTTCCTTATTGTGTTTGAAAGATTCCTGAATGTTATGAATTTCTTCTATGGGTTAATGACAGTAAAATGATGTAAAGAGGCCACACAGCACTTTATAACCATGGCTCGTTCACTATTTCAATATCAGTGCTGTGGTCTTTAATATGAAACTTCTTCTTAAGAAATAGTGGGGGGTTTGTTTTGAGATCTGTTAAGAATTCCGAAGGTATGATCTGAGCTGTTTTCTGCCTTGAGCTGATCTCGACAGTGCAAAGCAGCCATAAACTCAGCTTAATAAGGCAGTTAAAACAAATTTAGTGTTGTTTTGCATGGCTAGAGCAGTCCAAAGCTGGCAGTGTGCACCAGTAAATCAGTTCTCTAGTGTACAGAAAGTAGTACCACACATCTGACTTGGCTAAAACACCATAAGAGCTTCACACTGCCCAGCAGAGCCCATAACACTTTTAGCTGGGAAAGGGAGGGGAGTGAGAAGTCGTCTCTGTACATTTATTTGGGTTGTTGGGTGTCCAGATTTTAGCATCGCTGTGAATTCATCTCTCCTTTAAGTTCCAAATTTTTCCAGGTCTACCAGAGCTTTGCAGTACCAAACTACGCCCTTAAACCTTGCTAGTCTGCATATGTCCATTGAATTCAATATTTCTCTGGGTTAACATTGATTCCTGCAAGCGACTGCTGTTCTCTTGCCTGTGTTCAATGGGATCACCATCCTCCACACCATTGCCCTTTTGGAGGCAAAGGACTTTCTGAAAACTCTGCTTGAAGTTGTCAGAGAGAAATCCATAAAGAATGGGGTTGGCACAGCTGTTTGCATAGGACAGGACCACCACAAAGAAGTACACCCCTACCAATACAGGGTCTTCTGGCAGTATAAATATCAAATTGACAATGTTCATCGTGTAAAACGGGAGCCAGCAAAACACAAAGACCACCACAATGATCACCACCATCCTCGTCACCTTCCTTTCTGATCTCCTGCGCCTTGTAGACCCAACTCGGATCCCCGAAGATTTGACTTTGATCACAATTAGCAAGTAGCAGAGGCAGATCACCAACAAAGGACCAAAAAACCCAAGGACCGATGTGTAAATGATGAACGCTGCTGACCAGATGTTGACGGGCTCTGGCCAGTTCATGTTGCAGGTCTGAAAGTCTTCCTGCACATCCGAAAAGATGATAACTGGAAGCACCACCAAGAATGAGAATGTCCAGACAGTCACACTGATGAGCTTGGCCACCCTGGGACGTCTCCACTTGGTTGATTTAATGGGATGAACTACTGCCAGGTAGCGGTCCATGCTCATCACAGTCAAACAAAAAATACTAGTGAATTGGTTAATACCGTCTACAGTCATAACCAGCCTGCACAAAAAGGAGCCAAAAGGCCAATAGGAGATGGCATTCTGGGTGGCTAAGAAGGGCAGGCCCAGCATGAAGAGCACATCGGCAACAGCTAAATTCAAGATGTATATGTTGGTGACGGTTTTCATCTTGGCATAGCGCAAAACCACATAAATGACCAGCGTGTTGCCACTGAGTCCGACTGCACATACGAGGAGGTAACAGATGGGAATGAGGACTTTGTGGATGTATTTGAATGAGGGCTGCTCTGAGAGCATCCCATCCTCTGTCACATTGGTCAGCAGTGAGGAATTCACATTGCTGGAACTGGCTTCTGTGCTAAATGTGTTGGAAAAGTATAAAGGATCCATGACTTTTACTCCTCAGTTTTTCTTCTAAGGCTAAGAGAGATTAAACTTCATGGGCATCTTGTTCCTAGAAATCAAAAAGAAAAAAAGGAAAGAGAGAGAAAGACTGAATTCAGAACAGCCTAAGCCTTAAGCATCATTTAATTTTCTATCAATAGCCGTAAGTTGTGTTTGAACTGTGCAATTAACACATTATGAGATCAATACCCGAACAAAGCAACTGCACAATGAGAGAGCCCAGGCGCTCATCCCAGTAGATGGTGGTATCTCTTTAGGTTTCACAAGTTCCATGTAGTGGGGTCAGGGCTAGACAAAACCATGAAGGTGGGAGGCTGCACGATGATAACTGGGTATGCATCCCGCTGGGAAACACAAGTGAGAACAGAGAGTGTGATGGACATCACACTTCACAATCAGAGAGAAAAGCTTTCCTGCAGCAGAAGAGTCTGAATACCCTAGCAAGCAGGCCATTCAGGTCCAAAGCCTGCTGGTAACACTGCCAGTCATAGAATCATAGAATCACTAGGTTGGAAGAGACCCACTGGATCATCGAGTCCAACCATTCCCATTAAACTCTAAACTATGTCCCTCAGGACCCCATCCACCCGTGCCTTAAACACTTCCAGGGAAGGTGAATCAACCCCTTTCCTGGGCAGCCTGTTCCAGCACCCAATGACCCTTTCTGTGAAAATTTTTTTCCTAATGTCCTTCCTCTGCTGATGAGAAATGTGAATTCTTGCATGCCTCCTGTGCCACTTTGCAAGCAAACTTTACAGTCTGACTGTCTCATTCCCTGTAACCTGCCATACACACCTTTTCCTCTTTTGTGAAATGAAGAAGCAGGGAGGATAACATCCTCTGCTTCCCACCGTGCACAAAAATAGACAAACCCAGAACCCACCTTTCCTCCTAGCATTCTGCCTGAAAACGGATACGGAAAAACATTAGAAGGTTATTTGAAAGGCTGAATGAACAGTGCGTACAAATCAGACTGAGAGCAGAGCCCTGGCATTAGTGCCAAAAGCTTTGAAGTACAATTTGGAGCAATTCTGTTGTCACTTAACAGCGGGTGCCTGGAGAGGCTCAGGGACTGACTCAGCCCTGCCTCACTCCCATACAAGCTCTGGATGCTTTCAGAATCCAGAAACAAAGGTAGTTCCTGGCTCTTTATAGCTGAAGATCCACTGCAACGTTTCACCAGTCTCCGTGTTTACATAGACAGTCTCGATTCGATGTATTCCAATGCCACTTACTGCCTGGCAGAACCAATTGAGAACCCCCGGGGAGCATCGTCTGCTGTGTAGGTGGGGAAACAAAACCCTCCATAACAACTGATGAAAAATAATCAATTAACTCCAAGAGGGAAAGGACCGTGTCTGAGAACAATCTTCCACTGGGTCAGGCCGCGTGCATGCAGATGTGAAGTCGGCAATGGAAAGGAACAAGCTGTTTCTTTTCCTACTCTCAAGACTACACTTCACTTAGTGTTTCTGACTCACTCTCCTCTCACCCAGAAGTGTGCTTTTTGCCTAAAAAAAAAACCCAATCTTTTCTGCCAGAAATTTAAAGTGCAGTGGACAGCTTCAGGACACAGAGAACTGAAAAAGTTTGGTGATAGTAGGTGTTTCATTAGACGATCTGAAGGGCTGAAAATTCCCAACACTTTGTTTCTGTGGCTTGATTCACAGACTATTTTTTCATCCTTTGTCTGAACATGGTCTAAAAAAGTCCTTTCTGCTATAAAAACATTAAAGCATCTGCTAGGGAAGAATGGAGATTCAAATCACCAGCTCGGCCCAAGACCTCTCCCCAGTCTGGCCAGCAGACTGAGGTGAAGGTTCTCAAGTAGGATTGTAGAATGGGTTGGAAGGGACTATGAAGGTCATCCAGTCCAACCCCCCGTGCCGTGAGCAGGGGCATATCCCACTGGATCAGGTTGCTCACAGCCCCATCTAACATGACCTTAAATATTTCCAGAGATGGGGCATCTCCCACCTCTCTGGGCAGCCTCTGCCAGTGTTTCACCACCCTCAGCACAAAAAATATCCTCCTAATATCTAGTCTAAACCTCTTCTTCCAGTATGTGCCCAGCAACTTCTGTTCCCATCAGCTGATGGTTAAGTTTCCATAATAATCTGGGGGCCTGGATATAGATTCAAAACCACCCAACCCACAGCACACCCATGCCTTTCAAGAACAAGCAAAATTCGGTATCATGTAAGCATGCAAAAGACTTCTTGTCTCCAAGAGGAATGCGAACACCTCCATGGGTTGGTTACTGTGCTTTCTTGTTGGGTGAGAAAAACTGCAGTGCGTGAGAGTAGAAGTCCCTCCAGCTACCAGCAGTAATCATAAACATGCTATTCTGATTTGGAAGTGTGCAGATGGGAGGTAGGTGTCTCACATGTAACTCTGCGGCTGGGAGGAGATGTACCAGAGAAATCAGGAATCCAGGGCAGCCTGGATGGGGAAGCTGAGAGCTGCCAAAGCTCAAACAAATGCTGCCTTGAGGATAGAGATGAGAAATGGGCAGGGAGGATCTGCAGGTTTTGAACATTACCTTGGTGTTTGGGGGTTAAATATTGTGGCTACAGGCTCTCTGTAAGGATCATTGCAGTTCTCCAGAGCACACGGCAGGGAGAGGTCAGCTGAGAACACACTCCTGTGAATTAAATAGGTCTACACGTACTGATAGTAAGAAAAGGCAGATTCCGGTTCTGGCCAAAGAATGGGCTTAGTTCAGTTCTGGCACTGATTTTAAATTATAAAGTTGTATTTGGGTTATTTGTGGGAAAGATGCTGTCTGACCCAGCTAAAGGGAAAGTGGACAAATGACATAGGTGGTGGGATGAGGCAGATGGTGTTTGTAAACTCATATTCATGGAACTGCATCTTTGGGATCAGTGCTGAGACTGGGAAGGTACTTCTCCCCAGGAGCAGTCCAGACTATCTCAACAACATCCAGTCTGGGTTGAAAAGCAAAATTTTTGTACCAGGACCGCAAAAATATGAGGATAGTAAAAAGAACCAGTGCTGCCACTCAGTAGGGGGAGGTCAGTAGATGCATTCACGTGTAGCTCTCATCCTAGCCCTACAAAAAAATGAGGATGGACACCTTTCTTCTGAAGGTACCTCCTTTTTCCCTGCAGTACAAATCCTTGACATTGTTATCTGTAGAAATTACACAGGAAGATCTTCAAGCTTTTCACTACTTCCATTACATCTGGAGTTCCAGCCTTGGGAGAAGCAGTGAAGAAGGAGTTCCTTTATATGGATAAACTCAAATTTCTTCTCGTCCTGAAGATAACTGACTGCACAAAACCCCTGTTTGCCAAGGGCCTCAGGTTCTTCAAGCCACCCATCTCTGTCATTCCTGATGAACCCAAAGGATTTTCTTGAGGGGCCTTTTCCTGGGAGGGATGGTTCTTCCAGCCTCCTTCAACACAGCAGCAGTGATGGTCTCCTGCTGCCATGCTGTTCCCAGGAGCCAGTAATATCTCAGCAGTCTGCTTATTTAGTATTTTGGGGCTCTTCTCTTGGTTTCATGTGAACATTAATCTTCAGTCTGGGTTATTTTTTTGTTGTTGTTGTTTTTCCATGTGATGAATTTTGCACCTTTCTCTTCAGTGTTGGGGTGATTCAGAAGGAAATGCATTTGCTAAGACTCTTTGGGGACAGCCTCTAGGTTGACAGCCCCAGCAAGGCTCTACCATCACCTGAACTTTACCCATACTCTGTGCTTTAAGTCTTTGTATAATGAAATAACATGCAGAGCAGTTCTTTGTATAGTGAAATAACATGCAGAGCAGTCAATGGCAATAGCTCGTACTGACAATATGGATCCTTTCTAACTGCCCCTAAGCATATCCAGATCTTGTACAGTTATCCTGCTTACCTAACTGCTCATGTTAAGGCATGTTATTGCTCTCTATAACTACCTGAAGGGAGGTTGTGGAGAGGAGGGAGCTGGCCTCTTCTCCCAAGTGACAGGGGACAGGATGAGAGGGAATTGTCTCAAGCTCCGCCAGGGGAGGTTCAGGCTCGACATAAGGAAAAAAATCTTCACAGAAAGGGTTAGGCACTGGAATGGGCTGCCCAGGGAGGTAGTTGACTTACCTTCCCTGGAGTTGTTTAAGGTGAGGGTGGATGAGGTAGTGAGGGGCATGGCTTAGAGATTGGTGGGAAGGGTTGAACTAGATGATCTGGTGGGTCTCTTCCAACCTGGTTATTCTATGATTCTATGAAAGTCACCCAGATTTAAAAACTAAGCCCTGACTTTCTGCACTTTCCGCACTGAAGCCCTGTTGCCTTTGTCTTGTAGCCACTGGTATTTTAGGATTCACTATGGTATAGCAACAACAAAAAAAGCTGAGCAGCTGCAGAAGCATGTTTTGCTGGCTGTCTCTGCTCAGCACAGATTATTTCCCCCTCTCTCTCCCCTTGCTCCCTAGCTGAGAGCTTTCCCCTCATCGCCACAATTTTATCCAAACTTATATTGCCACTACAGCAGTTAATGACCATGAACCTCAACAAAGGATGATTAAATATAATTAAAGCATGCTGACATATCTTACGCACTCGTTTCTGTATTCTTAATTAATGTATTAATAAAAAAAAACAAAAAACACCTCTAGGGGACTTCCTCTCATCCAGACTTTTTTCCCTATTGTGTTTACTCTCCAAGTCTTCATAGTGTGCACTTCATAATTTACATGCTTTCTGCTTAAAACACAGGAATCAAAAAGGACAATGGAGCTAAGAACATAGCTCCGGAGTAATCACATGTTTCAAGTTCTTCTTTTATAAAGCAGCACCCTAAAAGAATATAAGAGGCACCACCTACAGCTGAATATCTGGGACTGGCAGCGTCCCTGCCCAATAAGACTGAGAGAAGAAATAACAGAAATGTTACAGCACAGATTGTTCTTGCTCAGAAGCAGGTATTTAGCCTTTGTGAGGACTTCTCTAGCAGGTGTCCAAAACAAACGTGCTTTTGCTGGGCACAAGAGCAGGCACCTGACAGCACACAGCAGCCCATTTGTGACTGAAGCATCAGCATAACAGAAAGAAGAACAAACCTTGAAACTGCCCCTGGAGATCAAGGTCGAAATTCTTCCTGGCTGTGCTTACAATAGCAAAGCAAAAATAACTCTATAAAGTGCGTTGCATCAAAGTCAAAGCTGGCTATAGCTGGGATAAAGAGTGAATTACAAAAATAGACATAATTTTACAAGTCAAGATTTGATCTCGTTGCCTATTTACCACTGGAATCAGAAGCCTCTCTTAGGCAGCATCAAACATAATTGCTGTGAAGAGAATTACAACAACAGAATGGCAGATTACTGCTTCCAGGTGCAGGATAACTAGCGGGAACAGATGAAATGGTAATCCAGACAGATATGCTTTTCCAACAGATGGCTTTGCTAGTAATGGGGAGAAAAGCACCTGGATAAGTATCCAAGAAGTATCTATTAGCAGCAGAACCTCAGGTTTTTCCCCGTGTTCCTGGAGTCGGCTGCAATGTGTTAGTGGAACGATTTGCTGTAACGAAGCAAAGAAAAGCTATCCTGGTCCTATAGTGAATTTGCCCTTTTGGGGATGAAGGTTCATCATCTGTATCTTCAAATACAACCCATGGGGATCTCATGCTTTGCATGGTCTCTCCTGGTCCTATAGTGAATTTGCCCTTTCGGGGATGAAGGTTCATCATCTCATTCTTCAAATACAACCCATGGGGGTCTCATGCTTTGCACTCTCGTGGATCAAGCAGAGCCAAGGGTTGCTGCCGCAGGAGGGACGATGAGATGTAGGTGGAAGGGGAAAGGAGGGAGGTGGTAGTGTGATAGTTGATGTCACATGGCAGATCAGCTCAGAAATAGTACAAACACCCAGGCAGGGTTCTACCTGAGGAGGAGGGAAATGCAGCATCATGCCAAGACCTGTTTCAGCTTCTTACAGTTCTAACAATATTCTTACACTTTTAAACCAGTAGCAACCTGAAAGCACAGAAATCTCATCATTGCATACACAAAAGTCTTGGTTTTCCCACTCCTTACCCTATTCCACCACCTGGGGTAAAGAAGCAAAAGGATTCAGTTCAGCCGGAAACTTTCTCCTTGTTAAAATCTGCTATTTGATATTTCTCAGGGTGTGTCTGTCACTCCAAAGAACCAGAGGATTTGATTTTCTACTACAGAAGGCAAAACAAAACCCCTTCCTTGCATTAAGTTGGTTTTCTGTTTCGAGTAACTGTCTTGGGACCAAACACTGATCAACTGAAGTCAAAGTTGAATAACACTCTGCCACTTTTAGCACTGTCAGGCTCTTTAGGATCCCTGTTTTCCAGCAGGTAACAGTTTGTCAGCACCTGCTCAGGCCAGTCCAGGGTTTCCTAGATCAGCCTGTAGACAGAGGTTACCCGATTTTTAGTTTGCCAATAAACAGCCTGTAATATACTTCTGCTTGTCAAATACTTATTAAACATTTCTGCCCCCACCCCGTGCCCCAAACACACTTCAGGCTCTGTTGTGCTTCGAGATTACTCACTTTGGCTGAGCCAGTCCTATCACACAAACCCTCGTGTAAATCATATGCCTCTAGTTTTGCTCCTAGACCAGTTGATTTAAGCGACTTCCCCCAGAGGGAAGTGTGGGGTCCAACACCCCCATGCTCGCACCCAGGCAGGGGTGGCTGGGGCTGAACTCCCACTCCAGCACTGGCACATCACTGGAACCAGGGAGGGTACCAAAATATTTTTCTTCCACCCTCTTCTCCCCCCTGCAGTCCATTGACACTAACTGATTGCTGGGACATGGCAGATTAGAATATAGTTCAGTTCAGCAGCTTTTAACCATGTCTCGTCCCAGACTGATGGGGAGTTGATGCCCTTTACTCAGGGTCTGCTTGCAGGGGGCCTCAGGTTGGAAGGGGATCAGGAACAGCTTCTCTTGCGACAAAAGGAGGGAGCTGGGCTCTTCTCCCAAGTGACAGGGGACAGGACAAGAGGGAATGGCCTCAAGCTCCACCAGGGGAGATTTAGGCTGGAGATTAGGAGCAGGTTTTTCACAGAAAGGGTCATTGGGCATTGGAATAGGCTGCCCAGGGAGGTGGTTGAGTCACCCTCCCTGGAGGTGTTTAAGGCACGGGTGGATGAGGTCTTGAAGGACTTGGTTTAGTGTTTGATAGGAATGGTTGGACTAGAAGATCCGATGGGTCCCTTCCAACCTGGTTGTTCTGTGATTCTGTGAAAAAGTGGAGCAGCTCCAGGAGAAGAGCCTCGGGGACACCTCCTGGGGTGGAAGGTCTCTGGCTCAGGTGCACCAGCCATGCAGATCAACTCTTGCCACCAAGCCCTGGTGACAGGTCCCCCCCGGCACATGGGTTCCCAGCACAAGCACTAACAGACCGATCCCACACCCTAAGAACCGGCTGCCTGGGTAACCTGCACGTCTCCTGCCCCACAGAACTATAAAAAGTCTCTAGCTTGCCCCAAAGCAAGCCTGCAAGTTCAAAACCTCTCAGCCAAGTTTCTTTCCCTGCATTTCAGTGCACGGGGAACAAGCTGTGCCTGGTTCTGCTGGTGCCGGCAGCTGCAGAAAGGCAGCGAGACAGACGGACACACGGTGCTTCTCAGCCCAGACCCATGGGGACCCCCAAGACTCTTGCTCTGACCTTGCCCACCCACTTCTTGACCACTCTGGAGGACACCTGACCCCCTCCCCGGCACTTCCCCCCCGGGTTTTATCAGAAAGGAGCATCCTGCCCTCACCATGGCTTTCTGTGCCCCCCATCCCACCAGGCTGGGCAGCACTCTGGCCACTGTCACCTTTTGGGGTCACGGTGGGGCTCGACGAGAGCGGAGCAGGTGGCATTTCGAGCTGTGCCTGCGCATCCTTCCCGCGGCTGCCTTTCTCCTCCCTTTCAAGCGACCTCTTTAAAGCAACGCTGAGGATTGTCCTGCTTTAGACACCGCATCTTCTGCTCGGCCAGCGGCTCCTGGCCCTCCCTACCCCTCCGACCAGGATGAGGTCACTGCTCTCCAGCACCAGAAAACCCGTGAAAAGGAGCGGACGCTTGCTGTGACAGGAGCTGCAAACGGGACCGAGAGCTCCGGTGCCTCAGTCGCTCTCAGAAGCGGGTGAGAGTTGCAAAGCCCCCGGTTGACCCGTCCCCTTCCCTCCTTGGAGCTCCAGCATCCCTCTTTGGAGCTCCCGCATCCCTCTTTGGAGCTCCCGCATCCCTCCTTGGAGCTCACTCATCCCTCCTGCGAGGTCCCACATCCCTCTTTGGAGCTCCAGTATCCCTCTTTGGTGCTCCCACATCCCTCTCTGGAGCTCCAGTATCCCTCTTTGGAGCTCACTCATCCCTCCTGCGAGGTCCCACATCCCTCCTTGGAGCTCCCGCATCCCTCCTCGGAGCTCCCGCATCCCCCCGGCGGTGGTTACCTGCATCTCCAGGGACTTCTCTCCGCCGGGTGGAGACATGACCCGCCCTGGGCTGCTGCTCTGCTCCGCCTGCGCCCACCCCCACCTCATCCCCCCCTCCCCAAAGCGCCCCCAGAGCCGCTTCCCCGGGGCGGCGGGCGGGGACCCCGGGGAGGAGGGTCCGGGGCTCCCGGCTGGGGAGGGGGAGAAAGAGCGGCAGGGGAGGGTGTCACAGCCCGGGAGGGTGTCACAGCCCGGGAGGGGACAGCCTGGGGCCACCCACTCTGCAGAAAGTTGGACGGGAGGGAGCCGAGGGGAGCGGGTCTCCGCCGGGATGCTCTGCCCCCCCCCCCCCCGCCCCCCCAGCCTTCCCGTGCTTCCCTCCCTTTCCGAAAGCCAGGGACGACCCCCCAACCCTACCTGGCGCTGCCGGAGCCCTCCGTGCGCCCCCCACAAGCCGCGGGGGTGGCAGCCCCCGGGCACGGGGCCCCCCGTTTGCGGGGAGGGGCCGGGAGCATCCGCGGAGAGGACGCGGGAGCGTCGCGGGAGACCCGCATCTCCTCTCCCCGTATCTCCTCTCCTCGTCTAGCTCCTTCCCGGCTTGCCGAGTCCTTTTAAAGACTCCGCCGGGCTCGTTCGGAGCGAGCCCCCTCCCCGAGCGCCGCTCCTGGGCGTGCGGGCTCCGCCAGGGGCGCTGGGAAGGGGCTGTCATCTTCGTCGCCTTCATCTCACGCCCCCCTCTCCCTCCCTGGGCGCTGAGCATAAGGGAAGGCTGAGTGACAGGCTCTGGCTCAGCATCCTGCCTCTCCCTGGAGCTGAAATCCCACGGGGGAACGTTTCACTCCAGCTGGCTTAACATTCCAGGGGCCAGGGAGGTTCTTCTCCCTCTGTACTCAGCACTGGTGAGGCCGCTCCTTGAATCCTGTGTCCAGTTCTGGGCCCCTCACCACAAGAAGGATGTTGAGGCTCTGGAGCGAGTCCAGAGAAGGGCAACAAAGCTGGTGAAGGGGCTGGAGAACAGGCCTTATGAGGAACGGATGAGAGAGCTGGGGGTGTTTAGCCTAGAGAAGAGGAGGCTGAGAGGAGACCTCATTACTCTCTACAACAACCTGAAAGGAGGTTGTGGAGAGGAGGGATCTGGCCTCTTCTCCCAAGTGACAGAGGACAGGACAAGAGGGAATGGCCTCAAGCTCCACCAGGGGAGGTTTAGGCTGGAGATTAGGAGGAAGTTTTTCACACAGAGGGTCATTGGGCAATGGAACAGGCTGCCCAGGGAGGTGGTTGATTCCCCTTCCCTGGAGGTGTTTAAGACACGGGTGGATGAGGTCTTGAGGGACTTGGTTTAGTGTTTGATAGGAATGGTTGGACTAGAAGATCCGATGGGTCCCTTCCAACCTGGTTGTTCTATGATTCTATGATTCTGTGATCTGAGGGCTGGAGCACCTCCATACAAGGACAGGATGAGAGGGGTTGGGCTGTTCATCCTGGAGAAGAGAAGAGAAGAGAAGAGAAGAGAAGAGAAGAGAAGAGAAGAGAAGAGAAGAGAAGAGAAGAGAAGAGAAGAGAAGAGAAGAGAAGAGAAGAGAAGAGAAGAGAAGAGAAGAGAAGAGAAGAGAAGAGAAGAGAAGAGAAGAGAAGAGAAGAGAAGAGAAGAGAAGAGAAGAGAAGAGAAGAGAAGAGAAGGCTCTGAGGAGACCTTATAGTGACCTTCCAGTACTGAAAGGGGCTCCAGAAAAGCTGGGGAGAAGCTGCTTCCAAAGGCTTCTAGTGATAGGACAAGGGGCAATGGGTATAAAGTGGAGGGGGGCAGATTTAGACTGGATATAAGGAGGAAATTCTTCACTATCACAGCAGTGAGGAACAGGTTGCCCAGGGAAACTGTGACTGCCCTGTCCCTGGAGGGGTTCAAGGCCAGGTTGGATGGGGCTTGGAACCCCTGATGCAGTGGGAGGTGTCTCTGCCCATGGCAGGGGATGGAACTGGATGATCTTTAAGATTCCTTCCAACCCAAACTATTCTATGATTCTATCAAGTTAAATTCCACGATTTATTCCCTCCTAAATTCCCTTTGACTTCACTGGGGCTCTGCTGGGCAGGAAGGGACTGAAATGTTCTGCCTTTTGAATACAAAGAGTGAATAAGCCATAAAGTACTCCCTCCTCTGCCCTGCACCCCTCCTCTGCTATTACACGTATAACGACCTGTAGCAGTGTCACCTAAGCCCCGTTGCTCAGCTCTTTGCCCCTGTGTACGCAGCGAAGGGGGATCTGGGTGCTACCTGTGAGCTGAGCTTCCAGCCCCCGCCGAGCACTCTGGTTTTCATCAGCATGCACAGGGCATCATGCTCCCTAATAATGTGCATGATCTTAATCCACCGCCGAGGCTTTTCAATTAGAGATCTGCAATTGACTCAGATGTGTGGATGCAAAAAAAAAAAAAAAAGAGAAGGAGAAAACTGCTTTTGGCATGTCACTTTCTAATTCAATCTGCTGATGTATTTATGGTCATGTATTGCTAAATTGAACTAAGGCTTCAGCCTCCTCTTGCCATGACAATGGGGAGAGTCATCTGATAAAAATAGAGTTGGGATGATAAACAGAAAAGAAGAGGGAGATTTTGATTACCTTCATTGAAAACATGCCAAGAAAATGTGATACAATAGCCCCACTGTGAATATCAGCTTGAATCAAAATAGGGCTAATTTAATCAATTTCCCTCATATATGTTTTTAGCATTTGTGATACAAAAAAAGTTGCTGAGAAAAGATGGTGGCCCCTAAGTTTCCCTGAAGAAATCATCGCTCCTCTTCTAAATCACCACCGCACCAGAAGCAGTTTTACTAGGACCTGTGCTAGGCAAGATTTTCAAAAGCTCTCGAGGGTTGTTGAATTCTTTACCCACACAAGTCAACAGCAGCTCCGTTTCAGGGCTGAATGAAGCGAGCAAAAAGGCTATCTGAGAACGCTGCCAGTTAACATGTTTTTAATGGCTAATGCCCCTGGTCAGAGACCAAAGATCAGTCACAGCAACCGTAGAATAAATATGGGAGGAAAAATAACTCCCGGCGCACAAGTGTGGGTGCAGAAACGTAGCAGTGCAAGCTGGGCACACCGACCTTCAGCAGTGTGTGGGAAGAGCGGTGTCTCAGGTTTATTGTGGTGAAGGTCAACCTGTGGGGCAGGTGAAACGTGTAGAGGACTAGCACACAGCTGTGATGTGACTCTAGCCTTTTTTAAGTTCTCTTGGGTCTGTCCTTTTTGCTGCATGTCATATTTTGTAGCTATATAAACCGTATATCTTTAACTTTTTTTTTGTGTTGGGGTTTTAGAGAGGACAGAGATCTACTATTGAGCTAAAAGCCTCAATCTGCATTATTAAGTTTTGTGCTACTGTTTGTGTAAAAACATCTCTCAAATAGCCATGGCTTGGACACAAGTCTATTTATTTTGTCATTCCTTGTCACATAGTACAGGCCCTATGAGGAGCGGCTGAGAGAGCTGGGGGTGTTTAGCCTGGAGAAGAGGAGGCTGAGAGGAGACCTCATTACTCTCTACAACTACCTGAAGGGAGGTTGTGGAGAGGAGGGAGCTGGGCTCTTCTCCCAAGTGACAGGGACCAGGACAAGAAGGAATGGCCTCAAGCTCCACCAGGGGAGATTTAGGCTGGAGATTAGGAGGAAGTTTTTCACACAAAGGGTCATTGGGCATTGGAATAGGCTGCCCAGCGAGGTGGTTGATTCACCTTACCTGGAGGAGTTTAAGGCACGGGTGGGTGAGGTGCTGAGGGACATGGTTTAGTGTTTGATAGGAATGGTTGGACTAGAAGATCCGATGGGTCCCTTCCAACCTGGTTGTTCTATGATTCTATGACATAGAGAAATTCAGTGTCATAACATGATCCCTGGATGGTGCCTTTCCTACTGTGATGTTTGATGATGATGAAACTACGGGAATATGCAGTACTAGTAATACATTTTAAAGCAGTGCATATGTGTAACATGGGGGAGGCGACAGCTCCAAGGGTAAAGACAGGTTGCACGGGAAGCTCCTCCTATGGCTTTGAAACTGCCTTGTCAAAATTCAGCTGAAGCAGAAAGGATGAGTTGTGATCAATATTTTTAGAAGGAAGAACTCCTGGGGAACTTATGTCAGCAGCCTCTCCTGTTGGTAGTGTGGAACAGAGACTGATTGCTGGCGATGGAGGAATTACGAGTGTGTAAACCAACCTGGTGATAGAATTGGGTCCAGGACTGACTTGAACTTGATGGAGGTGCTGCAACTGGGACCCTGGGGCTGGATCAACTCTGATTAGGAGGACTAGAGTACTGCACTATAATTTCCTTTCAAACCTGGAGGAACAGAGAAACGGAGATGGAGTAGAAGATGTAGGATATGCTCTCAGTCCATTTCTGGAGCCACTGTTCTAAGAATTGGTTGTATTGTAAGGATTAGACTCAGACTTCTCATTACCACTAGGATCAAACCCCAGTGAAATCAGTATTGAAAAGCAGGCAAGTCTACATAACTATGCCAGCCTGGAGGGAAACTCCTCGGTGCTTCAAAATCTTCCCAAGTGGTGAAAGAGTATCTTTATTGAAAAAAAAAAAAACCAAACCAACAAACCCAACATAATTCAGAGGCACTGGCAAAGAGGGAAGGATGGTACAGGTTAGAAGGGACCCTAAAGATCACCAAGTTCCAGCCCACCTGCCATGGGCAGGGACATCTCCCACTAGACCAAAGTACTCAACCATGATCTTGGTTAAACAGCTTGTTGGAGCTGGAGACAAGTTTGTTACTCATCCTCACAAGGCTCCCTGAAGTGTAGGATGACCCTGTTGTGAAGACACCTGTCCCAGCAAGCTACAACACTGGGAGTCATGGTGAGAGAAGCTGTGGCTTGAGACACAAATCCAGCCTCTGCCTGAAAGTTATGCTGTGTTTTCCTGTTTTGTTTTGTTTGTTTGTTTAGTTGGGTTTTTTTACATTACCAGCTTTAAGAAAAATGAAATGCATGGGGTATGAGCTCCGGTACATTACGTTGAGAGAAAACCATCAGCCTTTCTGGATGAGAGCGGTTGATCATCGCTTGGAGTTTTCAAATCCAGCTGAGAGTTGGACTATAATGTAGTCCTGAGTTATTCATGTTACCATAGAAATAAGTGGATCCATTTTCTGCTGTTCACTGTTCAAAGCTTCAGACGATGCTGGCTACAGACATCTATCACCCCTCCACCTCATGAGTCCCGGCCGTGGCCATGGGATTGGGTTTTCAATCTTCGTCTCTCCTGGGAACTCCACATGCAGCAGGGAAATCTCTTTTTATTCTTTTTATTTTTTTTTTTTTTAATGATTGGCTTGTATTCAGCTCAAACATTTTCAAAGCTCACAGAAAACATGCTTCAGCTCAGCGTCCAAGCAGAAGAAAGTTACTCTATTCAATTAAATTCACAGTTTGTCTGGCTGAAGCCGAATGTTTTCACTTTGCCTGCAGAATATGACAGGCAGCGGGAATCACAGTGAGGTTGAGGCATTTTCTGCTTCTCCTTGTTATTCTCCTTATGAGGAAGAAAAATCAATGCCTTTCAAATAAGTGCATTACAGACCTCTCAAATGGGCTGTAATTACAGACCCATCTGTTGTCAACTTATTGAATCACTTGTGGTAGAGACGCGTGAAGATCTTCCCAGTTGGCCGTTATTGAGCAGCCCAAGGTTATTCCCCACCGTGGCACTGACAGCCTGCTCAGCCTCTTGGAAGCCCTCTTGGAGGAGAAAGCACAGACCAAGGGGCTGGGTTTGCTTATCACTGCCTGGAATGAGTGTTGCTTGGTAATTTGCAACGAGGCTGGGAAAGAAAACAGCTTTTATAATGGTTTTGTTTGGAAAAGACGTTGAAGATCATAGAGTCCAACCGTCAATCCAGCCCTGCTACGTCCACTCCTAGGCCATGTCCCCAGGTATGACATCCACATGTCTTTTAAACACCTGCAGGGATGGTGACTCCACCACTTCCCTGGGCAGATTCTTCCAGTGCTTCACAGCCCTTTCAGTACGGAAATTCCTCCTAATTATTCAACCTAATTCTCCGCAGCAGCTTAGAATCATAGAACAACCAGGTTGGAAGGGACCCATCGGCTCATCTAGTCCAACCATTCCTATCAAATACTAAACCAAGTCCCTCAAGACCTCATCCACCCGTGCCTTAAACACCTCCAGGGAAGGAGAATCAACCACCGCCCTGGGTAGCCTATTCCAACGCCCAATGACCCTCTGTGTGAAAAACTTCCTCCTAATCTCCAGCCTAAATCTCCCCTGGTGGAGCTTGAGGCCATTCCCTCTTGTCCTGT
Source organism: Coccyzus lansbergi (assembly GCA_033558105.1). Lineage (NCBI taxonomy): Eukaryota > Metazoa > Chordata > Aves > Cuculiformes > Coccyzidae > Coccyzus > Coccyzus lansbergi. The sequence continues at coordinate 668,722 of JAUMJK010000294.1, forward strand.
CCCCTGGCACTTGGGAGAAGAACCCAGTTCCCTCCTCTCTACAACCTCCTTGAGACCATTTCACCCAGTTCATAAATGATAAAAGTTCCTGTGACCTTCAAGTATTTGGTTGGAAACATTTGTTGGGATAGCATGCCATCAATCCCCATCACACCTGCCCCTCTTCCTTCTCCTGTCCTTGATCCATGCCTCTCCAGCAGTACAAGCGATACTGAGCAGACAGCAATGACCCTCAAGCTCAGATCCTATAAGTTTTTGGGGTCCATGTTTTTTAAAGTGAAAAAAATTATTAATATAATTTTGCCCACATCCTGCTTTTCTCTGTGGTTTTTAACTGGTGCCCTGCAAAAGTCTCTCAGTCAGACTCAAGTGATGCTTGAAGAGAATTTCACCATCATGTTGAAAAGAAGAAGAAAATGGCAAGATTCCAGCTGCAAGAAAAACATTCCTGTGGAATTGCTGGGTTTCATCAAAGGGATGAAACAGGAAAAAACAGTTGAGATGAGCAATGATTAACTGCAGAGTATTTGTAGGAAGATATTTGTATGTGCACATTTTTTTTCTGTTTTAAAGCAGTGCACTTCTCTGTATTGTGTTTGGAATTGTTTGCCTTGATTTTTTTCTGATGGGGTATAATAAAACCTAATTAGATGTCTTTTTCCCTTAATTAAGGAGCTCTGTTTTCAATGAGATGATGCCCAAGCAGCATATTTTCTTCAGAATGTGACTTTGTTCTGTTAATCTTGTGCTTATATCTATTAGGAGAAATATGTAATGCTTTGTTTCAAAAACCAGGAGATTTGCAGACCTACAGCTCAGGTGAAGCTGTTTCATAGAACCATGTTATAGAATCATGGTATGGTTTGGGTTGGAAGGGACCTCAAAGATCAAGCAGTTCCAACCCCTTGCCAAGGACAGGGACACCTCCAACTGGATCAGGGACTCCAAGCCCCATCCAGCCTGGCCTTGAACCCCTCCAGGGATGGGGCAGCCACCACTGCTCTGGGCAACGTGTGCCAGGGCCTCCTCACCCTCACAGCAAAACATTTCTTCCTAAGATCTTATCTCAGTCTCCCCTCTTTCAGCTGAAACCCATTACCCCTCATCCTATCCCTGCACATTCTGATCAAGAGTCCCTCCCTAGCTTTTCCTGGGGAAGACTAGAAGCTGCTTTAGGATCTTCCTAGAGCCTTCTCTTCTCCAGGCTGACTAACCCCAACTCTCTCAACCTGTCCTCACATGGGAGGTGCTCTAGCCCTTGGGTCATCTTCATGGCCTCCTCTGGACTCACTCCAGCAGATCCACGTCCTTCCTGAGCTGAAGATTCTATAGCTGGGTGCAGAGCTCCAGGTGAGGTATCCTGAGAGCAGAGAGAAGAGGTAGGATCTCCTCCCTTCCTGCTGGTTCCACTGCTTTGGATGCAGCCCAGGATGCAGTTGGTTTCTGGGCTGTGAGCACATGTTGCTGTCTCATGTTGTGCATCTCATCCTCGAGTGCCCTTAAGTCCTTCTCTTGAGGGTTACTCTCAATCCATTCTCCATCCAGCCTGTAATAAGACAACACACTGGGATTCCAGATCTGGCAGAATGGGTTAATTGTCCATGAAACTTTCTTGTCTTCCGCCCATGCAATGGAGACGCCATCATAACTAATTAGTAGGAAGCATTAACCCTTTCCAAGTGTCGTCTAAGGAAATTTCACCATAATTCTTAAGAGTTTAGCTGTGTACATGCATGTCCCACATGAATATCTTTCTCTCCTAAGCATGTTGATGCTGCTGAGATGCTCAAAAACTAAAACGAAGACTGCCCTGTTGCTGGCACTTTCAGAAACATGCTCTGTGGGTGGAGAACTGGAGCTGGTGAAGTCAACAGGTCTCTTGTGACATCTGTGGGCGGCTTTTTGTACTGTTGTGAGCAGAAAGCAAAGCGACGAGGTAAGTTACTTAATAATTCATTATTCATTATGTAGCTATTAATGTAAGCAGCAGCCAGCATCTCAAGCCTGGAAACTTGTTTTGCTTTCTGCCGGAGCCCTCATTATGCATATGTAAACACAAGTGAATCATTTAATAGAACAGTCTTTATTAAATAAGGAGAGAAAATTTATTAAACAGAAAACTCCTGAGCTTTCATGACAAATATTTACAAGCCTAGGTACTTGTGGAAGGACTGGAAGGGCTAATAGCAGCAATTTTCTAAAAGCAATTATTTGGTAAAATATTGCTTGGTTTAGGATCCAAATCCAGAACCTGCTACTTTCCCCAAGGAGAAGGGCAGGGAAGTGATCTGTGACTTACAAGTGCTCCCCTGCAAAAGGACATGCGATATAGAAATAGCCTGTCCTGGCATCTGATAAAACTGTAAAAGGTGTTTCCTTCATGTTAGCTGAGAAACACTAAAAGGTGATTGGTATAGTTTCTGGTGATTGAAACTATTTTCTAGAAACTGTTGAGTCAGAAAGACTTGCAAGATTTGGATTATTTTTGTTCTTGTTTCAGCATAGAGCAGAAAGGTTTTCAAACACCCTGCGCTACCTGTGACAGAAAAATCTGTGTCTCAACTAGCCCTACAGACTCTCTAGGGAATTGCTGTCAGGGCAGCAAGGCTGCTTAGAACAAAACCTTTGCCAGGAGAGGTGAGGTGAAGGAAAGTAATCTGCCACCTTGACCACTTCAACTCTGGAGTGTTAATGGTGTGAGCTGGTACATCCCCATAGAGCTTGTAGGTACTTCTACCTACCTGCAGGTTCACACAGTGGGGACATAAAGCACAAGAACCATATAGATGCCCACATCTCAAACCAGTTTTAGAGAATACCCTTGGTTGGAAGGGACCTATGATCATAGGATCATAGAACAACCAGGTTGGAAGAGACCCACCAGATCATTGAGTCCAACCATTCCTATCAAACACTAAACCATGTCCCTCAGGACCTCATCCACACATGCCTTAAACTCCTCCAGGGAAGGGGAATCAACCACCTCCCTGGGCAGCCTGTTCCAATGCCCAATGGCCCTTTCTGTGAAAAATTTCCTCCTAATCTCTAACCTAAATCTCCCCTGGCAGAGCTTGAGGCCATTCCCTCTTGTCCTGTCCCCTGTCACTTGGCAGAAGAGCCCAGCTCCCTCCTCTTCACAACCTCCCTTCAGGTAGTTGTAGAGAGCAATGAGGTCTCCTCTCAGCCTCCTCTTCTCCAGGTTAAACACCCCCATCTCTCTCAGACACTCCTCATAGGGCCTGTTCTCCAACCCCTTCACCAGCTTCATTGCTCTTCTCAGGACTTGCTCCAGAGCCTCAACATCCTTCTTGTGGTGAGGGGCCCACAACTGAACACAGGATTCGAGGAGTGGTCTCACCAGTGCTGACTACAGAGGGATGATCATCTATTCCCGCTGTCTGACCTCTTCAAGGCTGATTAAAAGTTAAGGCATGTTGGTAAGAGCATTTTCCAAACAACTCTTTAAGCACCAAGAGGCTTGGGGCATCAACCACCTCTCTGGGAATCCTGTTGCAGGGTTTGATCAACATTTTGGTAAAGAGATGCTTCTTAATGTCGAGTTTGAACCTTTAATTTTGAATAGTCTTTGTGAATCTTGGACCATGGAAGACACTTTAGCTGTATCCTAGTAGAAATAACCTGCAGCCATTGGTCCTCTTTGGAAATTAAACCTGCAGACAATTTCACTTCTATTTATCGTTTTGCTTTTAATGAGAAGCAGATGCAAAAAAAAAAAAAAAAAAAAAAAACAAAACCAAAGAGAGCGATCTCAAAAACAATCTGTGTGCGCATGTGCCAATTTGTGGAACATATTAGCCTCGTTATTAAATTCAACAGTCAAACTCATTTCAGCACTGAAGTGATCCAGTCTCATTAGCAGCTTTGCTATTACTAGTAAGGGTTTGGTTAATGGGGAGAATACATCTTCTTGGATTCTTCTGGGCACTTTGCATGTCTTGCTGCATAAAAAACAAACATCACACAGGTTTTTTTTATCAGCTATAATGTCTTACACTTAAAGTATTTCAATTCACTCTTTTGAAATGCTCTGTCAATACTTATTTAATTCAGTCCCTGGGGATTTTTATGCCCATTTTGCTGGCACACTGTGTTCTGTGAAGCCTCCACTTTGAGTTGATAACAATGCTGCAAAATCAGCTCTGATATCTTTCCTCACACAACACAACAAGAGGCAACTGTTTACTGAATAATAAAAACTCTGTTACAGTGACCGGCAAGTCTCACTTTCATGTTTGTGGGTTTTATGAGACCCATTTTTGAGACCGACACTTAGAAAATATTTATTTAGTCCAGATTTACCTTTTCACAGCCAAAACGTTTCCTTTGTTTTAAACTGGAAAGTCCTATTGAGTTCTGATGCGGTTTTGAAACAAAACCTTGCTCCTGCAGCTCAGGTTTTGCCTGCTTCAGGGAATCAAAAATGTTTTCATTGAAGATACTGGGAGATAAAGCGTGAGGGAGATGGTTATATTTTGGTATCCAACATCACATTTCAAACCATGAAGCTTAACCCTAGTCTGCATGCAGATATAACACTCGATGATATCGTAGATAAATCACCCAATCACATGATAGGCAGCAACACTTTAGTGCTCAAGGTAGAGCCTTAAACAAGTGTTAAATTGACTTTGTGATGAATAGGAGACTTTAGAGAAGGGCATATCTTGCCTATGACCTTTTTTAAAGCTTATCATCTTCAATTTACTGTCTCTCCTCTTCAGCTGTATACTGGTTAATCTTCCCTCTGGCTGCCACTCTTGAGGATCAAAGTAGCTTCTCCTTTTAATAGAAAAAGAACCTTGTTCTTGGCAAGTAGGACTTCTTGGCAAGTAGGACTTCTTGTCAAATAGGTTTAATTTGTGGGTGTAGCATCCTCCATAAAAGCATGGAGATTCATAACTTACATAAGTTTTCTTCTCTGCCCTTGTTTCCTTATTATAGCCTTTTGGTGAAGAATCCTGGGTTGGTAATTTCACCACTGCTTGTCTTTGTGCAGCTTTTAACAGATTTTTTATTCTGCCCTCCACAGAACAAATGTCAGAAACCAGATGACAGATTTCTTAATGAGATTCGCATGCAGTCAAGGCAATGATTGTTAGTAAAATAGTGTTTTCTTCAAAATTTTGAGTGTTTTCAACCTGTAGCAGAGTATTTCATCACGTGACGGAGGATTTATTATAGTAATTTTATTTATTTTGACAACATTCCTCCTTTGTGTTGATAATCTCTGTGGTTTCTCAAGAACATGTAATCATGATAAACTGAGTGCTGCAGGTTTTGAGAACAGCCACTTTCTGTCAGTATTTGGGGTGAGCAGGGCATTAATTCCTGTCTCTTTTCCCAGACTTTATCTCTAACTGATCTTTCCCCTCCTTTATTTTCCGAAGTTGAAGACACAAGCTGTCTTAGAAGCATTTGTGGCTCTTGGTACGTCAGGATTTCAGCATCTTGCAGCCACTGGTGTTATTTATATGCAACTCTGGGGGCTTGGCAAAGTGTTCTTTTCTTTGACAGATGGGGAAACAAAGCGAGGGGTAAATTAATTGGTTTTCCCAAAATCACAAAAGATTTGTATGATTTATTGCTACTTTCCTATCCTTCTAGGTTAGAAACCAAAGACGAAATTCCCTATTCATATATGCAAATGGGAAGCAAAACAGCATCATGAATTCTGAGATTATTATAACTCCAATGTTGTTTATAGGAAGAAAGATATCAGGATGGGAAGGAGAGTGGGATTGTTTTTTTCTTTTTGTTACCAAAATGTTTTTAAAATTAAGATATTTTAGAGTAATTTCTACTTACTGATGCTTTGAGCAGCTTTATCTAGTGGGAGGTGTCCCTGCCCATGGAGGGAGGGTTGGAACTGGGTGGACTTTAGGTCTCTTCTGACTCAAACCATGCCAGGAAACATCAACATGCTCCAGTGCTCCGTATCTTCCAGTACTTCCATCTCATTACCCCTAGTGAAATCCTATTACATTATTTCCTCTCCTTCCTTTCTCCTTTGGATCATTTTGTTCATCATTCATTCAATATGAAAAGTATTTACCAGCAAACGTACCAGTTTTCAGTTGTACATTTTCCTCTTTGAGGCTGACCTCGGTGATTAATAACGGAGACTTCAAGAGCTTGGCGAGCATCAGTAAATGCCCCTTAGTATGAAGCAACTATGAGCTTTAAGAAATTTGTAGACTGCTAAGTTCCTTTTTTATCAAGCTTAGTCAGGCTGCGTGAATTCTTCAGCTTTCCTTCTAAATTAATTTCTTGGAACTTCAACTTGTGCTTGTGTTCTGAATGTGAAAAAACACACTTACAGAACAAAAGCACCCTCTTATGAACGTGAAGAGCTCTTAACTCTGCTTTCTCAAATGCTGTCACACCTATCAAGCCCTAACGAAGGATGCTGTTGCAATTTCATGGCTTGCAGCCAGCTCTCACCACCTTAGATGTGAAATTAGGTTACGCTGAGACTAATGCACCACAACTTACCTTACTGGGTGATTTATAATCGCCAATAGGGCCTTAATATAGGCAGGTCTGCAAGGGGCATTCAGCATAGAGGCATGTATTTAAGAGGTTTTTGTTGAAACCCATTAAACCCCGGATGGAGGTTCTTATTTGAAGGCACTATTGAGCGCAACCCTCTGACTCTGTAACTCTGTCTCTGAAGACTCTGTCTTCAGTTGATCTGACTCACATTTTCTGTGTATTCTCACAAAGACACACTAGAAATTTAAACCTAACATCAATTATTTAATTTTTGGAATAGGACACCTGCTTTTTAAAAGGATTTTGTCTATGAAGATTTGTACAGTCTTAACTGTAGGAAATTATGTTTGAGTGCAAAGAGTTTCAATGTCAGTATTTCTCTGCCAAAAGTGAAAAGGCTGTCCTGTAGTATTGCTCACCTGCTTTGAGAGCTCTGCTGTATTCAGGGTGCAGAGGTCTTTGGTGGTTAGTATTGAGGGAGCAGAGGCAGGAGACAAATGAAGTCATCATCTGGCTCACACCTCCATACAAATTACCTGCTTGAACCTAGATAGGAACCAAGGAAGGGGTCATTGCATCTATCCTCCTGCTTCCAAAGTGAAGGAGGGTTCAGAAAATACATACAACACAGATGAGAGAAGATTACTTGATATTCAGTAGTAAATTTAAAGACTGAGGCTTGGGACCATGTCCAGAGAAGAGCAATGAAGCTTGTGAAGGGGCTGGAGAACAGACCTTATGAGGAAAGGCTGAGAGAGCTGGAGGTGTTTAGCCTGGAGAAGAGGAGGCTGAGAGGAGACCTCATTGCTCTCTACAACTACCTGAAGGGAGGTTGTGGAGAGGAGGGAGCTGGGCTCTTCTCCCAAGTGACAGGGGACAGGACAAGAGGGAATGGCCTCAAGCTCCGCCAGGGGAGGTTCAGGCTTGACATAAAGAAAAAAATTTTCACAGAAAGGGTCATTGGACACCGGACCAGGCTGCCTAGGGAGGTGGTTGACTTGCCTTCCCTGGAGGTGTTTAAGGCATGTGTGGATGAGGTACTGAGGGACATGGTTTAGAGATTGGTGGGAATGGTTGGACTTGATGATCCGATGGGTGTCTTCCAACCTGGTGATTCTATGATTCTCTGAATGCTATGGTGTCAGTGCAATATAAATGAGACAAATGCATACATTGCCCACATTTATATTGCATTATACATGTCATCTTCAGTCCTTTAACATTTCTACCACTGCACTTCAGAATCCTCATCTATGGGCTCATCTATACTTCTTCATGATCTTATTAGCTGATATGGTTGCTCGGATGAGAGCCTGGTGCTAAGAGAAGAATTGCACTGTCTGAACATTAGAGCTCAAAAGCAAAGTGAGGACTGCTTGTACAGAATAGGGGCTGTTTAGGCAAGGTCCATGAGCTGCTTCTGCTCTACTAATAAAACGTCACATCAGGTAGCACTATGATATAATTGACTACACTATAATTACTCTGTCTTCAGCCAAAGCTTCAAAAGGGTAAGGGAAGCATATCCAATATAAAGTACCTCTCACTGACGTTTTTATCTGTCTTGCTGACAGTGTTGAAGAGGGAGAAGAAACACATTGCATGTTCCTCTAGTTTCAGCCTCTGCAGCTGTCATAATAAAATACGGTTTAAAAGGGACAGAGGCTTCAGACCCACAACTGAGACAGTTCCTGTGTGCATGTCAAGCCAGGCAGGCAAAACACTCCATCCTAAATCAATTGGAGATGATGTGGACAACCTCAGTTGCATGAAGGGGAACTGATTCGTCAGGAAACGTGGGCAGAGCCCTGAGCAGTTTTACTCTGCAGGAGATCTTCACAGCTGAATGCTTGTCCGCTCCTCTTGCCAACCACGTCAGTTGGCCTGAAAAAGGATGTCACTTCTCCCTGTGCACTTTGCAGTCCTTTGGCTGAATGAGGGATGATATAAAAATGACACTTTCCAGGTGACTAAAGGTTGCAGCTGTCATTGTCAGTGCTGGTTTGGGAGGCAATTTAGATGTGTTATGAACTAGATACACCAGCTTCATGTAGGAAAAGGAACCAAATGAGGATGATGTAAATCAAATGTGCCAGACCTTTGATGGTGGCCAACAGCACAACTCTTGCGGTGGGACTGCTGTGCTACCAGTCCATTTTTCTTCCATAAATTATGCAGGTTAAAGTATCCTGATCTTTTCTGCTTGTGTGCAATAACCTCTGCCACCCTGTCTGTCAACCCTGGCTAGTATAACAAGTATTCAACAGCAACAGAAGGATTTGTTTAGAGAGTGTTGATCCTTCCAGGAGAAGCACAACTTGGTCTTGTGTTCTCTGCTGTAATGTTGCTGTTGATTATTCAGGTGGGAGGCAGCCCTGAATAAGCATCGCTTGGAGGGCTGTAGGACTTTGGTGTCCATCATTCTGAACGTCGATCTTGTTCTTATATGAGTGAGTGATTCTGGACAGATGAAGTGATCCATGGCAAATGCTAATTGCATTAGTAGAAAAGCTTCCTTATCTCAAGGCCAACAAGAAACATGGGAAAAGAGGAAGGGATTAATAATGGTGATGGAAGCTATAAGCTTGTTAGGAAGCCTCTGTCTGAAAATATCTGTTGTGGGATTTGTCAGTGTTTGATTTGGAAAATGACAGGATGCTCACTCACAGCAGAAAGAGTCTCTGACACTGTTATGCACTTGACCTTCTGTAGTCAGCCCCTGCAGTGCATGTCCACAGTGCAGGACTGCATATTTGATAAACACTCTGCAATTCAGAATGGATAAGCAAAAAAAAAAAAAAAAACCCAAACAATAATAGATTTTAGTTTTGAGTTCAGTAGGACTTCAGAAAAGTTCAGACCCAGGTCCTCAGCTGCAACCTATTTGCTCTAGAGCAAAACATTCAATAGCATCCGCTTCGGTTATTTTCATAAACAGCTTTCTTAGGCTATAACCTTGGATCAGAGAGGCGTAAATTAGATTACTGCATGTCAACTGAGCTATTCATGTGTATTCTCTTCAATTTGAAGTCAACTTAGTTTAGTCCTCAGTGGCAAAGGGACAGACTGAGTTATACACTCCCACAAAATGTTATGACTTCAAAAGTGTTAAACTAAGGAGATTTCCTGCAGAAAAAAATCCCCAACATATAAGTCAGCAGCACTAAGTTATTATGAAAAAAAGCAAACCCCATCTCAGTGCACCTGAAAGGAGGTTGTAGCAAGCTGGGTGCTGGTCTCTTTTCCCATGTAACAAACGATAACAAGAGAGGAAATGGACTCGCCCAGGGGAGGGTTAGACTGGATATCAGCAACAGTTTCTTTACTGAAACAGTAGTGAAGCATTGGAACTGGCTGCTCAGGGCAAGGTATTTGTAAGAGCTGATGATGTCAAGACATGTTTTGATTGAATGATTTTTCTTGAGTGCATGGTAGCTGACTCAAGAACGATATGTTTTATTCTGCTGCTACAACTGAAGGAAGGATGAGACTCCATCAAATTCAGACACAACACTATGTAAGAAAACTCCTTCACACAGGGGTAAATTCTTGCACCTACCACATGAGCATAGCAAACTCAGTAAGGTTCCACAGGCTGAAATGCACTTTTGCACATGGTTAGAAAATGGGATGAGGTTTAACACGGCCAAATGCCGGGTCCTGCACTTGGGGCACAACAACCCTATGCAGAGCTACAGACTAGGAGAAGTTTGTCTAGAAAGCTGCCAGGAGGAGAGGGACCTGGGGGTGTTGGTCGACAGCCAACTGAACATGAACCAGCAGTGTGCCCAGGTGGTCAAGAAGGCCAATGGCATCCTGGTTTGGATCAGAAACGGTGTGACCAGCAGGTCCAGGGAGGTTATTCTCCCTCTGTACTCTGCACTGGTGAAACCACTCCTCGAATCCTGTGTTCAGTTCTGGGCCCTTCACCATAAGAAGGATGTTGAGGCTCTGGAGCATGTCCAGAGAAGAGCAACAAAGCTGGTGAGGGGTCTGGAGAACAGGCCTTATGAGGAATGGCTGAGAGAGCTGGGGTTGTTTAGCCTGGAGAAGAGGAGGCTGAGGGGAGACCTCATTACTCTCTACAACTACCTGAAAGGAGGTTGTGGAGAGGAAGGTAATGGCCTCTTCTGCCAAGTGACAGGGGACAGGACAAGAGGGAATGGCCTCGAGTTCCACCAGGGGAGATTTAGGCTGAACATTAGGAAAAAATATTTCACAGAAAAGGTCATTGGGAACAGGCTACCCTTGGAGGTGGTTGATTCACCTTCCCTGGAGGTGTTTAAGGGATGAGTAGACGAGGTGTTGAGGGACATGGTTTAGTGTTTGATGGGAATGGTTGGACTCGATGATCCGATGGGTCTCTTCCAACCTGGTTGTTCTATGATTCTATGAAAAAAATTGCAACACTTGTTCTATTCTTGTATTTCTATTTCTTGATCTCATGCATAGTTACAAAACGTAGGGCAAAGTAATCTTCCTGGGGTAAAGAAAGCATCATAGAATCATAGAGGCACAGAATCAAAGCATTATTTTTAGTATATAGGTGTAGATTTGGTTGAAGAATTCCATTCTTACTTATGTTCTCCTTTCTCCCCTAAAATAGACTTGGAGACAAACCGAGCAAATGCCTCCCAGAAATTCACTGCTTACAAAAATGGGAGAAGTGGTCACAGTCTTATCAGTGTTTTCAAAATATAAAGTCTTCTTTATTGTGCTCTTGAGGCTTCATCTCCCTAAAGCTACAGGTGACCTTTTTGCTTCTGTTTTTATTTCTTCCTGCAGATGCGTCTTTCCCAAGTACACCCGAGATGCAATCTTATCGTTTGGAGAAAAGTCACAGAGGAGCTCACAGGGGGTAGTTAGAAAAAGGCCAGTGCATTTCGATAATCATATAATTCAAAATCTGAGTGCTTTTGGTTCTTATGCCCTTGGATATAAACACACGTCTTTTCTTACTTGCATAAATGAGTGCCTGAGCAATATTGATAAGCGCTAGCGTATTGTTTTCTTTGCAAGGCAGAAACATTTAACAGATCCATTGCAAGTAGCTCTGGAAATTTAAAGTATCCCCACCAAGCAGCATTTGCTACCGCTGAAGATAAAACCAAGAGTACAGAAAACATTTGCAGCCATGCTCTGTGGAAGGGAAATCGTTCTGCGAGACCGTTTAACTTTCAGATGTTAATAACCTTTCTTTAGTGTTATTCAAAGAGGAGTTTTCCACTGAACATGGCACAGGAGAGTACAAACTGGTGTTACCAAGCAAACCTTTCCCCTGCAGCAGCTGCTGAAAGATAAAGATATCCTTCACACTGAAGACCATGGGAATTAGGGGGAAACAGTCAGTGTGTGGGGACAGAAGCCACCCTGTTTAAATCAGTTAGTGGTTTTAATATTTAAGGACCACAGGACTATTGAGAGGGGGTTGTGATCTCGTTTAGGTTTTTCCTCACTGATCTGGGCTAATCTCCATTCTATCCAGTCTTCAGTCTGTGACAACCATCCCTTCTCTAGCAGGGTTACACCTTGTACAGACACTCCAGATCTCTTCTTGTGGGAACAGAGCCAGTCCGTTCTCACTCATCTCCAGTGATGTTCAGATGTCAGAAAACCTCTTTGCAAATCATTTTTAACGTAAAAGCACAAAAGGAGCTCAGTCCCCTAAGCGTATCTGTAGGGAATAATGTCTCAAATCTTGCTCCAGAGGTATCAAGAGTAGTCAGTCTGACCTATTCCAGCTGACCAACTAGGAAGGAGATGAAGCAATGGATTATCTATTGTCCACCACACATCTCATCTACACTCTCTTAACTACTTGGATCTGCCACTCTTCTCACCAACTCACAGCAAGGCAAATGACTGAGTTGTCAGAATTAGCTTCAAGATTGCTTTAATTGCATTTCTTTTCACATCAGTCACCGCTAGGTGTGTTTGATGTATTTTTGCTCTAAGCTGAAAATATTATTATGTTGTGGAACATGAAAACCAATGTTCATGGAAGGTCCGAGCTTTAACATCTTATTCAAGAAGATAATTAAATGTCACTACCTTTATCTATGTAAGTGCTGTAGTTTGAAGGGGAACATGAATATCATTGTGGCTCTTCTAACAATATTACTTCAGAAATATGGTGATCTAAGTATTTTTTAGATTTATGCTTTAGGGTTAAATAAACTTCAGAAGAAGGATGATTTTTTTTTACTGAAAGAAGCTATGCTTAAGTCAAAATTTGAATATCAGAATAACAAGCTGCTCTTTGCCGAAGGCAAACAAAAAAACCTTACGGCCATGTCTACTGAAGATACATTTCTTCATGGGCCTTCGTTTTATCATTTATTGACACTTGCATCTCCAGCATAATTTAGTAATAGTTCAAGAAATCTGCTGGATAATAAGCATTAAAAATTATGGTATTCACTTTATTTAGATATTAGAAGCTATAACTGACCCTGTGAAGAAATCTAGCATAAAATATATGAGTCATTTATTATTCTGTCATTGTGAGCAGCTGAATTTATTCCCTTTCCTTCAAACTAGGACAAAATGAAACCCCAAAGGGATGTTTCATAGCACAGGCACACTGAGATGGCTTTCATAACTAGCATTTGTTGATCTCACCAAACTCCAGGCTGTCCTAGTAATAGGACTTTCGAAAAAAGCAACTATCTTATCTATTTCTTTGCTGGCTGATGGATTAAATGTTCATAGGAGGATGTGTGTATTTCCCTCAGCTAACTCTAGAGGTGGTTCACGACCCCAGTAATTCATTCTGTAGTTGGAAAGGGTGGGTTGGAGTTGGACAGTATTGGAATCATAGAATCACCACCAGGTAGGAAGAGACCCACCGGATCATCGAGTCCAACCATTCCTATCAAACACTAAACCAAGTCCCTCAAGACCTCATCCACCCGTGCCTTAAACACCTCCAGGGAAGATGAATCAACCACCTCCCTGGGCAGCCTGTTCCCAATGCCCAATCACCCTGTCTGTGAAAAATTTCCTCCTAATCTCTAACCTAAATCTCCCCTGGCAGAGCTTGAGGCCATTCCCTCTTGTCCTGTCCCCTGTCACTTGGGAGAAGATCTCAGCACCCTCCTCTCTACAACCTCCTTTCAGGTAGTTGTAGAGAGCAATGAGGTCTCCTCTCAGCCTCCTCTTCTCCAGGCTAAACACCCCCAGTTCTCTCAGTCGCTCCTCATAAGGCCTGTTCTCCAGCCCCTTCACCAGCTTTGTTGCTCTTCTCCGGGCTCACTCCAGAACCTCAACATCCTTCTTGTGGTGAGGGGCCCAGAACTGCCCACAGGATTCAAGGAGCGGTCTCCCCAGTGCTGAGTCCAGAGGGAGAAGAACCTCCCTGGACCTGCTGGTCACACCGTTTCTGATCCAAACCAGGATGCCATTGGCCTTCTTGGCCACCTGGGCACACTGCTGGCTCATGTTCAGTCGCTGTCGACCAACACCCCCAGGTCCTTCTCCTCCTGGTAGCTTTCTAGACAGACTTCTGGTCTGTAGCTCTGGAGCTCTCCATGGTGCTGCAGGTCCTGCCCTCACCCGCAAGCACCTCTTTTGGTGTCATTCATTCACCACTTTCAGTAACCAGCACTCGTTCCTCTCCAGTCTGGAATTCGTGTTTGTCCGTCACCAGCTCTTTGCAGGAAAATATAAGCTTAAAGCAGGGCACTGCCTTATTCCTGCTCTATTCACACACCATACCAATGCTAAACCTCATCATACTATATAATACAATTTCTACACTTGAAATATGCTTCCTGCAAGTAAAGGTGAGATCAACCTTTAAACAAGATGTTCTGTGGCTGGGGTGCCTACTGCTGACGTCAGACTTGGTTCACCCAACATTTGAACAAAGCTATTCACATCTGAAAGTAGTTGATATGCACCGTCTCATGTATTGTACTTTCAAACTCAACAGAACTCAGTTTCAAAAACCCCTTATTTTTAGAGGATGTCCTCTTTAGTGCCTTAGAAACATGGTGACACTGCTGTAAAATATATCTGCTACCATAGCACAGACCAAAAAAAAAAAATAGAAAGAAAGAAATAAGAAAAAAAGAAATCAATTTCACTTAAAATCTTATCATTTTGGCAGGAAGATGTGCCAGGGGAGGGCTAGGTTGAACATTAGGAAAAGGTTCTTCACCCAGAGGTGAGAAGCTCCTTGGGAAGCAGTAGAGAAGCTCCTTGGGGAAGCTGTCATGTCTCTAGGTGTGACAATATTTCAGAAGTATTTGTACAACACCCTCAAACACACACTGAGAATGTTGAGGTTCTCTTGCACAGGGACAGGAGTTGGACTTGAGGATCTTTGTGACTCCCTTCCAACTTAGGACATTCTATGATTCTACGATTTTCAATTATGGTTATTTGCTTTCAAACCTGATAATTTCTTATCTGCAAAACCATACCGTCTTGAGACTATCTATTATTGAACAGCTTCAAATTTAAAATGAAGCTTTAATTAGAAGATTAGTATTTTTTTCAATGAAATTCAAGATAATTCAATTAAGTTTCACAGCTAAAATGGCTAAAAAGGTTGCAGTGAATTTTCACAAGGACTACTTTTTGTGTACAATAACAATATCAAATCACCCAGTTTATTAATTCTGACTCATTTGGTGATAGATAAAACTGCTCCTTTAAAAGAAATAGATTAATCTCTTTCTGTGTTGAAGCTTTAGCCTGGCAACTTCTTTTTCTGTATGATCCTGTGGATAGATCCTACTTCCACCCACTT
Organism: Coccyzus lansbergi; assembly: GCA_033558105.1. Classification (NCBI taxonomy): domain Eukaryota; kingdom Metazoa; phylum Chordata; class Aves; order Cuculiformes; family Coccyzidae; genus Coccyzus; species Coccyzus lansbergi. The sequence continues at coordinate 683,990 of JAUMJK010000294.1, forward strand.
TTTCTACCACTTGAGTTCACTTGGGAAGAACAGGGCAGTGTCTTCCTCACTAAAGGAGAAAGAAGCTGAGGCACTGGTAATTATTTTAACCTCTTGCTTGAGAAAATTACTAAATTTAAATCTTTCAGCCTCAGATGGAAAACCTAGTACTATTTTGAGCTAGTATAGTCACACAGACTATTGAAAATGAATGTGTGGGCATCTTTGAGGGAGAACAACAGGAGTCTATGAAAACACTCTGTGATATATGTTTTTCCTCACTTGAATTTTTAATTAATTTGATGGTCTGTGGAAGTTTAGATTTTCTGGCTTGTGATAAGAACAGCAAATAATGGAGTACTTATTGTCTCAAGTTTCTTACCATTTGTGCAGAACCCAAGGGTTAGTTGTAAATTGACTGCTTTGAGGAGCAGCAAGATAGTAGTCACTTAGCAAATGTATTATTACAGAACTTCCATCTGATGCTTCTTTTCCTGTTTTGTCTCTAATGATGCCAGAAATGAACACAGACAGTACTGAGGTGCCATTACTAACTCACAATCGTAAAAAAATGTACATAAAATTAAGAATCATCCAAAATCAGCAGTAGGAAAACCAAACCTGTTTTGAAGCAAGATCTTCTTTTTACCCTGAGAACTACCAGGATGCCCCAACCACTCATATTTTGCAATCACATCTGGAACACAAGTTCCTGTGACTATCTCTGCTTGTCCTAGGAGTTGAAACAAAACCATAGTCAAACATATCAGCTGGGATACAGAGGATGAGAGCCATGCAAGTCCATGAAAATATTTATTTTTGGTGTCATAAGATTAGAGATGTTTCAAATAGTTTAGTTTGTGTCAGAAGGGACCTTGAAGTTCATTGTAAACAATCACACAGAATAAAATAAGGTGTTTCAATGTATATAGAGCTCCCGTTCTTTCTGCTTGGACTTTGTATCCCAGGAAGCCTTGTCAAAACATCTTATTCTTGGTATTCCTTGGTGCGTGTTCAGGCAGTGAAAGGATAATTATTTTGGGGACTGTTCTTCCGAAAGAAAGAAAGGACACAAAGAGACAACATCCAGCAAGGTCAATAGTTAGACATAAATAGTGAGTCAAAGCATATTACACTTTCCAGAACCTTGTGAGCCATGATGCACCTCAGCCTTGATTGTAAGGGCAGAGATTATGTCACTCTACAGCTGATAAACCAGATAGTTATGCACCTAGTCCCTCCTCATGACAGCAGAGCACAGAGGTCTCTCTGAATGTGAGTTGCTCCGGAATTGACTGCTATTACTCAACATTATTTCTGAAGTGAAAAATTACTTTGCAAATTCATCTTACGTTGCCTCCAAAGACAATATGAATCTCATCACTTGTATGCCAGACGTGAAGATCTACTTAGCAACACCCTTATCACAATCAAGAGGAGCTTGCTCTGAATGACAGGGTGAAAGTTAGTGCCATGAGGAAGGACAGTCCTACCAATAGAATGATTCAAGGATATTATACTGTCAAAATGGGACTGAGGGATCTGAATGGTCTATAGATTGTTCTTTAGACCTTTGCACAGAAATAACTATGATCCATAGAGATTTATTGTGGTTTACATCTTACCAATTGTCATCACAAGGTGAAATTCAAAGGGAACAAAATTGGCTGTGCATACGTGCATGGACTCTGAGGAAATATGGTCCTGTTATTTGTCCTAATGCCTCTCGTTGCTTCATAACCTCGGAACAGTACTTCAATGAAAGGTTTTGACTGATTTTTCTTCTGACGTTTATGAAAGAATTAACATAACTTATTAACTGAACTTTGCCCATTATTGCTGTTTTAAGCCAGTCTACAATGAAAATACCAGAGCTGACAGCATCGCAGATTTTGGTAGAACCTATTTTAGGATCAAGCTTCTCCATATGTTCCAGTGTTGTACACAGATAATCTGAACTAATTCTTCACAAAATTATTAATTTAATACTCTTCTGCTATTTTTAGCCCTAATTAATTCTGGATGGTCTGATTCCCTCAACTACATGAGGTCATCCTGTAATGGTTTTCTAATTTCATTAAAATTGGTGCAGGTGGATGTGAAGGGTTTGTAGTTTAGACAAATATGAAAGGCGAAATAGAAGTTGCAATGATGAGATTCCATTAAAAAAAAAAAGTAAACATCTGTTTGGAAAAGTAAAACTGAACAATAAGAAAATCTGTTTTACAACTCTTTTCTTGATATCAGTCTTTGAAAATGTCATGGTCCCTTCTGGAATAAAATTCAGGCCAGTCTTACCGGAATAGTTCATTATCTTGTCTTTTCTGTGATAGGAAAATTAGCAGCTGATTCAGAACAACCTTTTAAAATGGCAACAGGTTAAAAACTGAGAATCGCTGCCAAAATTCATGATAACACATTAATTAAGAACCTGAAAAGAGCTTTGAAATTTCCCCTGCCCTCCTTGGAGGGGATTCCAGACTTGTAAAACAAGTGTCATTGAAAGAGTTTGAGCTCATGGAAAAATAAATTCTCTCTGACAGAAGAGAAAATTTGAGGGCCCCGAGAGTGCAGGAACATGAAGTCTAGCCAGAGTGAACCAGATCTGCAATATATTAAGCCTGAATCATAGTACTGAGTCATTCTTCATACTGAAGGAAACCAGCTATTTTGAGTTAGATCATGAGGTCCCCATGCTCAGATTTTACTCCAGTAATAATCTCATTGAGAATTACATGGAGTAGGTTTCCACATTTGTTTAAACTTCCCCACTTGCTGGTCATAACCCCCGGTCTGAGTAGGCAGGGGTAGGGATTAATACTATTAGATATCAAAGACCTCTCAGACAGCATGAAACGAAGGTGAATGGAGAGATCCACATCCTACCCCAGCCTGGGGTGTGTAAGTGTCTCAGGTGCTCAGTCACAGAGGGGAATTGGAAGATAAGTGAATTCAGGAGAACTCTATTTCTGCACTTTATCTGTCCACAGAGATTGTGCTATTATGTCTTTATTTTCTAGAGCTTTTCCCCCTCCTCCCTACTCTTACGCTTCAAATTGTGTTTTTACAAAGGGATCTTGGCAGGCTGAAATTCAGCTTGCCAGCATGGTTTCCTTTGACAGCAGCACAGTGCTTGAATTAAATACCAGATGTAGTCTCAGTTCAGTCATTCTGCTAAGCAGATTGGAGACCCAAGTTTGAAAGGGCTTGTGTTTTTGGAAGCGGGTTGCTATATGCCACTTTTCCATGTCCATTGTTTTTACAGCTCTCTATTTATTTCACTGTAGTTTAGCCTATAAGAGCTCACATATATATATATATGTGTGTGTGTGTATGTATATATATGTGTGTGTGTGTATGTATATATATATGTATGTGTATATATATATGTATATGGCATAGGGAAATATGTTTGTGTGTGTACATGCATATCATTAGCTATAACTGAATATGCATATATGTAAATGTATTCAGACAAGTTGACCTATGAGAAGCAAGAAAACTTAACCTTGTTTTGTGATGTCTTTCCTTCCCATGTGTTTTCTAACAAAAGTTAAACCTCTCTACCCTTCTTCCGCTCTTTCATTTTAATTTTGTGCAAGTTTCTTGAAAATTAGAGGTTGGATTGATGTGGATCCTCTCTCTTCTGCTGGGTATGATGCAGATTAAATGATACAACCAGGAGTTATTGGAATCAGATCCACTTACCATTTAGAAACTCAGCAGGCAGTGTCCTACGCCCACATGGACAGCCCTGATGAGTGTTAGTCTGGACACCTAAAGAGTTATTGTGCGATATTTTGGTCACCTTATTGCTAAACAGTCACTTCAGAAAGGGAAACTGTGCTTTAGGAGGCATCTTTCTAATGTCCTTAAATATCTTGGATTTCCTCCTTATAGGCAGTAAAACCATAAAGGAGTCACAGGGCTGCCTCAGAGCTCTGGCTCCAGTTCTGGTGTTAGGCATGTTAAAGAGCTCTCAGCTCTCTCAGAGTATCAGTATTCACCCCTTTTCTTGGTCAAGAAACAGAATTTTAGATTCTTTCTCCTTTGCCAGAGCTACAACATCCGTAGATGTCTGACACTCTAAAGAGCAGAGTAATTAAACTGCCACAACAAATATGGTCCTGGTCAAATAAACAGCATTTCTTCCAGGTCACCTTGTCTAAATCAGAGTCTCAGCACACACCAGCCTCAGCAAAAAAAAAAAAAAAAAAAGATAAGGATAGTCAGAGTGTTTGATTGGCACGGGGCTGCAGAGGAAACTCACCAACATCCAACATGTAAATCCAGGCTCTGTGATACTGGCCACCTGACAGCAATGTGTGAATCCTTGGATTAGCATCCTGTGCTTCAGCTGCCAAGCAACATTCGAGGAAGCAACACGCAGGTTTATTAAAACTCATTTCCTAGAGTATACATGTATCAGTGTCACTGCTGCTGAGTATACATGTAGGGCCGTATTTGTTTGCTGCGTGTTGTATGGATGCACTGAGCTGTTTCCCTCTCAGTGCTTCAAAAGTATCCACTTCTGTCCCTCACTGAGGACAGCAGAGACCTGCTTGTCACCTAATGGGTTCCTCTGTTTTTTGAGTCAAGTGCTACAATGAGAAGTGTAATTGGACCATCCCAAGACAGCTCCACTGCCCAGCAAATGACCAACCCATTATAATAATATTCATGGAGGAGAGACATGAATAAAAAGCCATAAATTCATTAAGGGGACAGCAAGGGGCAGATTTGCAGTTCTTTTTCTCTGTAATGGAGATTAACTCACAGAAGTAGCATCTGATGCCACCTGGAGAGTCGAGCAAGAATGTGACCTGTCCACTCTGCATCCTGCTGGTCTGACTCCTCCATCTCCTGTGAATCAGGATGAAAACCTTTTGGTCAAATTAATTTGATGAAGTGGGAGAGAACGCTGCTTGCACAGCACTTTTCTTGGCTATTTAAGGGCCTGATTGAGTTGACACTGGGATTGAAACATTGAGATTTGAAATCTAATTCCAAGGAACACTCCAATAAATTGACCCTTCATTTACATCAGTGATTAACCAAAAGTGCCTTAGGGGGTGCCAGGAGGAAACAGTCCAGAGCTGAGCCACGGGAGCAGCTTCAACAGGAAATTAGTTCAAAGGAAATAAATAATCCAGGAAAAATCACTGTGATTTATGAATGAATTGCAGATCTCTGAAGGACAGCTATTCTAGTGAAGCCCAAGCACAGTTCTGCAAACAGTGCATTTGTTCTAAGAACTAAGCAATAAAAACCCCAGAATAATTATCCTCTCTGCCTGTGCAAAGCTCAGTATGTGCCAAAGAGAATGCAATAAATGTTTTCCGTGATTGGACTGACAGGAATCTGCATGGCACGGTGGGCAGAAAACAGCATGGAAACAAAAGTGAATTTGGATAAGAATTGGTCTATACATCCTGAATTTAAGCATGAACTTAAGATCTATTGACTTCAAGGCTTGATTACATTCAGAGACAATTTTAGATGTCGAGTCTTGGTCATGGCACAGATATCGTCACTAACTCTGCTCCTTTGGAAAGCCTCTTATAGACATATAATTGGTAAACACAGTTAAGATTAACTTGTTAAAATGGGTCTGTGTTCCAGAGGAAGAGAGGACAAGAATAAACTCTCTGATTGACCAGTTAGCAAGACCTTTGCTCTACAAGATTTTGCAGTCTGAGGAGCCAGAAGTGCTTCCAAAGGCAAGAGGAGCCCCACCAGAACTCCACCTAAGGTTTTGGGAACTATCTTTTGCTGCAGCTCAGAAAATATTTTGGATGTTCACAAAAAACATATCTCCAAGATAAGAAAGCACAATAAACTGGCTAAGTTAGCTGGGATTTCCACAGGAGTTAAGGGATCAAGCAATCAAAATCCCTTAGGCTCCAGTGCAAACAAATATTTCTACCTTGCATTTAACAGTAAAAACTGCCAGGTCTTATAAAGAAAACAGGGAACAATGTGTTTACCACCTTCACAGGCTTTTTGCCATTAAATTTTTATTCATACTGTGTTAGATAAATGTAGCTCACATCATCCTAGGTTAGGTTTCATTTATTCCCAACCCATTGTGTTTATTTAATTCTCTCCTTTTCCACATGTGGAATATCTCTGTCCCATTACCTCTCTGCAGCAGATGTTCAATGAAAGCTGATAACACAGTCACAGCAAAGAGAGCTGCCACCTCTTATGTCACCATTCAAGGTAAAAGCTTGGTTTTTTCTTTGCTCAGATTTCTCCATATTTAAGTTTCCCTTTCCGTGTTAGACGTGTAGTAAGAGACTTTTACTCAAGCAAGCCTCAAAGAAGCTGGGCCTATTCTGTTTGGGTAGAAAAGAGGTAAAGGAAAGGCAGCAACCCTGTGCGTGGCTGAGACTTGACACAAGAGCCAAACTGGAAGAGACTAAATGTCCTAGCACCTCAGCTGTGCCATGGATGATTATGCTTCTAACTGATTCTAAGGAAGCCACACATCCTAAATGACAGAAAAATACATCCCCAGTGGTTTCCTGATGTCTGGAAGATCCCCCAGCTAAACAAACTGCTTCTGTAGGGGGTCAGGTCTTGACTCAGCTATGAGCTAACACAGCTGCAAAGAGGTGTGTGTGTAGGTTGGAGTCTCTGGGTCATGCACTTGTTTCCTGGTTTGTAAAAGAGGACGATGATGCGCTGGACTGTGCTCCTGCTTGCAGCCCTCTGTAGCACGTGGTCGCTGGGTATGCTCTTGTGCACCCTGGGAATCACAGAATCACAGAACAACCAGGTTGGAAGAGACCCATCAGATCATCAAATCCAACCATTTCTATCAAACACTAAACCATGTCCCTCAACACCTCGTCCACCCGTCCCTTAGACACCTCCAGGAAAGGTGAATCAACCACCTCCCTGGGCAGCCTCTTCCAGTGCTCAATGACGTTTTCCATGAAATATATTTTCCTAATGTTCAGCCTAAATCTCCCCTGGCAGAACTTGAGGCCATTCCCTCTTGTCCTGTCCCCTGGCACTTGGCAGAAGAGGCCATTACCTCCCCTCAGGTAGTTATAGAGAGCAATGAGGTCTCCTCTCAGCCTCCTCTTCTCCAGGATAAACACCCCCAGCTCTCTCAACCGCTCCTCATAGGGCCTGTTCTCCAGCCCCTTCACCAGCTTCGTGGCTCTTCTCTGGACTCCCTCCAGAGCCTCAACATCCTTCTTGTGTTGAGGGGCCCAGAACTGAACACAGGATTCGAGGAGTGGTCTCACCAGTACTGAGTACAGAGGGAGAATAACCTTCCTGGACCTGCTGGTCACACCGTTTCTGATCCAAGCCAGGATGCCATTGGCCTTCTTGGCCACCTGGGCCACTGCTGGCTCATGTTCAGTCTCTGTCAACCAATATCCTCAGGTCCTTTGCCTCTTGGCAGCTTTCTAGACAGACTTCTCCTGGTCTGTGGCTGCACAGGGTTGTTGTGCCCCAAGTGCAGGACCCGGCATTTGGCCTTGTTAAACCTCATCCCATTGGACTCCTTTACCTCCATGTGCTTTACTTCACCTACCCATGGCAGCACCACCCGACTTCCGACAGGCAATGTGAGGATAAACAGGATTAAGAAATATAAAGATATGTGTTGCATACATTCCTCATAGAGCTAAGAGATGACGAATGAATATTAATTTCTTTTGTTGCACATATGGAGTGTAGATGTGACGGCCCCATTAGGACTTCCCCACTGGAGTAAGACTTCATCTGATTTCTCTCTAATGCTTGCCAATCTCATTTTAGGGCAGTCCAAGTGGCATCATGCCCAGGCTGCTTCATGGAACCTGTGTAATGGGACACAGTTCCTCAGAAGCATGCAGGGACTGGCAAACCTGAGCCATTTGTCTTTCTCCAGGAGGTGAAAATTGACACAGGTGTCTGCTCTGCAGCTGTATTGCGCTTCTTGCTGATATTCCATCTGCAAACGCTCATGGGTATCACATGGTTGCTCTTATCTCACTGTGGTGACATGTGCTGTGGCCAATTTTTGTAGTCTTTCTGTGGCTTCTTTGAGTATCATTCTCCTCTACTTTGCCTAAAGAGGTCTTTACTAGTGGTGCGAAGTGTTTGTAGCTAAAAGGACCATTTAAGTACCCAAGACTGACAGTATATTGCATCAGAAGACTCATTTTGGCACACACATTTTGAAGCCAGATGTCCTACGTACCAGTCTAGCCTGTGATAAGCACTGTGAGTGCTATTAAATGTTACCGTTTACCTTTTCCCAGCTGTTCTTCAGCTTTAGAAGGAATTCCCTGGGCTCTGTGCTGAATAATGAGGATTTCTGCAGCACCACAGTAACACACTCATCTCCAAATGTAAAGTCTAAACATTTGGTTTGTGCCTAAAAATCTTTCTCTTCCCAATTCACAGGAGCACGTGGCAGGACATAGATAGTTAATGTTATCCATCTAAAAGCACTCTTTGCTCCTCTGCTCTGGTGCTAAATGTTCAGCTGTGTATTTAATATCCGGACTGCACCTGAAATGGAAAGAGCTCTGCTAACACCAGCTCCGTGTTTCACTCAGTTCAATCAGTGTTGTTGTTATTAAGTTGGTTGGTCCTTTACTTCACCATCCATGATTGCCTGTATTTTTCCTCCCAGCATGAAATTAAAAAACAATTAGTAGTAAATTATCCACTGGCTGCAGTCGTTGCTTGTAAAACCCAGGCACGGAGACCCTGGAATTTGCTCCTGACTTTCTTGCCAGGTTGAGGTTTAAAAAGCTGAATTTCCTGGAAGTTTTCCTTTCCCATGCTCCAAGCACCTAAAAAGGGTGGAGCAGGCCAGACCTAGAGGGCAGGTCTAAAGGACTATTGATGCTGCCAGGTACCATGCACAAGCATGAGGGTTTGGACTGGAAAAACTGCCAAGGAGTTACTCTACTGTTTTGGCTCTTAGCCAAGGGACAGAGACATGTGCATCTGTAGAGATGCACTGACTGCCCCAAGCAGTCCTTCCACATGAAACCTGCACTCTCACAAGCTCAGCAGGAGGGACTTCGTAGCATAAATCGGGTTGAGGAGGCCTTGTTCAACTTCTTTGATGTTTTTGTCCTTATCTTCCAAGAATCTGCATTCTCTTTGGCATCTATCATGTATATTAATGAATTTATCCTTTGTTCTGTGAATTACAGGAACAGAATCATCTTTTTTTTTTTTTTTTTTTTTTTTTTGAGACAGATGATATTATTTGCTTGACATCCAACAGGGAACTGAACTTTGATCTTCAGCCTTCCACCTCTGTGCCCAAGCTATAAAACCTGCCTGTCTCTCATTATTTTCTGCCTTTTGCAGCAGGTAGGATCCCAGCTGGTAGACACAAAGTCTAGGTACAGCCAAGACAGGGTCTTCTCCCACAGAGGTTATGGTCTAAGTTTGCAGATGGCTACAGCAGACAGATGGGTAGTACAGGGTTCACTGTTGTTTCTAATGTTTTATTCCGTCCCCTCCAGTTATCATCTGATTTGAGCCTTATCCTGAATCTTGGGCACAGTCAGTTGTGCTTCAGATTGATTTGCACCAAACAGGAAAGCTTCTGGCTTACAGGATTCAACTTCGCACAGCAAGGATGGGATGGACAACTGCATATAGCCAAGGGCAGAGAGAAAAAAGCAAAACCCTTAGCTCCTCATGCATTTTGGGAAAAGCACATCCCTGGGTGTGGAAAAAATCTGAAGGGCGCTCTGGGGTCTGAGCCTTTCTGGTGCTTTCATTGCCCAAGTGACAGGGGACAGGACAAGAGGGAATGGCCTCAAGCTCCGCCAGGGGAGATTTAGGCTAGACATTAGGAGGAAGTTTTTCATGGAAAGGGTCATTGGGCATTGGAATAGGCTGCCCAGGGAGGTGGTTGATTCACCTTCCCTGGAGGTGTTTAAGGTATGGGTGGATGAGGTCCTGAGGGACATGGTTTAGAGTCTGATGGGAATGGTTGGACTCAGTGATCTGGTGGGTCTCTTCTGACCTGGTGATTCTGTGATTCACTCAAACCCCATCCTGAACACAGAAGGCAAAGTGCATTAACGCTCTCCCTGAACCTCACTCTCCCTGCCTGGTACTTACTAAGTCCTCACCACCCCCATGCAGGTAGAAACCCCACAACATGCTTAAAATCTGTAAAGCCCAGCTCTCTCTCCCCAACTCCCAGCAAAATAGCACACAATAATGAAGGTTGACTCTTTATTCATCTTTGCAAGGGCCTTGCATCAGAATTAGTTCTTGTGAGCTGCATTTATTAAGAGAACACTGTTTCAGAAGGGGAAACAACGCTTGCAATTATTTAATTAGAAACCCAGTGCCAGACAGCAGAACAGGATGTGCCCTGGGCTAATAACTGCAGGTTTCACAGCTCCCCGTTTGCACTGTGTCCCTCCTTTAATGTGCCTCCAGGCAGACACACAGGAGGGCAGGACCAAATGACGCTCTATGAATGCATCACCATGTGTTTTATACACCAGTGAGATGCATTCACGTCCACCCTCTTATACCTTTGGTCATACATTGTGACTGAATTTCACATGACCTCATCGTCTCCAAGGGTGAAATGAAGGTGTGACACGAGACAGGCTATCGCAGCACAAATCCTCTTTATTTTAATTGACAACCCCAAAAATCCTCGGGACCTATATTCCATTTTTTGATCTTTTTACATCTCCGAGAGTTTTGGGGAAGACCCCGTGGGCTCCATCTGATTCGCTCCAAAGCTCATGAAGCAGCTTTTGCTGGAGAAGTTTCCTAGACAAAGTGCTGTGCTCGGTGCAAAAGTCACATTGTGGAATGTCTGGAGCTCCTCTTTTGTGGGAACAGCTTGTGTGCTGGAAGGTCAGGGGAAGATCATTGTGCACCTGAGGAAAACAGAGGCGGGTCATGCGTGATGAAGTGCAGGCTGGGCACAGCTTTCCCTGCTACGAGTGAGTGGTGGAGAGCAGGCAGGGCTTCAATGTTTTCCTCCCACACTTCTGTTCATCAGAGGCTGTGGAGAGTGAAGGTGACCTTTCTCCTGTAGCCATTAGCTCTTCCTCCCAAGCCCTGGACCTCCTAAGATGAGCCTGTTGTGCTTTCTTAGGGGAAATTCCTCCTCAAGCCTGGTCCAGAGCAGAGCTTGGGCATGAAGTCCGCTTTTCCTCCCACAGCCCCATCAATTAAGGTAGTGTTATCACCACAGTTCATGGGATGTTCCCACAGAGGGTTGGGTTAGTTAGGCTCTGTCTTTTTGCAGAGTTATTCCCCATAACAACAGGACCTTGTGAGGAAGAAAGAGTGGCCCAACATAACCATTGGGCTGCTCTTCATGCAGCCTCATCATCAGGGCAAAAGCTCCAATTTTTCAGCCCCTGAAACCAGATATAAACATTTCTATATATCCAGGAACCTAGGGAAAGACTGCTTCACAACTTCTTGTTCTTCTTTTTTTCCCCTTTGATTCAAAGTCTCACACTAGAAATAAGTGATTCTTTTGGTGCAATGTCTATTTCTGATAAGCTCTTGCCAACCCACCAGGAAACATCAAACCTCACAGAGCTCTTCTCATTCATTTTTGAAAGGGAATTAGCATGATTTACTGCTTTGCCCAAATCTTCGGAGCAGTTCTTGTCATTGTCTTCTTTGGCATCATTATTTATCATCATTGCAGTTCCTGCTGAATCTGAGAAAGACAGCACCATAGTAAATTGCCAGGGAATTGCACAAACCAAAGGGGGTGAAGTCGGCAACAAAAAGAAAACAGAAGTAAACTAGGAATAATCAAAATAATCACCTGGAGTGACTAGTGCAGCTTTTGAGAGGGCTGGCACCAATCACTAGCCCCAAAGCTTGTTTCTTGCTGCAAAAGGACCTAAACAGACTGGACGGCTGGGCAGAGTCCAATGGCATGATGTTTAACATGACCAAATGCCAGGTTCTGCACTTGGGGCACAACAACCCTATGCAGCTACAGACTGGGAGAAGTCTGGCTGGAAAACTGCCAGGAGGAGAGGAATCTGGGGGTGTTGGTTGACAGCCGACTGAACACGAGCCAGTAGTGTACCCAGGTGGCCAAGAAGGCCAATGGCATCCTGGCTTGGATCAGAAATGGTGTGACCAGCAGGGCCAGGGAGGTGATTCTCCCTATGGACTCAGCACTGGTGAGACCACTCCTTGAATCCTGTGTCCAGTTCTGGGCCCCTCACCACAAGAAGGATGTTGAGGCTCTGGAGTGAGTCCAGAGAAGAGCAACGAAGCTGGTGAAGGGGCTGGAGAACAGGCCCTATGAGGAGCGGCTGAGAGAGCTGGGGGTGTTTATCCTGGAGAAGAGGAGGCTGAGAGGAGACCTCATTGCTCTCTACAGGTACCTGAAAGGAGGTTGTAGAGAGGAGGGAGCTGGGCTCTTCTCCCAAGCGACAGAGGACAGGACAAGAGGGAATGGCCTCAAGCTCTGCCAGGGGAGATTTAGGCTGGAGATTAGGAGGAAGTTCTTCACACAGAGGGTCATTGGGCATTGGAATAGGCTGCCCAGGGAGGTGGTTGATTCACCTTCCCTGGAGGTGTTCAAGGCACGGGGAGATGAGGTCCTGAGGGACATGGTTTAGTGTTTGATGGGAACGGTTGGACTAGATGATCCGATGGGTCTCTTCCAACCTGGTTGTTCTATGATTCTATGATTCTTAATGCTTTAAGACAATTTAATTAGACAGTTGGTGTTTGTCTCATCATGTTGAAGTCAAAACCTGTTCTTGGGAGAATGAGACTCCAGCTCAGATGTTTTAGCATGTTCCTCCTTCTTGCTAGGCTAAGGTGATGGGCAGAGGTGCAATTCTGCAATACACTGAATTTACAGCAATACACTCACTCTACAGCATCCTCTGTGAACTGCTGAGGTGACAAGTCTTCAGCTGGGCCCTGGAGATAGGACCAAACCAAGCACATGGCACTTGCTACCTACCCTTCATTGCTTAGATATTGAATCTGGATGCTCACAGCTGGGAAAAGGGATTACTTTTAAAGTGCATGAGCGCACACCTCTCCTGGGCTGTTCTGCCCATGCTGCTCCATCTGTTCCCCTTCTCAACTAAGCTCCTAGAAATAAAGTACAATAAACTCTCTATCAAATCAGAATGATAATCTGACTCAGGTAAATTTTTTTTTTTCCCAAATGCTGTGATCTACTTATATGAATATCAGGGCTTTTGTCCCCTTTGCCACATGAGTGTAGTTTTTCTTACACGTTAATAGCAGGAAAGAGTCTCCAGTGGGACCAGGGCTGATTGACTGGTTCCTTGATGGGGATGACAAATATGAGAAATGATGAAGTAACAGGAGAAATAACTAGATTTTTTAAATAAAACTTTGTTCCAAGCCTTGATTTTTTAAAAAAGAAGATATTCAGAATTAACTTTATCTCTGTTTGTAACAATTGCTGCCAAGAGCAACCACACAGAATTTCCCGAAGGATCCCTAATTTTTAGAGTAAAGTCAGCTTGGAAAGCTCGGAACTGGTAAGGGGCAGAAAAGCTGTTGTGCAAAGAACTACGGGAGGGCTTCAAGTTCTTAAATTGCCTACTAATTATGCTTTATTGCTGCTCAGCAAGGCTGCGCACTCCTTTACTCAGCAGGGAGGTGGAAAGGAGCACCCAGCAGAGACACCACCAGAGGCCACTGTTGGAATTCAGCAAGATGCTTTGGAGCAAAAGAACTGCTCCTAACTCCAGCGCTTGTTAATTTTTTTTTTCCTTTTTTTTCCCCTTTTTTTTTCAGGAATTAGGTGGGCTCAGCTGCCTTCTCTTGCAGCTAAAAAGTCACATCAATCCCAGAATAGTCTCCCTCCAGCAAATCACTCTCCAGGAGCCCCTCAAGTCCATTTTCCAGTGTAGGGGGAAAGGGATCACCATGTGGTGCCCAGTTACCCTCACAGAATCACAGAATCACCAGGTTGGAAGAGACCCACCGGATCATCAACTCCAACCATTCCCACCAATCTCTAAACCATGCCCCATCTCTAAACCATCTCTAAATCTTGGCCTCGTGAAGGTTATTTTGAGTGTCTGAAGGTTATTTTCAGTATTTCTTTACTAATGGAGGAGTTTGAGACAAGTTCTCTTCGCGTACCCCAACTTCAAAGCAGGTGATGCTGATGCTGCTAAACTGCTCCTCTTCCCCACTAATAACTCATCTTCACTGACTCCAGATGACTTCTGATGTCAAGCTATGGTGAGTGACAGGTAAATCTGATCCAAGAGAGTACGTCATCACGCCCATGCTCATCCTGGATTAATTGACAGCTGGAAATGCCTCCTACACCCATGGCAGTGGATGTGTATGTCACCTTGATAATTGAACTCGGAGCCTGCAGAAGCAAAGCATGAGCCTTGCCCATGCAGGAGCAAAAAGATCTGCCCCTCGAGGAAGCAGCAGTTTGGACTCTGAGATGTCTTTTGTAGATGTACCACTAGAGGGGAACAAAGACCTATAATATTTCCTAGCTTTGCAGGGAGTGCTGAAAAGCCTCTTGCAAACTGGGGGTCACAGTGCCTGCCTGGAGATGCTTCTGTGCCAGCACCATCTGAATGTTTTTCCTTCTCTCCAATAACAACAAATTCAATCAAGTTTATTAATTGCATTTCTTACAAGAAGAGCAAAAGCAGTTATTCCTCAGGATCTCCTGCGCACAGACACACCCCAGGTGAAAAATTAAGTAAATAATAAGGCTTTTGGCAATACTTTTTCTGATAGTGCTACCTCTAACTTGGCTGTTTGTGCTATACATGTTGGGTATGTGTGTAGAAACTAAAGAAATGAGTTCCAAACCATTCACACTTTATGTTGAGAGCGTCATAAATGAAGTACACGATCATTTCTTTGCACTTTGTCTAGAAATAATAATGGTTGATAACGTGATTATTAAGTTGCTCATTATGGAGGTATCATTCATTTGCAATAATCTGGAGGCACTAAAGCTGAAGATCTCTAATTATGATGCTTTTAGAGGAAACCTACATAAAAGATAAGTAGAGAGTAGCTTGTAATTCTCTCCATAAAATTAGCTCCTAGATGAAAAGGAAAGGGTCAGAAAATTAGTTAGTGACTTATTTAGTTTACGGAAAAACTGTAAACTATCTGAAAAAAAATAATATTGAAAAGCTTTAACACACTAAGATTCGCATCTGCAATGTGCAGAATTGCAGGAGACATTTGAGTTTGACCATGATTTGATTGATGTGATGGAAATGCTTTGGACATGAAGAAGGGCAACTTCCATCAGATTCTGTTTGACATTGAGTGTGTGGCAGAGGAGTACATTGCATCAGACAAAACAGACTCAGTCCATCTCAGTCCAGTGTCAGGTGTCATTTCTAAATTGAAGAGTTGCTCACCAAAGGTCTCTTCCATTTACTGAGGAAAAGGTTCTTCCTCTTCTCCAAAACCAGAGAGCCTTGTTCCTTGCAAAGCACTTATAATGCTTAATCTAAATCTCCAGAGCTGAGAAATACCTGCAGGTGAATACAGTGAGGATTTTATCTGTGCTGCAAATACACCTTAAAAAATTATCACAAAAATAAAGCCCTGTGGTCGTGATCAACTTTTTTTTTTTGCTGCTGAATTCCCTTCTTAAAATTTGTACTGCAATTGTCAAAAAGCAATGAGCACAATGACCTATCAGAAGTGATATATTTAACTTCCACCTTGTTGAAAATCATAGAATCATAGAACAACCAGGTTGCAAGAGACTCACTGGATCATCGAGTCCAACCACTCCTATCAAACACTAAACTCTAAACCACGTCCCTCAGGACCTCATCTACCCGTGCCTTAGACACCTCCAGGGAAGGCAAGTCAACCACCTCCCTGGGCAGCCTATTCCAGTGCCCAATCACCCTCTGTGTGAAAAACTTCCTCCTAATCTCCAGCCTAAATCTACCCTGGTGGAGCTTGAGGTCATTCCCTCTTGTCCTGTCCCCTGTCACTTGGCAGAAGAGCCCAGCTCCCTCCTCTCTACAACCTCCCTTCAGGTACTTGTAGAGAGTAATGAGGTCTCCTCTCAGCCTCCTCTTCTCCAGGCTAAACAACCCCAGCTCTCTCAGCTGCTCCTCATAGGGCCTGAATGATCCCCGTCCTCCTGCCAAGAAGGGGTGACCTCCTTGGGGATCACCCTGATGGGTGAGGACACTGTATGTCTCTTCCCCAGTCACTCTGGTCACAGTTGTTTGGGACACTGAAAATGAGTCACTGTGGAATTATGTTTTCCCAGAGGACTGAAAGTAGTTGGACACTAAATCTCAATTTAAAGCGGCCAAGAGTTAATGTTTATCTTTTATCAGAGTAATGGGAAAAGTTTGAACAAGCCGGCTAGATTCAGGGTGAAGTCAAACTCCCAAACTTTCTCTTAAATTAGGCCCGGCGGGGGCGTAAAAGCATCCTTAGGGACCACAGAGCTCTGCAGGAAATTATGCCAGCTCCACCAACTCATGTTCATTATCAGTGTCGCTCACTCATGTCACCTCCACAATTATTTTAGCACCTGTCACCAGTAACATTCTCCCACCAGCAAATGTTTCCAGCTTGCTCTAATGGGGAGGCTGAAGTTCGAAGCAAAAGTTACCTCTGCACCTACTCCTTCGCACTTGCTGCCTTTTCGCACCCCAGTGAAGAGAAAGCAGCCCAAGGCTCCTGCAATCCGCCCGCGTCTGGCAGCTGGTGGGAGGCACTTTGGAGTGAGGGGGCTCCTGCTGCTTCCTGCACTCAAATAAAGGAGTGGAACTGGGGGAGGAGGGGTGGATGGGCAGCATCGGATGCTGGGAAGTGGACTCAGGGCTAAGCTGGGGTCTCTAACATAAAAAATTCAATCCACTGACTCCAAAATTTGATGGACGTAAATGGTTGGAGGTGCAAATGATTCAGGGAGAGGACAGAGAGGAGATAAGCAAAACCTACCCTGTTATAGGGCTGTCATCTAGATCCTGACAGCTGATCAGCTTGGGTAGACATTTATTAGCTGTCAGAAGGTATCTTTAATATAGTAAAAGATAGAAGAAAAGACCTGTGTCATAAAAGCACACAATAACACAGGTTTAAAGGGACCTCGCAGGTCCATAATCCAGTCTCCCTCATGCACAACAAGTATAATCTCAGGATGAGAGGACATAGAATCATAGAGTTGTTGATAATTGTATCATCGACATTGCCCAGAGCTTCACCTGGATGGGTGTCAAATAGCTCTGAGGATGGAGCTTTCCTTTGCCCCTAAGCCAGGACTTAACCACTCCTGTTGGGACAGTTTTTCTTTAGCATCTGCTCCATACCTAGTCACAAGCTGTGCCCTTTCCCTCCTGCCAGAGAAGGGTCTGGGTCCATCTCTCCTAGAAGACAACCCCTCTGCCCCACCTCCCTCCACCAGCAGTCCCTGCTCTGCCAGGGCAGATGTTGTCCCTGAGCAGGAGTGATTTGTCCCACATGCCTTGGCTACTTCTGCTCTGAAATAGTAGAGGTTGTGAAAGGTGCAGCCTGCAGCTCAAGTTCAAACGTGAGTATGTCAAGGGAGCCACTGTTGAACGCTCCAGGAATGAGCTGTGTGCTGGAAGGGAGCAGCTTTGATTAAGTGGATTATGCTAAGAATAAGCATCAAGCAAAGCACTGAAATGTTGACATGAGCTGTAGCAATGAGGAACGGCAATGATTAATAAGCCGCAGTACTGTAACTAATCAGTGTTCGCAAGAACTTTGGACCTGGAAAGCATCTGCAGAGATCTGTTCCCTGTGAACATTTCCTACATGATGTTGACAAGTCATACTGCTATCTTCACAAAGAGGAAAGGGATTGGTGAGTCCTTTGTAGAAGGGATGTTTGAATGATTTTTTTTTTTCAAGTAAGGTGCACCACATCCTTGTCATGGGCTGCAGGATGTCACCTGCCCCTGGGCCCGTGGCTTTGTGCCTCTGCATGTATGAGGGTTGGGGTTCCTGCCATGCCTTCAGCCCTCAGCATGCCTCTAGCACCCTCAAACCTGCACTGGATCACTGGCAGAGTGCAGGCAGGATGGTTGTGAGGCACATCAGCTCAAGAATATAAGCAGGGAGCTGGAGCCACAATTTCTGCTACATCTCTTCCAGCTCTGTCACCTCCCTTTTGCTCCATTCTCCAGCCAGTAGACAGTTTTCCTGGGTTGCCATGAGCAATGCGCACAGATCAGAGCCCATTATCAAACTCTCTTTCATACCAAATTGAACTTGAACTAGAATTTCTAGAGAACATACAAATTCATGATAGTATCAGCCAGCCAACAAAAAGCCACTTGCTTGCAAGAAACCTCTATCCTTCTTGAAAACACTTCTGAGGAAAAGAGTTCATGGGATTCATAGAATGGTTTGGCTGGAGGGAACCTTAAAGATCATCCGCTCCCTGCCTTGGGCAGGGACACCTTTGGATCACATACTTCCAAACCCCATTCAACATGGCCTTGAACCCCTCCAGGGATGGGACAACCACCACTGCTCTGGGTAACCTGGACCAGTTGAACTGGTGGCCCTGGTTTATCGCCAGCAGCACAGAAATCTCACCTCCTTCCCCAGACACCCTGTCCTGAGACAACAGGTGAAAAGCAAATTCACGGAGAATTTTTTCTTCCTCCAGTTTCCCTTTTCTTTCCCCTGTCTCACCCGCCTGCCTTTTATAGCGCAACACATGTCAGGGTTCATGTAACAAAAAGAATTTCCAATGTCAGGCAAATAATTTTTCCATCTGTGGGGTTTTTTCTCCCCATTTTATATTTTTTAACGGAAGTGGCATCTGCGAGGTGCTGGTTGTAACCGATACGTCCAGGAGTTGCACAGTTCATGACCAGCCGCCCGCTGTCTGCGTGCCATTTTTGGCTGCTCCAGCTGTTGTTATGGAGAGGGCATGAATCGGTTCAGCTGACAGCTGCAGCCTTGCAGAGAAAATGAAAGTTGTTTTTTCCTCTTCAGCAGTTGTCTTATCCTTCCCAGCACACCCTGATGGGGTTTTCTAGTAACAGGCTCAGGTTAGAAATGATGAAAAATATGCACAAGTGTCTTCTTGAAATGGGTCACATCTTGCATTTCATAGAATCACAGAGTCATAGAATCATAGAATCATGGAATCATAGAATCATTAAGGTTGGAAAAGACCTCTAAGCTCATCCAGTCTAATCATCAGTCTAATCATCATGGCCCTATAAGGAGTGGCTGAGAGAGCTGGGGTTGTTTAGCCTAGAGAAGAGGAGGCTGAGAGGAGACCTCATTACTCTCTACAACTACCTGAAAGAAGGTTGTAGAGAGGAGGGAGCTGGGTTCTTCTCCCAAGGGACAGGGGACAGGACAAGAGGGAATGGCCTCAAGCTCCTCCAGGGGAGATTTAGGCTGGAGATTAGGAGGAAGTTTTTCACACAGAGGGTCATTGGGCATTGGAATAGGCTGCCCAGGGAGGTGGTTGATTCACCTTCCCTGGAGGTGTTTAAGGGACGGAGAGATGAGGTCCTGAGGGACATGGTTTAGAGATTGGTGGGAATGGTTGGACTTGATGATCTGATGGGTCTCTTCCAACATGGTTGTTCTATCATTCTATGATTCTATGATCAGCCCAGCCCCACTGTGTCAACTAAACCATGTCCCAAAGTGCCACAGCTATACATTTTTGACCCCTCCTCCAGGGATGGAGAATCCCCCACTGCCCTGGGAAGCCTCTGCCAGGGTTTCAACACTCTGTCAGTAAAGAAATTTTTCCTGCTATCCAATCTAAACCTTCCCTGGTAAAAAGTGAGGCCATTTCCTCTTGTCCTATCCCTTGTTACTTGGGAGGAGAGACCAACACTCACCTCAGTACAACCTCCTTTCATGGAGCTGCAAAGAGCAATAAGGTTTCTCCTCAGCCTTCTCTTCTCCAGACTAAACAGTCCCAGGTCCTTCTGCTGCTCCTCATGAGACTTGTTCCACAGACCTTTCAGCAGCTTTGTTTCCTCCTGCCTATTTTCAGTGTGGAGCATCCCTAGAAGTGGTTGTGTATGAGCTCAGTTTACCTGCTTGGGAGATGAGGAGGACTCTGACAACATACGAGTTGCTCTGGGTTGTAAAAATAGACCTTGAAGGAGTGCGATGAGAAGTGGAAGTGTGTGCTGGATGAAGAAGTTCTTCCAGTTCAGGTGTTCGAAATATTTCTATCAAAACCAGCTCTGAGTAGAAAGAATTAAGGCATAGGAGCTCCTTCTCTGGAAAACCATTGGAGATGGGCTCCACTAGGCAGCCTCTGTCTTTCTTCTTGCTGATACAGAACCATCCAACTGGTCTTTAAGAGAGATGGTGGTAACCCTGGTGGACCTACAGCCCACACACCCTTCATTCCCCTATCCCCATCCCTGGGAAATGCCCTCTGGGTGTGTTGGACCAGACAGGGCTTTCACCCATTGACAAATCTGAAAAATTGAGAGGGTAACTGGCATAGGGACTTGCTGCCTACCCACATGAGCCAGTGCTTGCTGAAGGGAATGAAAGGCTTTGTCAGACCTCAAGCAACATGTGTGTGCTATTAAAGGCATGTTAATGAAGATAAATCTTTTGGTATGTACTGAAACTCTACCTGCACAATATAACAGCAACAGCAGCCATGGTCTGACAACCCTTCTGTAATGTAACCAGATCTTATAATCTAGCTGGCTGGGATGATATTACCCCTCACGGCTCAGCATCAGAGATGGGTCAATGGGTATAAACTGGATAGGGGCAGATTTAGACTAGACATAAGGAGGAATTTCTTCACTATGAGAGTGGGGAGGCCCTGGAACAGGGCCTTGGGCAACCTGGATGGGCCTTGGGCAGCCTGATCCGGTGGGAGGTGTTCCTGCCCATGACAGAGGGGATGGAATGGGATGATCTTTAAGGTTCCTTCCAACCCAAACTATTGTATGATTCTATATCAGGATCCCAGCCTGTGTGGGAGCTGGGGGTGACAGCATCCTTCAGCCCTGCAGCCCAGCATTACAATCACAACTCTGCCCTCAGTGCACCCGTGTTACCACCTTGGTTACACAACCCCAAGCCTTGACAGCAGGTCCTTCTCCTTCAAAGGAGGGCCTGATTTCTTGTTAAATGCCTTATGGAGGTGGAAATGCTCTTTCCATTGCTTTCCTGCCCACGCTCCTCCTGTGAGATCCCACACATGTGGCAATCAAAGCTAGGAAGCAAGCCTGACTTCCCAAGCAGTTCTCATTGCTTTCTCACCTATGGGGGAATGTGGCAGGGAGGGTTCATGGGGGAGATTTACAGCTCTCCGTGCCCTCCTCTGCACTGCCCCAAGGTGTCCAGGGGCTTGCACCTACAATGGGAACAGCAGAGGAGTGGCATCGCTTACCACATACTGGTTTTGAATCTGCAGCATGGATGCAGGAGGAATAATTCTCCCTAGCAGAGTATCATAAGGCAAAAATCAAACATGTTTGTTTATCTTTCCAATAAAAGCATCATGGGAAGGATAACTTCCTACACACTAAAATACAGACTGTATCACACTGAGAAAACTGAAGGAAATATTGCTCATCTATTCCTCTTTAACCACTAAGGCATTTTCAAGCATCCTTCTTTTATTAAATGCCACATGAGATTTTTTTTTTTTTTCAATACTACATGAAAGGAAGGTACTTTATTAGGTAAATATAATGAAATAACCATGTGTTGTTTCTCACTTCATGGCAAATGTTTCTACTTCCTGACGGTATTGATTCCAGATCAAAAAATGCTGCTTTATCCCAGTGACACTTACCTTTCACACGATCTGTTAAACCCAGCCTGAGAGCTGTGTACAATTTCTTTTTCCATCAAGTTTCCCCAACTCTTTTCTAGTACAATACCTGTGGAGTCAAAAGATATTGCTCAAGCATAAAAAGTCAACACATTTTTTCTGTTTGCATCTCACTTTTCTGTCTTCAAATTTTGCACAGCCTTGAGAAGAGAATTTCCAGTTTAAGCTGTGGGTAACAGATGACAAAGTGTGTTTGGTGGCAACTTTATTCCCAATCAGCAAGGTGCCATTGGTAACAATGCACCTCCCAAAAAATGATGAAGTGCACTTAGGAAAAGACAGAAACCATAAAAACCTTAAGCGTGCAGTGCTTGCAAAGGGCTCTTCTTGCTGACTGAAATACTGAGATGCTGTGGCTTAATGACTCATAGAATTATCAAATCACAGAATAGTTTGGGTTGGAAGGGACCTCAAAGATCATCCAGTTCCAACCCCTCTGCCATGGGCAAAGACACCTCCCACTGGATCAGGTTGCTCAAAGTCCCAACCAACTTGGCCTTGAACACCTCCAGGGATGGAGCAGCCACAGCTTCTCTGGGTAGCCTGGACCATGTCCTCACCAGTGCCCCTAGGGTTTTCCTACAGATCTTGGGTTTGCTGCTAGGCACAAGGGGACCAACCATCCCTGCCTCTGAGTGGAGTGAGTCTCTGTCACAGCTAGTCTGGGTGATCCCGTTCATGTTTGACACCCCTCAGCCTTTCTTGGCAATTAATGCTCATGTACGCAACCAAATTCTCTGATCCTTACCCTGTGCTGCATGACATAATCCTGTATCAGTTACTACTTATTTCCTCCTTTTTGTCCCTTTTAGCCTCGTTTAGACACATATAAATTCTTTGCTTCCTACATCAAACACAATGTGACCCACTTCCTCCCGACACTGACTGGGGAAAACTTGGCACCGAGAGCCCACTGAGTATGAGATGATTTTTTTGGTGTTGTTTTAAGTGGTTTTACGCTGTTGATTTATTTAAGACTCTACATCTTCTCAGCATCACCAAACATCTGATGATTTTATTTCGATTGCCTGGTTATTCATGGCCAGTCTGCTTTTCCACTCACCCAAGCCTCTTTCAGTTATGAAAAAAATGAAATGGTGGATGTTTATTTTATCTCTTCTCCCCAGAGAAGGAGTTTAATAATTTAGCAGCAGATATGAAACTGCTCCGCGAGGAGTAATTTGTTTTAGGAGGGAAAAAATGAGATGATTTTTTTCTCTCTCTCTTCCAGATCCCCATATATAAACGTATGGTTTGCTTTGGATCATATTCACTCTCTGAAGACTTGGTTTTGCTATTAAAATCTTTATTTCACTACAGATTATTCTACCATTCCTTTGTCTCTCTGCTATTAGCCTGCTTTCAGTATGCAGCTGTCACCATAGCTTTTAGTAACCTGCTTTCTATTGGTTCCCAGAAATGGTTTATATCCCCTTAGAACAAGCCAATAAAGGATTTCAGGTGCTTTTTAACCTGCCAAATGCAGCTCATCAAGACTTTCACAGAAAGGAAGGGCAGGAAGCAACAGATTTTTGTCACAACTTATTTACTAACACTGTATTTTGGGTTTGGTGCTTGCTTGGTCTCTCCAGTAACTTTTCTCCCTTATGAAACAATATTTTTATGCTTGCAGTGGCCAACAAGGGGAAGGACAAGTCCAGTGTCCCCAAGTGAAGGTTACCTGCGCATGCTGCCCGTGGGCATCCAGAAAATGAGCCCTGTTCTGCCTTCCACAGCAACTGCAAGAGCTCAATAAACTGCATTTCTAGACTGGGGACCGTCAGAGGCCCTTATATATATTTCTCAGAAATTTCAGAGGCCTCTGAAATCACCAAGATCTTCCAAAGATCAATTCTCAGAAGACCTGTAAGAGCTCGGTATCTTGCCAGCCTTGGCGTCTCTGTCAAAGGGGGCTGAAGTTGACTGAATTATTGCAGGCGAGGCAGACAGACGGACGCATTCACGGCAGCCACACAGGGCTCTTTTAACCAACCTGGGTAAAAAAAAATAAAAAAAATCCAGACCCTGAAAGTCCATTCCCAACCTCACCCCAGGATCCTGAGCCCAGTCCTCAAATATGTGTCCCCTTGTGCCCAAACTTGGGACCCTCTCTCCAGGGACACCCCACAGATTCCCATGAACTGCTCACATCTTCCTGATGGGAACAGGAGGATTAAATACATCTCAGGTTCTGTAACTGCTAACTCCTGAATAGTATCTCTTTGGGCAAAGCTGGTTTGCATTTCGACCAAATGGAAATTCTTCTTTAGAGCAGAGGGTTGGATTTTTTTATTTTAATTAGCTCCTTTTTTTAATAGTTCTTGTGGGTTCCCCCCCTTAGTCATTTTTACTGTACAGCACATAATAATATGAAGCTAAGGACACTGTTCTGATAATTCCTTGAGCAGCCCTAGCGAAACACTATCCAGATGTGTTGCTGTTTTTCTGCAGGGGGAATGCATTGTGCATGTCAAAGAAAAAAAACTTAAAGGGCATTTTCCCCCCTCCGCTTGGCCTTCAGTTCTAAATGAAGTGAGGAACACCACCATTTCGGGGCCAGAAGATGAAAACCAGCACACCCAAGCTTTCCAGCAACCTAATGAGGAAGGATCCAGAAGAGTTCATTTGAGGAAGAAAAAGCAGGAGAGAGAGAAAGGGAAGGGGAAAAAAAACCCCAACAAACCATCCAGGCTTAGGAATCAGGAGCAGAAATACAAGCCTTGTTCCTTGTAAGCTTGGATAATCTAAGTCAAAACCCACATGAATCAATTCAAGCTGAGCCCAGACTGCTGTTCTGTACACGCATGTACACACACACTGACACATGCTGCATTCACTCTCTTTTCTAACATTTTAGTGGCTGCTGCTTTGTTGGAAGCTGTTGGGAAACACATTTGCTCTGTTCCTACTCACAAGGAGGGCTGAAAATGTTTAGATTTTATAATAACTGGACTTTCACACCCGGAGTGTTTTCAAAGCACTGCGTGAGCATTATCTAATAATCCTCAAGCCAGCTCATTGAGGTAGGTAAAAGTCAGCATCATTATCTTCATTTTACAAACCAGGGCAAAACCGAGGCAGGGGTGATATATGCCTTGCCCAAGGCCACACAACATGTCGATGGCAGAGATGGGATTAGTGCTAAGAAGCTGCTGGCTCCCAGCCCAGGATCGGGGCTCTGTCCACTGGCCCCGGCTTCCCTTGGGATGGAAATGCCTTTGTGTGTGAGTGAAAGAGGGGAGAGAAGGAGGGGAGGGCAAGGAAATATGCAGTAATGAGTAGCACAGGGGTGTTTTTTTGCACAGAAAGTATGGGCTCAGAGAGCTCAATGGTGTTTCAGATGTCCTGTCCTGCAGGCAGAGCAGATGCTGATGCTCAGGTGAAGGGAATGAGTTTTTCCAAAGCAGAGCTTGGTTGGTCGGTTCTGTTCTACCTGAACTCCTTCATATAAAAAAAAAAAAAAGAGTTGAACTCAGAAAGGGAGTGGAGCAGCAGGTCTCTGCTAACGGGGCTCCTCCGGACAGAGATGGATGAGGGAGCGCTGACCTTGGCAGCTCTGCTGGCAGGGGAGCAGTGACAAGCAGCTGGTAGTTGCAACTCCCTCCCCCGAAACAGCTGGATCTGAGGGAGGACATCTGGATGCAGTCTGGGTGGTTTGCAAGGAAACATTGTCCACTGAGTCACCAAAGAGAGTGAACCTGGGTCTTCAGGATGCAGAATACAAGACACCCTGCGTTCCCTGCAGGGACAGGGCTGCAGGGCGGTTGCAGAGACAGACTGGGCCTCCCACAGTGCAGAGGTGGGAGGAATAACTGCTCTAGGGGGTTATGCACTCCGAACCCTGCCCTGGTGTCCAGGAACCGTGGCAGATCAGAGCTGCATGTGAACAATTAAAAATCTATAAATCCAAGGGTGTGCACAGAAACTCCACATCTTCAAACACACCAGGGCCAAGGAGCCAAACAGCGAAGTAACAGGTGGAGAAAAGCTATTAAATCTTTCCTAACTTCTCCTACACTGCCAGTCTCAGCTTGGCTAATCCACTGGAGGCTTCTTAACCTCCAAGAGGGCTTTTTTCCCCACGCAGAGGTGGGTCTGCCAAACACACACCCCACAGTTGTGCCCAGAGCATCACAGACAATAGGATCCTCCAGCAAAGCACCCAAGGGCCCCAATTTCCTTTTCCAAGCCCCTCTTTCTGCCTTCCAGCAGCAGGTGAAAGTGTAGCTCCACACAAGATAGCGTGACCACCTCTCCAGTTTCTTGACGACAGCTACATGTTGAACACGTATGCCAAGTAGTGCCAATTCATATTATTGAATTGAATAACCAATTCAATTCCTTCGAGCTTCCCCTACTCCAGAGCTTCTTCCCAAAGCGATATCACAACTCAGGAAAAATCTCCTGTAACATCTGACACCAGAAAACCCAATTAGTGACCACCTCTGCAGATGCTTCATCAGGGAGGTAAAATTAAGTTGGAACCTGCAACTTTTTAGACATCAAAGCTTCAGAAGAGCAAGAAGTCAGTATGTGAAACCAAGTTTTGCTAGTTCTGTTGCTTAGGGTTTTTCTTACCAAGATCATACTCTTGGGGTGTCCTTCTCCATACTAGGAGGGACACTAGGAGGATGAAGTCCAGCTCTGTTTCCTCCCAAATTTTACTGTCTTCAAAGTGATTACATGGTTTGCATCAAATTTCTATTTGCTCTGCAAGAAACCAAACACTCCCTGTTTGGAGGTACCTTTTGCCTTCAGTCCCAGGTGACAGTGTGTGTGTGACTGACCTTTGCCAACCAGTTTCCAGACTTGAGAGACACATTTGGACACTTTTAAGCCTGAACTTGATGGGCTGCTGGGTCATCTCTTTTAAACTATATATCACCTAAAAGCGTTGGACCAGATCATCCTTGAGATCACTTCCAATCTGGCATTCTATAATTCTGAAGTGAGGCACAGGATCATAATGCCAAATCCACCACCTTCTCCAAAACTGGCATCAGAGCCCACCCTTAGGGTAGGTATCTATGAGCTATGAGTGCAGGCAAGGTCTTTGTTCACTGGGTACCCACCGTGCGAGGTGCCTGTATTTGACCACTGCACCCTGCAGCTCCTCAGAGTCAGAGGCCCATCTCTTGCCTTTGGCTGGAAGTTCATCTCAGTTCATAACAGTTATGTTTTACCTTTGTTCTGCTTCCCTATGCATAAACCCGTGGCCTAGAGGGAGAAACGCTGCTTGAATCTGCAGGAAACCTGGGCTAGATTCCCGTTCTCTTGCTCCTTCAATTCGTTTAAAAGGAAAACAAGTGGGGTTTTCCAGCCACATGCGTGTCACACTCATGCATTTTGTTAATGCAGCATCACGGGGAACTTGCTCTCTGAGCCTCATTACCTTTTGTCTCCCATCCCGGGAACAGAGCAGGCGGTTGCCAGACCATGGTATGCAACGCTTACCCCTTGAAAAACCTTTAAAGAATTTAAACGTTGCACAGGCGTTTTAAGCAACCCCAGCTGCCAATTCCACATGAGACAACCCTAAGATAGATGGATGTTTGTAATCATCCAGGTGCTGGCAAAGGAAAGAACCACCATTCAGGTAGGCAGCTTATTGAATTTACCCTGGGTGATTGCACTACAGGGTTCGCCCACGTCTGTCCACACTTTCTTACTGTGCCACTTCTGCTGCGCTCAACGCTGCAATTAGCTTGATTTATATTAAATGTTACCGCTGCCTTTCCCTGTGTTCTCATCGTTTGGAAACCTGGAGAGTTTTGACGGGAGTAAACCGTAACTAACAGGAAGAGAAAATGGTCCAGCAACTGGGATTCTGAGCTCTGCTCCTTGCGATGCCACAGACGTCATCATGGGGAGCAGATAGCCTAAATAAATGAGGAAAAATAATGGTTTGGCTTGAAAAAAGCCAGAACAGATGCCTGTGGGTGCTCCTGGCTCCTGAAAAGAGAAGGGAGCCACCCTCTCCTGTCACTCTCCTGGCAACACAGCACTTGGAGCAAGACTTCAAGCAGGTAGAAATCACCTGGCATGGGGATTTCATGGCAAACCCATCTCTCAGACAAGAAGTTTTCTCTGTGGGGTGAATCTTTCTGAAGTGGGATTTGCTGCAGGGCAGAGGGCCAGCCCTGAACTGCCAGAGCCCTGAGGGATCACTTAACCCCCGCCTGGCACCCTAGGTGCTGAGCCCACACTCCTGCTCGCCTTTGAAACAGCCTCGCACCCCTCGAGGAGCACACAGGGGCATCAAACAAAAACCCCCAAGCCTTCAGTGCTCAGCTCTGCCCTCCCTTGCCTGCGTTACCTGCACAACAGCCCATGTAGCACACTCCTCCATCCTCCCTGGGCAAGGGTGTTGCCAAGAGCCATGGGCAGATTTGGGGACAGAGCATCCCCTTGTCTTTGCTGAGCATCCCGCAAGGTCCTCTTGCTGCTGCTGGTTCAGCGGTCACTGCTGCCAGTTGGCTGGTTTGGCAGGGTGTTTGCAGAAACCTAGTGCACCAGGGGTAGCCAAACCAAGTGAATCCACTTGAAAGAGTTAAAGGAAAGGCTGGTGGAAAAGGTGCCCCTGTCGCCCAGCTGCAGCCCTGACCTCACTTAACCTCACTTGGCCTCCTCTAGGCTGACACCTCATGGCACTTCTCCCACACACACTTGTGCTCAACTAAACTGATGAAGGGATAAAGCAAATTTACTGCAGCCAAGCAAGCAAGAGATGAGAAAAAGGCCTTGTGTGTTATCCCTAGAGCAGGACTGAGGTGGGTGCAGAAGTCACTCCTCTTGTGTTGGGACCTTGCACCCGATCGTGGACAAGCTGGGGACGCTGGCACTGACCCTAGTGGACAGGACAGCCTGCATGGCTTGGGTCACTCTTCTTGCTCTAATCCACACTGGATCAGCTGATTTCATTTCTAATTTCCTCACACATGTGCTCAAGCACAGCTGTGGAACATGAGCCGAGTCTGCAGAGGAAATCCTAAGATTTACACAGGCCCCAGCGGATTATAAAAACCTGGAAACCGGACAGATAACACTCATGTAACAGACTCGAAACATGCTGGGGAGAAAAAAAAATCACAATAGATTAAAACCTGCTGTTCTCTGCAAAATGTAAAAGTGTCTTTTCCAACACTTTGAACTACTGTGTTAAAACTTTGCAGGTAGCTATCGTTTCAAAGGTGTAATCTTCAGGAGGATTTCTTTTTTTTTTCAAATGGATTTGGTAAAGTCGCAATAAAAGAGTTCTTAAAAGGGCCTGACCTGGAGGGCTGCAAGCTTTTTGCCTGGCAAGGTTCATTTCTAAACTGCATGCAGCTTCCAGAGCTTCTGAGAACTTCCAAAAGCTGAAGTGGCTGATGATTTGAAACGCACAAGGTAGTGGGAGTAAGAAGTAAACATTTCTTGTTGGGAGATGTTATGTTTTCCATCCCAGCGGAACCAGTTGGACACTGTGTGGGTTTCTGACAAGGGACAGATAAACCTTTCTACCCACATTCTCCTTGCCTACAGAAGGCACAGAATTGGTGTCTGAGGGTTTGGCTCTATAGCAGCCTGGGGGATGACCCAGCTAGAAAGGATTACATCCATAGGTCAGATGCTCAGCTGATTTCACAGCATGAATTCAGTGTGTTGGTTGAATCAGCCTGCATCGTCACCTGTACATTGTGGGTTTGCAATCCAGTGTGCATAGAAATGTTTTTCTTCCCAACTGCAAAGCAATAGTGGCCATAGCCGCCATTTTCTTTATGAAAAAGCAGTTTACTTCTTCCTCACAAAGGGAAGAGATGGAAGAGCAGGCGCTGAGCTTTTCTCTCTGGTGACTAATGACATGACCCAAGAGGGTGGCAAGAAGATGTGCTAGGGGAGAGTTAGGCTGGACATCAGGAAAAGGTTCTTCACCCACAGGGTGGTGGAGCCCTGGAACAGCTCCCCAGGGCTCACAGCACCATGCCTGACAGTATTGCAGAAGCACTTGGCTGAGGCCTCCAGCCACAGGGTGTGAACGTTGGGATTGTCCTGTGCAGGGACAGGATTTGGACTCTATGATCCTTGTGGGTCCCTTCCAACTCGGGTCATTCTATGATTCTGTGAAATGTCTTTGTCCTGATTCATGGTTTCATCTGTTCTGTGCCCATTGCCCTCTGTGTCCATGTTTGCTCTTAGACCTTTTCAGTAACTTAAGCTAACAATCGATCTGGAAGGTGTGACCACTGTCCTGGAGAAACATTCCCATATTCTCCATATCAGCAGTGTATGAAGGGATTTTTGCATACATTTTCCAGTTTGCTACTGGCTCAGATGTGCCATCTTTGTGCTCATTGAGGTCTCCGGCTGCATCAGTGGGATCAAAACCAGGCACAAGGTCAGACTCTTTTTTCTTAAGCTGTCAAATGTGATTTATTGCTTTTCTCAGGATCAATTACTCCAGCGTTTGGATTGCCAAGCTGTGCTGGGTCACATCCATCCAGGGTGGCTAGCAGGGCCAGAACCTCTCATTTTGAGGTCCCTTCTTCTCCCAGGACTTTGTGTGCATCTCAGTTCCATTTTATCTAAGGTATCAAAAGAATTTTGAGGAGGGGTCAGATAAAAGGTTGGGGGGTGGGTTCCTCCTTTATTTCTGTGAAGAGCAAACCGAGATGGTTTGGGGTTTGTAAAAGCAAATCCAGGTTGACTTGGATCTCAGATGTATTTTATCTCAGTCACCAATCTTTCATTTGAATTTGGGGTTTCCAAATCAAACCCCAGCTAAGACTTTGTTAAAAAACAAACCTGAAATCCAGCCTCCTCCACACATTCCAGGCGGTTGCTGAGAAGAATTCTCCAAGTTCATTTAAATCAAACTGTGACAAGGCGAAACCTCAGCTGACACCCACTCCCCCCAGAAGGAGCAAATCCCATCCTGAGAGGGGCAGAAAGAAGAACAGAGAAAGGCAGACAAGACCTGACTTGGTGTCTAAACAACCAACATGCTCCAAGCCGGAGCTATTTAAATGCAAAACAAGAACTCCAGGCATCTTGCGACCTTTAGCATGGCTTGAGACACTGTGAAATGATGTTGCAAGTGTCAGATGACAAGACAGAATAAACAGTGCTGAGATTTGCCTTGCCTGCAGAAGCTCTTGGGATAGCCAAGGGAATAGAGTGGTTTGCACCTTGGTGCCTTAAGAGACGACAGAGAAGGTGTGAAGGTGCAGAGTGTGTTGCCTTGAAAGATGACTGTCTGAAGGACATGTTAACCTTGTCCACAAAACCAAAGCCACTTCTGTCACAGATAAGGTTAATATGTTAGGATGCACAAACTCAGGGCATGGAGGAGAAGGGGTAGGTTTAAAAGCTGGGGTTGCTGAATGTGTATTTCGAGCTGTTTTGTTAATATCCAGAAAGAATCACATCTTGGCAGATGGTCAGTGACAGAAAGAAGGAAATTAGTCTCTGCAGGTCATTTTTTCCACCAGTAATGTGATCTCACAAAAAAAAAAAGTGGTTTCTGTCTTCTCCCCCAAGATTCTGTGTCTCTCCTACAGGACCCAACTCTTTAAAAGTAATTGCTTCTCGTTTAAAAAATGGATTTCCTCAGCTATAAGTTGAAACCC
This sequence comes from Coccyzus lansbergi, assembly GCA_033558105.1. Classification (NCBI taxonomy): domain Eukaryota; kingdom Metazoa; phylum Chordata; class Aves; order Cuculiformes; family Coccyzidae; genus Coccyzus; species Coccyzus lansbergi. The sequence continues at coordinate 715,388 of JAUMJK010000294.1, forward strand.
TTTTTATCACAATTTCCAAGGTATCTGTTCTGCTCTGAGCATCAGCTGTCATTCCCAAGGGGTTTGTGACATAAACTGTGGCTTTCGACCCAGAATTGAAGCTTCCTGGGGTGAGCTCTGTGTTTTCTTTTGCGTTCTTCAGTTCTCCCACTTCAGTAAGTAACAAGTAGCCAAACAAAAATCTGCCTGTTCAATGCAGCAACAACATGTTTGCACAAATGATCTTTTCTTTGATACCCTCTATAGAGAAGGATATCAAATATATCTGCATTTATTTAATATAGATGTATTTATTTAATATATATGTGTTTATTTTGTGCATTTCACAGGCCAAAAGGATTGGGAAAGTTGAATGAGTCAGAATCCGCTGCAGTGCCTTTATTATTTAGAATCATAGAATCATAGAACAACCAGGTTGGAAGGGACCCATCGGATCTTCTAGTCCAACCATTCCTATCAAACACTAAACCAAGTCCATCAAAACCTCATCCACCTGTGCATTAAAAACCTCCAGGGAAGGTGAATCAACCACCTCCCTGGGCAGCCTATTCCAATGCCCAATGACCCTTTCTGTGAAAAACTTCCTCCTAATGTCTAGCCTAAACCTCCCCTGGTGGAGCTTGAGGCCATTCCCTCTTGTCCTGTCCTGTCCCCTGTCACCTGGGAAAATAGCCCAGCTCCCTCCTCTCTACAACCTCCTTTCAAGTAGTTGAAGAGAGTAATGAGGTCTCCTCTCAGCCTCCTCTTCTCCAGGCTAAACACCCCCAGCTCTCTCAGCTGCTCCTCATAGGTTCTGTTCTCCAGCCCCTTCACCAGCCTCGTCGCTCTTCTCTGGACTTGCTCCAGAGCCTCAACATCCTTCTTGTGCTGAGAGGCCCAGAACTGAACACAGGATTCAAGGAGTGACCTCACCAGTGCTGAGTACAGAGGGAGAATAACCTCCCTGGACCTGCTGGTCACACCATTTCTGATCCAAGCCAGGATGCCATTGGCCTTCTTGGCCACCTGGGCACACTGCTGGCTCATGTTCAGTCGGCTGTCGACCAACACCCCAATTTAGTTCTGTGTATAGTCCATATCATGGGTGCTGCTACGGTATAGAGAAAAATCAGTGTAAAATCCGACACAAGGAGGGCTCCCTTGTGTCCTGCGTGAGTCCTCAGGGAGGGCTGTGCACACCATCCCTCTAATTGCTTCTTCAAGACAGAGGCAGGGATACCCAGTTCTTCAACTTGCACTAACACATGTGCTCTCTCATGCATCCCACTTGATCATGCTCTGCTCTGGGCACATCACAGCAGACAACTCGCTGCAGATGGGTCTGTAGGAGACACTCTTCATGCTGGAAGAGACCCATAAAGCCCCAATCCCACACGTGCTCGCATATACACCCTCAGGTCCAGGAACGGGGGCTGTCCCCTGATGAGCGCAAACACCCTCTCCACCACAGGCACTGCAAGCGCACTTGCCACAAGCCGGCACACACAGTGCCGAGCGGCGTCCAACATGCTGCACTCTCACATCTGCCCGAGGAGGAACATAACACACGGTAACGACTCGCTGGAAAGCCAAAGGCCCAGACTTGGAGATTTTATTGGACCATTAACTTGGACAACAAAATTCTTCAGGGAGGATATTTCTCGAGACAGACAGTTTCGTCAAGCAATTTTTTCCATCTGACCCTGGGCCCCAAAAGTAATGACAACCCAAACACAGAAACACTGTTTGCTGATTGGTACCATGATCTGCGAAAGTCAACCATGGGCCTGGTGAATTTTCCTCTTTAATTAGGTGTGAAAAGTCAACGAAGCCGCGTGACTCTCACAGGGGAACCGTAGGGAGGCTGTTCCATGGACAACCCCTTTCCACCCTGCTGCACTGCAGACCTCAGCCCTGTACAATCACCCTTTGAAAGCTAAGCCACGCTTACAGCCCTGGCTTTCCTTTCCCCGATGGCAAACTAGGGAGAGCCTGGAAATCCTGTAACTCCCTGAGAGCTGAGCAGTGCCTGGCTACATCCATTCCTCAATAGGTTTCTCTACTGAGAGAACTCAGCCACCAAAATCATTTCTAGGCTGTTTTCAGTTTGCATTTCAAGGCCTTTTTGCTGTCTGAGAACTGGAAAGGACTTTGCATGCAAGTTGAAATTTGTCCTGCAATGCTTGTGGTGCGGTTGGGAGGATCACCGTCATGGACTGTGACAGCCCAGGGGACTGAGACACAGTTATTCATTATTTCTGGAATTCCAGAGAGCTGAAATCCTATTTAAACACCCAAATGAAGGTGCTGTGGCCACTACTTCCCCAAGTGAAGTGGCACAGCACTGTGTGCCATCACCTCCAGAGCCAAAACCACGTTGCAGGAGAAAATATTTTGAGTGATACGTAATACAGAAAGTTACAGGTGAGAGTGGCCTGCACATTGCCTTTCTCAGGGATTTCCAGTGTACTCCAGTGTTTGCACCACTGAATCTGAGATGCGGGAGCCCTGGCTTACCCAGCAGCGGGAGCCCTGGGGCAAAGGGCTCTTAATCTCAAAGAAAAGGACAGACTGTGGGGATTTAAGGCAAATCCAAGTGCTTTCACCTAAATCACTTTGGGCAAGTTAGTGGCACAGCAGGGAAAGGATCTGGCCCTTCACTCACCAACCAGCTACCCAGCACCAGCTCAAGTTTTCAGATATTCACTCTTTCCTTATATATTGCAGCCCTGCAACAACTTTAGGTTGTGCAGCAGCACTGGTAAGAGGTGAAGTAAAAACTCCTGCGCAGGATGAAGGAAGAGGAATGGGAGAAGGATCATTTTAATTTACCAACAGGAGGAAGGATGAGTCAGACTAGGATAACTGGCCAGCCCCGAGTGGTGTGCTGGAACAGGAGAGGTTTTCACTTTCCCAAATAGGTGAAAGGAGCAGAGAGAAGCAGAGCAGGGCAGGACCAAAACAAAGCAGAGAAGTTTTTATCATTCAGAAACCTCGTTCTGTTCTGTAGGTTTGTACAGCACCAAACAGAACAGCTTTGTAGCCAGAACACTAATCAGCTGAGGCTGTTCAAGAAGTGGGGAAAGGAGAGAAATTAGGTCACTGACACCAGATAGTTTAGACCCATGCAAGGCTTAACCACCACTAAGAGATCTGCTGACTGGCAGTTGTCTTCAGATACAAACCTCTAATCTTAGGGGATTTCAAGTCTTAAACTAGGTAAGTTTTCATGAAGATGATTCCTGCTCTACCAAGTCACCTGTTGGGCACAAGCTAATATTGGCAATATTAAAGTACAGTCAAGATATCACAATTTAGTGTTAAGATCAGACCCCTTCACCTCCACACATGGCAATATGTGATTGCAGGAGTTAATCTTCCACACATATCTGATGTTTCGGTTCAAGTTTTAAGTGGCTTCTGCTGCACCAGTGGGGAGAAAGAGCAAGCCAACAACAAAACACAAGCAACCTCGTAAATCTAGAGAAAACTGAAACTTAGGAGGATTTTACATGGCTGAATGCAAAATAATGCAGTGTGTGCAGTAATTGAAACCTCGCATTGCAATTAGACAAGGAGGATATTTGGAAAGTGCCTTCAAAGTTAGGTCTGAGAGCGTGTCTGCGTGGCACGGTTCTGGTGGCACGCAGCAATGCTCAGTTTTGCTGTAACCCAGCCAAAGCAAGGACAGAAATAAGGACAGCTGTGCCTCTCTGGTATCTGCCTGACTCTGTTTACCTCACCAGTGTGGTTGAACAGCTGCTGCTGCTGGAGCAAACACAGTTATTGCCACTGTCATTAACAGGAGCGGCTCACTAATTCCTATGCAAACATACCTTATGCAACATAAGCCAATACTGCCCCAAGAACATACAATATGAAGACCTGATGGGCAAAGCAAAAGAAACAATATTAGAAAAGTCCCTCTGTCAAGCTGTAATTAGTTTGTGAAGTATGGTGAAAGCTCGGAGCAGGCTGCTCAGATCATGGGATAAGACATGCATAGTGATTGCAACCAGCTTGCACCACCCATGGTGCATGTTGGGGTCAGGCTGCTGGAGAGGGTGCAGGAAATGAACCAAAAGCCATTACCACATATACACCACAGATAAAAGCTTCATCATTGCTGCTAGAGCTTGTGATATTCCAAGGAATTGCTACAACAGTGACTGGTCACCAAATCAAGATTTTGTAAAGTCTTCCAAAACCCTTCCATGAACCACACTGCAGGCTTTCCATCAGGATATGAAGTGCCTCCAGCTATCTTTTGGCTATTTAGATGTCTACTTTGATGCAGTTCGGAGCATGAGAGGATCCATCCAGCCAATAGAGAGAGAGATGAGACTGAGGCTTCAGTCACATTCCTGACAATACTCTAACCTGGATGGTGTTGAGCACTCCCTGCAGCTACCAACATCCACCCCAGCAACTGAGTGAAAAGCCACCAGAGAAACATCTGATGAACGCATGATAAAAAACGAATCAGAGAGTGCTCACAATCAATGCCCAAAGAAAGTGGATACATGGCTCAGCAGTCTCCAAAACATGGTGCTCTTCCATCTGGGAGAGGATGGTGATAGGGAGGTGCGAGCACATCTGGAGCCTCAACCCCAGCTAGGACCACCCCAGGGGAGGTGGGATCAGTTGCTCTTGGCTCTCATTTTTCTATGCAGGAAATCGTAGACAGAAATATGATGCATCCAGCATACGGAGAGTCCGGTGTGTCCTGGACAAATGAGCTGCTCTCCGTGGCCGGGTGTGCGGGGTGGAGCTGGGCCCCGGTAGCCCCTTTCCCCTGTCCCACCTCCAGTGAAACCGCACCACAATCCAACCGTGGCACTTCACCAACACGATGAACTCAAACATTCCTCTTCCGGAGAGGATGTGGTCAGTCACCACACACATCTTCTGGGGCCCGACCGCAGATCCAAACAGTCTGGTCACACATCACATGTAATATTAACAGCAAAGTTTCTGACATGCAGTTCAGACCTACCTCTGTCCTGGTGGGATATTTCCCTTATATCTCCATGATAATAAAGAGTGAGACTTGTTCAAAATATTAGTATCTGGGGAGAGAGAAAGAACGCTTCAGCAGACTATGACTCACACAAGAATTCCCTGAACCTGAGATGTGGGTAAGTCATTAGGAAGAATGAACTCATCCTAGCTTAGAGGTGAGGAATCAGGATCTCTTCCCAAGGTGAATCTCCCAAAGCCTTCCCTGATGAGGCCCTTACCGGGAGATTCAAAAAGGGCCTTTTTCACCTGAAACTGGTTTTTCTTAAGTAGCTTCCCCGTTAACAATCTAAATTAATGGCCTCAAGCTTCGCCAGGGGAAGTTCAGGCTGGACATTAGGAAAAAATTTTTCACAGAAAGGGTCATTGGGCACTGGCAGAAGCTGCCCAAGGAGGGGCTTGAGTCACCTTCCCTGGAGGGTTTAAGGTGCAGGTGGATGAGGTGCTGAGGGACATGGGTTAGTGTTTGATAGGAATGGTTGGACTCGATGTTTCGGTGGGTCTCTTCCAACCTGGTGATTGTATGATTCTATGATTCATGCTGGCATTACACAGCAGGTCCCACTGCATGCAAAGCTTTGTGAGAAAGGAGATGATTTTGGATGGTGCAGCTCCAGCTTAGAGAGCAGAGACTATCAATAAGATGTAACCTGTGGAACACAGATCTGATCTCAGGCCACCATTTTATGCTCTGTGGCAGAACATCAGCCTGGACATGATGAGATGACACCTGGAATTGACAGTTTCTCTCCCACCAGGAGCACCTTGGAGACTCTGAGTTCCAAATTTCTCATCTATCCTCCTCTGTACGATGGCCAAAATGCTCCTGCAAGTCCTGAAGTATCCACAGCCCAAACCAGTGCCGTCTCTACATAAAAAGAGCAACATTTCATACAGCAATACTCTCCTGACAGTGTTATTGTCCCACTTGCAACATGTAGGACTACATGAGTCCCTATAAAAAGAGCAGAACTGCATTCTTCCAGACAGACATTTTTAGAAGAAAATGATGCTTATGACTAACCCTAATTTTTTGCTTTTTCACTTCCATTAAAAACTCAGATTGATTTTAAAGGAATAAAAATCGCTTGATTTTTTTTTTTTTCTGACTGAAAACTTTTGTACAGGCCAAGAAACCATTTTATTTTTAAATCTGGAGAGGAGAATTCCTGTTTATTTTCTAGTGTGTTATTTCCAGGATTTGGGGCATTTCTTGTGAGCCTTTCTGCACCTGGGTCAAGCATGTAGAGCAGATATTCACACATTCATTTAATCAACCTGTAGTTTCCCTCTTTCATACCTCCTGTTGTCTACTAAAAGACAATCGGTATAATATATAGTCTCTACCTTCCAGTGGTTAGCACAGAATAACAGTAATTTTTCATTATATCCACCTATGCTTAGAGTCGCAGATATCTACAGGAACTACTTCGTGATTACTTTCTTATGGCCTCTGCTGCAGATATAAAAGCTTAGAATGTTGCAATGATTGGCTCTTATCAGAGTATTTTCCAATTTGTCCCATTTCCTCCACCCACATATTTTGTTTTGTGTGAGGAAAATTAAATAAGCGGGATTCATTTTTCCAATGAAAACAAAACTAGTTTGCAAGCCGAAAGGAACACAGCTTGAATGCAGTTGGGCTTTGAGCAATTTAAAACTCTTTCTGTGCTTGTGTTAATGAAGAAATTAAAAGTTTAGAGGGAACAAAATCATCATGAATGACGCACTGGAAACAGTCTCACTCAGTTCTGCAGGATAACACATATCATTGGGACAGAGCCCCAGTTGTTGATAACATCACAGGACCATAATGGGTATGTGGCAACAAAAGTTTTGGAAATCGAAGTACAAACCAGCTGCTTTCATGGCTCTGGGTCCAGCTGCTCAGGAACCAACAAGCAGCACTTGGCTTCTTCTCAGCCACACAAGCAACAGTGTTGAAGCAGCAGCTTCTGAACCCCAAAGACAGTTTATTGCATAGAATCAGAGAACCATTAAAGTTGGAAAAGACCTCTGAGGTCATCCAGTCCAACTGTCCCACCGTGCCTACTAAACCATGTCCCAAAGTGCCACAGCTACACAGTTTGTAACTTCGCTAGGTCCTCTCACTTGTTACTTGGGAGAAGAAACCAGAACCACACTCACGACAACCCCATTTCCAGCAATCAAGTCTCCCCTCAGCCTCTTCTTCAGGCTAAACAGCCCCAGGTCCCTCAGCTGCTCCCCTGTGCTTCGGACCCTTCTCCAGCCCTGTTGCCCTCCTCAGGACATGCTCCAGCAGCTCAATGTTCTTCTTGCAGTGAGGGTCCCAAAGTGGAACATGAGATTCAAGCTGCAGCCTCACCTGCACTGTTTCATAGACATGGGACAGGTGGTTAGGAAGGACAGAGTCTGGGAAGGCAGTGCACAGGGTGTTGCATCCCAGGATGCTGTCTTCTGGCCCTATGGCTCCATTTGCAGCTTCTAGAGATGGTCAAGAAAGATGAACTTCCCAGTCTGCAAGGCTTGCACTTGCCTCTTAATTTCTCCTGGGCTATCATTAATGCTGACCCCAGAGGAACCACCCTGGCTAGTAGCCCCTGACCTGCTCCCAGCAGCCCCGTCTTGCAGCCCGTCCTCTTCACATGCAGTCAACAATCATCTGGCTGTGTTCACATCCTTGCTTGATATTTAGAAGTGGTTAATGCCCAAGAAAAGGTCATTTCCCCCCCAAATCCAGAGGAGCCAAGTGCTCCTGTGTCTCCGACACTCCCACGTTGCCGGCCAAGTGCAAGCGGTGACGGATGACTTCTTTAATAAACACAGCCAACAGCTCAGCAAGCTGCAATCAACTCTGCAATGAGCCCAAAACACATGGCGTTGGCCAGCTGGTCCTCAGGGACGATGCTCAGCCGTCCAAGGGTTTCTTCACAAGAGCTCCTTGCCATTCCAGGCTGTCCTGGGACATCTCCTCAGTGACTGAGGAGAGTTTGCACCGAAGCAGAAGGCTTTTCCATGAAGAAGGGTAATATCTAGAAACATCTCTGAGGGTGTAGGCAAGTGGAGAGCATTCAAGAGCAGGATGGGGGCTGCAGAAGGGAGGGCAGCAGCAACAGGTTGCCTCCAAGCTGCTGCTGGCACTCGGTCCTGACCGCCTGTTGCTGTCTCCGAACAGATGTGGGCAGTTTCTCAGATGATGAAGTATTGAATATGTTTCTCCTTCGGGGATTATTACTACTAAATAAATCTGCAGGTTTATATGTTTAGCAGCTGATGGAGATTCATTTTCCCTCCTCTCCTCCGTTATATTATTCCTTGCAGCAAGAGCCAAAACAAGGCTTTTAAGCCAGAGAGTGGAGAAAGAATGATCAGGGTGTGATTTGGGAAATTTTAGAGAAAACACTGCAGAAAATGAAGGCAAAATATTCTATCCAAACCCTAGCTCATTTGTACACTTAAGCTGGTTTCATGGTGTTTCTTGGACTCCATGAGCACTGGTTTAACCACCAGTTCATAAATTCGTCTGGTATCTTTAGATCTGCGGCCTGGGAAAAGATCCTTCCCTTTCTCCTGGTGATACTGGATTTATTTTTTTTCCTCCTCTTTTCCTTTCTGAGCTGACTTTGAGCACCATGGGGCTTGGATTTACAGAGTTTTAGGTTCCACTGAAAATATTCCCTGATCAGCCCCAAAATGAAAGACAAAGAGCGTGTGATGAAGGAGCCCAACCTCTTTGCAAGGATGTTCCAGCACCTCTCAGGTTGATCCAGGAGCATGAGTTGAGTCATGCAGTCTGCATGTTTTGATGTCTACTTTTTTTGTTATAGGGTCTAAACTTACTTGAAGGCACCTCTAAAACCAGCCTGGAGAGAGGGTTGGTGCTGTTTCTGTGGTCTCCATGGCTTCTGGGTGTCTGGCACCAGAGACATCCTCCCAGCACCACTGCAGCACTTTATTTCCTAATGGCACCTTCCAGTTTCTAACTTCTCATTTCATAAACATTCAATTCAGACTGCTGGAAGCCCCCAGTTCCGGAGAAATAAGGGACGTGCAACAAACACTTGTCCATATTCTGAAGTTAATGGCAGCTGTTGCTGCACCTGAAAAGCTCCAGGACTGTTTTACCTGTGATGGAAATCACTCAAGGGATTCCGGACTCTTGTGAGACAGCAAGTTGCTCAGCTGCTCTGGTTTAGGAGCCCAACCCAACACTCAGTCCCCACATGTGGGAGCAAAGAACCACACTGTGTGCCCAAGGATACCTGTATTTGGCCATAGTAATAGTTATTATCATCCCAAATTCACTGTGAAGAGCAGAAAGGAGTTATGAATTCAGCTTATTTGGAGGCTCAGGAAGCCAAGGAAGCAGATCTCACTTGGGTGGTGCAGGAAGGCGTATCATGTTTGAAACTCCCTGCTCGTCTGACCACAAATGTAAAAACTCAAGACAGGAGGAGGGTGCAAAGCACAGGGTTGGGGTTTCTGATTTGGAGAAGGATGAATGCCATGTGCCAAGCTGGCAATGAGACAAGAGACCCTGTGACAAGAGACACCGCTGGCTTCACACGCTGGTCTTCTCAGCTACTTTGTTTGGGATGGCGATGTGGTCATACCCATTCAACCCCAAACAATGCAAGGTCCTGGCAGACTTTGCTTCCCTCCTGGATCCATCTTTACCTGTGGCAGTGAGGGGAGTGGTAGGTGCTGCATGAGGTCAGGTCTTGGGGTGGTTTTAGGAAAAAGGGGATGACTGGGGCAAGTCAGTTCACTAGTTTTCAGAACTCCTTGCTGCCTTTTCTACCTCTCAGGCATGAGCTGATTAAACCCTGCAATAAGCACGGCATGCGATACAAGTAACAGGATCCACGTGGAGACTGGAAAGCTGTCGGACTCATGACTGTATTCCTGATTCCTGGCTCCTAGCTGTGGTCAGCCCAGGGAACGTGCCTCTGAAGGTGTCTCCTTGGCGCTCGCCGTGTGGCGAGCATATGCTGGGAGCTCGGCTGCTCCAGCCTTCCTCTCCACTCTGAGTCTTCACTGAATCACCAAGCAATTAGGTAAGAAGAAAGCTGAAATGGGCTCTCATGTTACCAGCAAAAAGCCAATGCAAGTAGTACAGAGCAAAATCACATCACAAGTCTGAGGTTAATGCATTTCACAACAGCATATGAAAATCTTTTAACAGATTGGTCTTTATTTAATGGTTAAAATGGGAAGGGGAAGATGCTGTGTAATCCTACAGTTGTGGGGAGAAACCTGGTCTTGGACTCATCCTCCCTCACCCTTTGTAGAGCCGAAGAGCAAAGAAATATTGTTTTAGTGTGTTCTTGACAAAAATGTGTTTGTTTTTTTTTAATTTTTACATCCCAGTTTGCGCAAATGAGAATGATATTACACCAGTTAATGAGAACTTTGGCAGCCTTTTATTGCTGGTTTACAGCACAGTTGTTCTTAGAAACAAAAGGTTTGAATTAATGGTGTTTTAATGTACAGGATATGACAGAAATGAAATGCAGAAACAGTTGGCTTACACACTGGGATCCAAGTCAAAATAAAACTTGGCCTTGAGCCTGCAGTGCTCCTCTGGGACACCCAAAAGGGGTGTGAACATTAACTCATACAGCAATAACCCTGGCGATCATGAGCCTGCTTCAGACTCCCACTAATGCAATAATTGAATAAAAACCATCTTCAATTGTATTTAAAAGCAGCCTTGAACACTGGATAAAAACACCAAAGCAGAACAAACCACATCTCCTGAGCCACTTGAGATTGTGGTTAGCTACATCTCTCCTGGTAAAGGTAAGGTAAAGGTTGTATCAATTAAGATTTAGCAAACTACATCAATAAAAAAAAAAGCACTAGTTTTGTTTTGCTTTCTCCTAGTCTGTATAATCCCTCCAAGTACTCAAAGCAGAAGGCACGGATGATTGTCTTCAAAATATCTCTGACATTTCCTTCAAGGTTTTTGAAACACTCAAGACCACTCTCTATCCTTGTCAGTGTCTTCCTCTGCTGCCTACAACCACATGCCTTAACTCCTCCATCTCTCCAGCCTCCAACTTGCCTCTGAAGCTTCATGTGAGCAGGATGCATTGTGTAGTTGATGACTGCTGCATTGTGGTGCCAGCTTGTTCCACAGACTTGACTCTTTCTTGCTTTTTCCTTTTATTTCTTGTTTCATTTGGGTAATTGGGAACAGGCAGAAGTTGAAGTATTAAAAAAAAAAAGCGTTCCACATAATTTAGAGAAGTTAACAAAGCGTGAAACTAAATAAAAAACACCATCCGGTGCTGATCTCAACGTTTACATATGCGTGAGGGCATATAGCCATATAGAATATATTTGAACTCGATCCCTGTTTTTGGAAAAAGCTTGTTGCTGTTGCTCTGACATTGCATGGTATTGCGAAGACTTTTTGACAAGATCATTTTTGGAGCAGTGATATCTGTTTGAATGCTTCAGGCTTCCCCTTTTGAGTCTCTTTTGGGTACTTTGCCATGTTACTTTCTTAGCTATCACAGAGGTATCTCAGAAACGCACTCCTCTGGGCACTTCCTGGAGGTTTGATTAGACAAAGTGGCCACCTCGGATGAGCTCTCCTTGCCATCTGCTCTTAATGAAGACTGGAAATGCCCATAACGAAGAAGAATTAACAGGGACAGAGAGTCAATGAATCCAACTACCTGCATTCACTTGGGGTTCCTCTTGCATGAGATGATGCAGAAGTTCGGCAGCTATGCTGTCAGACTGGAGAGCTGGGATCTGGGAGGTCCAGAGCCAGAAGCTGTAATTCAACATTGTCACTGAACAAGTTGCCACCAAGGGAGAGGAACCAGTAGATTCCTCCAGCAGATTAACAAGAAGGTTTCTCCAGTAGATTTCCCAGCGGCCTCACCCACAACACAATCACATCCAGGACATCCTTTGCCTACACAGACCATGCCACAGACATTGGTTTCTTCTCGTTTCCAGGAGGATGGAGCTTCCTGGAGCTGCAGGTGCCCCATCAAGGGATCTCAGCCCCAAACTGCAGCGTGGTTTGGTCAGGTTATGCCTTACGCATTGACATCAGCAGCTGGCTTGTGTCTGTCAGTGCGAGGCTCAGCATAGCACAGTAAAAATTGATTCCTTCTCTGTTTCTTCTGTTCCTATCCTGAGCCGAGATTAGACACATGCCTAGCCCCTTGCTAGCAAAGTTGATTTCCTGATTGTGATTAGGGATGGTTTACACACATTTCCTAAAGTTGTTTGCCTTTTATTACTGTCATTTAAACAGAATTCTGTGCATCGTTGCTTTTCCGAGACATCTGCACTTCAAAAGTCCCTTGCCAACTCTGGTCCTGAAGTGGGACATTGAAATCCACACAGCCAGGGGGAATTGTACTGGCTGAGGCTCTGACCTGAACTTCATTCGGTCAAGTCTCAATCTCCTTGTCATCCCACCACTTCAAACTCAAGCCCTAAGAGGCACTGCAGGAACTCAAGCATGTTTAACAGAGCACTTAGTAGAAAGGGAGATGTTAAATCACTCCATGAGAATGAGCCACCACGATGAGTAATAATGAGGTGTCAGAGTGTCACTTCTCCTCTCCCTGTAGATGAAGGGCAGGATGGAGCTGGGCCAAGCAGGGCACAGGGGGAAGGAGCTGTGGGGTTGGGTGTGCTGCTCCTTCTTCGCTCGCCCTCCCTCCAAGGACAAAGCTGGCGGCTGCTGGACAAGGTCTGTTGCAGATTTCTTGCCTCTCCTCCCCACCTCAGCTGGCCAATGTTTTCAGCATGAGTCTAACCCTCCCCTACCCATTCCCATGTCCATGAGGACTGAGAGGGAAGGTGAAAGGGAAACTGGCAGTCCTCATGAGCTCATTTTTCCCTCCTGAAGTTAAGTCATGCAGCTAACTAAGGAGGTGGATTCATTTCTTCCATTAGTGCCTTGCCACGGTCCAAGGATGAGCGAAGCTCTTCCCTCCAGCACTGAACAATTCTGTGTTCAGGATTGGTTTGTCCTGCATCTCAAGGACATCTTCATCTTCTTCATAGGAGCGTGAGAGTTTATTCTTTGCTGAAGGCAGAGCAGGGCTTTCAGGCACATTAGGAAGTTGCCCCTGGGTAATTTATTCAAACAGGATAATGGAGTGGCCTTCAGGGGCAGAGCTCAAGGAGGATCCTGTCTTCTGTGGGAGCAGAGTGGATTCTGGATCAATGGTCCTTCCACCCAGGTGGAACTGGGGACGATGGTTTGCCTGCACCCACACTTGATGGGACTGTATCATTTCATTCAGATCTTGGCTTACCTGGGAATCACGGAGCAGTTGGATCCTGGGATTTACCTACTTGACAAAAAAAAAAAAAATAGTCCAAGTATTTCAACATTGTGCCCCCAATTGTGAAAGTCCCACCCATGCAGCCAAAACAGAATGTTCTGACCTTATTCACACAAAATTGCGTCATAAGCTTTGATTCCTCCCCACTCTTCTTGTGACTATAAAGCTCAGTCCTTTTCCTTTGGCAGCATCCTTCTGGTTTTATGAGGTCTGGAGGGATTGTTAATGCAGTTTCTGAGTCCCTGACAATCCAATACAAGAAGAGATTCTTCCCAGCTGAAACCCAATCCTCAGATCCCAGCTGGTCCCACAGAAACAAGTGTCATTCAGACACAAAGATGTGCACACCTGAGCATTGTCACATACTGCACTACAGGGATGCTGCAGCTCTGCCTTTGCTCTGAGCCAATACTCGTCATGAGGGAAATTTCTAAGCATATTCCCTTGTTTCAAGTTCTCCTCCACTCCTGCTTTACTCTCCCTACTGTTTGATGGATACCTGCCTCTAAGCTATTAAAAAACCCTGATTATTCTGCTGTGAATAATGGACTTAAGCACCTGTGTGGTGACTAAGGCTGAAAGACTCTCTTTCACTCCGTGGTTAAAGGAAGTTAAAGGTGTAGATGTGACAACCAGACTGGCACAAGTAAGAAGGAGGAGGGTAACCGCAGTCCCTAACTGTGTCCCATAGATGATTAGGGAGTCAGAGCCACACAGCCCTATAGGCACAGTGAGCTGGATAACGTTTTGACATATATGCCTACGCCTGCCCTGGATTCACAGATCACGTTGTAATGGCCTGTGCATCTCCCCATGCCAGATCAGACCACGTTTCTGTCACAACTATGAGTTAACTCTGTGAGTCAGAGCAAGGTGATGCCAAGGAAAGCGCAAGATGGCATGGAAGTGATACAGAAGCAGTGATAACAGGCAATTAAGAGAATGTGCCAACAAGTTAAGGCACAATGCGCGTTCCTCTGGAGCTGAAAAAATCCTTCTGCTGATTTTAGTGACTCCTACAGTGAGAACCCAGGGTGCCCTTGGACCCTTCCACCAGGCAGGGTGGGAGATGCAGGGGCTGCATTGCCATGGCCATGGGTGGGGGTGCAATGTCCCGTTGCCTCTGCACACTAGATCCAGGAATAGCAGTTTGGCAGTGGAGAAGGTCATATTTTTCACACTGTGAATTTGCACACGGTTTGTCCGTAAAGGATCAATATTGTCCCAAAGAGGAGACAGACAAACGGAGAAGGCAGTGTTATGCTTGCTGGAGCAAAGCAACAGTAGCTAATGTGAAAGACCATTCCAAGGCTGTTTTTTATTACTTGAGATCCCTTTGAATTAGAGTTTTAACAAGCATTACTGACTCAAACGGTAAACATGGTAACTGTTGCTAACAGCGTGCAACAATTAAGCAAATTAATCTCAGCACAGCCACATGCTGTTGTGCTCACAGGCCTGCTAGCCTGGCTTCCCCTGTGAAACCAGAGGGCTTTTTTGCCCCCCTCCTTGATTAAAGTGATGCTGCTTTTTCCAACCCTAAAGTTTTGAGCGGCGTTGGCTGAAGGACCTTCAACACCCTGATGGGTCATAGGAAAAAAACTGCCCTTCCAGGCAGGGAAACAAGAAGTGACGACTTGACAGTGAAGCAGAGGTGAGATCTTGTCCTTCTCTGAGGTCCCATCGGTGGGCCAGGGGCAGCAAGAGAAGCAGTTGGGGTGTTCATTACCTCCTAGACTGCTGTTATACAGCCAGAAAACTCCCATTCACCTTGGGAAAGGCTTTAAATGCTGCCCAAGAGCCTATAAAGCATCTGGTGCAGAAAACTGTGTGGGCACTGGGGTTGGGTCCAGTGCAAGTGCAAGGGCTGATGCTACCAGCAAACCTGATGCTCAGGAAAACACCACAATGGACACAATTCCTGACAGTTAGCAATTTCCTCATCCTCTGCAATTGAGGACTTTTTGTGTCTCTGAGTACAGGTTGCAGCAAATCAAAGCACCAAAAGCCAGAGGCACATTTGGTAATCGAAAACACAGGATCAAATGACTGCCCGGTGCCAGCACTTTGCTGCGGGACAGAAAGAGCATGGACCTGCCAGCTGTGAACAGTCACCACAACCCCACAGCCCTTCCTGCCACCAACACCCAGGTGAAAATGCCATGTGATTTGAACTTTAAATGTGCCTGAACGAATCAGGTAAGTGTAACGTTGTCATAACTCAGCTGGAACCAAAGAAATCACCCTGAAAACATGTATAGAATCATAGAATCACCAGGTTGGAAGAGACCCATCTGATCATCGAGTACAACCATTCCCATCAAACACTAAAACATGTCCCTCAACACCCCGTCCACTCCTCCCTTAAACACCTCCAGGGAAGGTGAATCAACCACCTCCCTGGGCAGCCTCTCCCAGTGGCCAATGACCCTTTCTGATGAAAATTTTTTTCCTAATATTCAGCCTAAATCTCCCTTGGCACAGATTGAGGCCTTTCCCTCTTGTCCTGTCCCCTGTCATTTGGGAGAAGAGGCCAGCTCCCTCCTCTCTATAACCTCCTTTCAGGTAGTTATAAAGAGCAATGAGGTCTCTTCTCAGCCTCCTCTCCTCCAGGCTAAACACCCCCAGCTCTCTCAGCCGTTCCTCATAAGGCCTGTTCTCCAGCCCCTTCACCAGCTTTGTTGCTCTTCTCTGGACTCGCTCCAGAGCCTCAACATCCTTATTGTGATGAGGGGCCCTGTCACTAACTTCTGGGTTTCAACCAAAAAAACCCCATGTGAGAGAGTGCACGTGTGGGTATGACAAGACCCTTGGAGATGAGACATATGTGTTACCTGCACCCTCCTGTGGCATCCTAACACCACTACTACAGGAATAGCCCAGTATGGCCTAGAAGACCAGTCCACTGACCCTCTCCCTGGACACTGTATTTCTGATGTCCCAACAGGTGATGAAGATTTTACTGCGTGAATATCCAATCTCTTTCTCTTCCCAACAGAGAAGGCCAAGGTGGTTTGTAGAGTGAAATTATCGAGAGCTGGGTCAGCCTTCCCAGGAAACCAGAAGGCAGTGAAATCCAACACAGATTATCAGACGCAGGAACGACCCTAAATGATGCTTTATTTTCATTTCTTATAGAAAAAAAAAAAAACAAAACAAAACCAAAAAACAGGAGACATTAAGAACCAAGACATTTACTAGGAAATTCTTGGCATTTCTTCTTGGAATGTTTCATGACCATTCTGGGACATGGGTTTTCAGGAAAACACAGAGAGGAAGGATATTTTATACAGGGAATGTTGCAATGCCACACAGTTTTGTGACCAATGCTATTGACAAAATAGAATTTCAAGAACAAACAAAAGAAAGGAATTTAAAAGCCACTGCAGTTTGATGAATGGGAGGCTGAGGCTCCTGTAGATGACGATACCCCACTGTGGTCCGAGAAGCTATGCTTATCTGAAGACCTGACTGTACATCTCTGTCCTCCCCATGTGGGTCCTTTAACACATCTGTCTGTGACAGGAATGACCAAAGGATGAAAGCTGGAGGCTCTGGGCAGATCTGGAGAAAGCCCTTCTCTGGGAAGCTGGAGCATCCCCTGGCAAAGCAGGGGTGGTGATGAGTATTTGACAGAGCAAGGGGCTTGGAGAAAGTGCTTGGACATGAGTCAGGCTGCTGATTCTACGGGGCTTTGGTCTGCAAAAAGGCTGAGAAAAGGCTCCACTATCTGGCCCGTGGCAATAGAAAACCATCCAGATGAAAGTCTGCGGTCAGGAGCTCTCTAGTTTGGAGGTCTGCAGTGGAGCGAGTGAGCTTTTCAGCAATGCAACATGAACCTTGAGCAGATCAGCAAGGAAATCACTCAGTGACAGTAGCTAAAAATACGCTGGAGCAGAAAACAGTTCAAGGCAGGCCAGGGCCAGCTGAGCGCCCTCTCCCCAGCAGGCCTTTCCAGTCGCTCTAGATTGCTTCCTCTTTCTTTTCTTCTTTTCTTTTTTTTATGAACCGAATTGGATGGAACATGACTTCCTATTGTGACCAAAATTGCTTCCGTAGGATTGTGGGGGAGAAACCAGTAAATAAAGATGTTAATTTTTCCTCTGAGGCCAGAGAAAAATATGAAAAGAGAGGCTGGATATGCAGATGGATAAATGATTAACCAGGCCCCGTCCTTTATCTGTCTGGAAGTTCTCTGGAAAACAGAGGTTAAGAGAAGTGTACAGAAGCAACTGGCCATGGACATCTTTAATCCGTCTCTTTTTGTTGGCACCAGCCAGGTACCTGGACCCCCAGGGACCATCAGCATCCACTTGCAACATATTTCTTTGATAACCAAAGCGGTTTTTCAGGTCCAACAATGACTAAGTGGTGAATTTTGCACTGTTACCTTACCTTACCCCCAGTGTTTTCAGACCTCAGGACAGCACGATAATCAGCTTGGCAAAGCAGCTTGGCCAGGCAATGTTTTTAATAGGATTTCCAGAAGGAACAAGCCCTGGAGTTTGTATGAGCGAGAATCTGAGTTTCTCTAGAGTTAAATAGGAAGGCAGAGCTGAAAAGAGAGGAAGGCATCTGAAAACAGAACTCTCCTTAATGAGGGGGTCTGACCAGCATAGTTGATCATTTTCCAAGTATTTTCATTGTTTTGCCCCATTAGGAAAAAAAGCAACCTACGTTCCCAATATGCTGGACATGCAGAGTTGAGAAGGAGGTTCTCGAGGCAGCTAACATCACCCTCTCCTGCTCGACCAGCATTGTGCAGGAGCTCTTTGCAGCTATACTTTGTGCTTCTCCTTGTGCCAAATTCCCCAAGTGCCTTAGGAGGCTTAATACCCAAGGCCATGTTATAGAATCATAGAATCATCAGGTTGGAAGAGACCCATCGGATCATTGAGTCCAACCATTCCTGTCAAACGCTAAACCATGCGCCTCAGGACCTCATCCACCCGTGCCTTAAACACCTCCAGGGAAGAAGAATCAACCACCTCCCTAGGACACCATGGCTCCTCCTGCAAGAAAATCTACCCCTGCCCAGCAGATGGGCCACCCTGGAAAGAGGTGACGAACTCAGGTCTCCGCAGAAAAGGTTCCTGCCATGCAGCATAACCACCCCCTGCGGCCCTGGAAAGTGGGGAAACTGAGGCACAGTGTGGGGGTGGGCACAGGTGGCAAGAGAGGGTGTTATCCCACCCCTTAAATCGCTGAGCTAGCACACCCATCAACTCACACAGTCTCCAGCAAGTCTGACAGAGGAATATAAGCAGTGGGGGACAGGGGAAAGCAAAGCAAAGCAAAGTAAATCCACTTTTCCCTTCCTTTCATCAGGGAACGTGGCAGGCAGCGCACAGGGAGGGAGGAGAATGGGTTAAAGTGATCTATCCAGCCAGAGATCACAGGAGACCCCCCTTTGTCAATCTGGAGTGCTTGCCAGATATTGGGTTGAATAATTAAACAGCTCCTTAACCCTCGGACAGCGTGTCTCCCGCTCTCTCCCCTGCTCCTGACAGCCTGCACTTAAGTAGCCATGGCAACGATTTGGGCGCCAGCCTGTTGACTGAAGAATATGGAAATCACAAGGATTTAATTTTGCTGTGGCACAAAAACTTGTTTGATCTGAAGGTTGTGGCTTTTCTGCAGCTTTCAGCAAAGAATAATTTCTATATTCATATCTCCCATTCAGATGTCAGTTAACAACTCAAAAAAAAAAAAAAAAACAACCCTCAAATCAACAGAAAAAAAAAAAGGCCAAACATTCTCAAAAAAAAAATCATCTCCTTTTTCTGGTCTGGATTAACACTTGAGATGCCAGCTGGAGGGAGCAACCTCAGCTTCATCCTGATGTCAGAAGGGCTGGAGATGCATCTGCCCTGAGTGCATCCCAAGGGTCAGGGCAGTGGGAAGGGTGGTGGGAACTGCTGCAAGGAGAAGCCAAGGAGGGCTCAGAGGACACAAGAAAGAACCAAGGAGGGGAGCAATCTGAGAAACCTCAGGGCTAGAAGGGACTCAGGGTGTACCCAGGAAGGCTGATGAGATCAGGGAAACAAGGGGATGAACCTAAGACTGGAAAACCTCCGGTTCTGCAAAGGAAGGAGGCAAACCCTGACAGCAGGGGCAACCCTGGCAGCAGAACCATTCCAGTGCTGCAGAGGAATCAAACTGGAGGCAAGTGGAAGAGCTGAGCTGCAGCTAGGACAAAGAAAGTCAGCGCAGAGTTGCCAGCTGGAGCAAGAGGATTCATCCATCATCAAAAGTGGCCATCGTGGAGCAGGCTGCAGATGGATGGATCAGGTGCCGATAACACGTCTGGTTGGAAAATGCTCTTTCCAGATCTTTTATTGGGGGGGGGGGGGGGGGGTCAGGTTTCAGCCGTGTAAGGAAGACATGGAAGGAGGAGAACAGAACAGTGATATGCAGGAATCTGTTTTCATCCCCTCTCTCTACCTCAATAACAACTGCCTGGCAGGAAGTTCCAGTGGGGCAACCTGTTCATAAGCAAAGACCTGAGGAATTTCTGTCTAGCCCTGGGGAAAGGACTGAGGAGTCCCACATCACCGCTCTTATCCTGATTTTCTCTTTGTATTTGCTTGTCTCTCCCTTCCAGGCTGCTTCCTGAAGGAAGCTCATCAATAACTTGTGTTAATGAAGGAACGCCAGAAGTGTACAGGCATCAATCATTTGCTAAGATTCCAATCTAAACTATTCTGGCTGGTTTTGCTTTACCCTTCTAAAAATCATAGAATTGTTAAGGCTGGAAAAGATCATAGAATCATAGAATCACAGAACAACCAGGTTGGAAGGGACCCATCGGATCATCGAGTCCAACCATGATGTCTAACATCATCCAGTTCAACCATCAATATAACACCTATATGCCTCCTAACCCATGTCCAAAGCATCACCCCTCCAGAGATGGTGACTCCAAAAGTGGGTGGAGGCTGAAGCAGTGAGAAGAAGCTGGAACTCAAAAACTGAAATTCAAAACATATGATATCAAAATTTCTTCTGTACATCAACATGTGCTAAATTGTAGCCTACTGAAGCCAACAAACCTTTGCCATCAACAGTGATGGGACCTGGACTGGCCCCAGCGCTTGCATCATAAGCTGTTCATATGAAAAGGATTTTCCCATAGTCCTTTCTTTAGGTTGGCTGGGGTTCAGACCTCTGCAGCTAGGACTGTGCACTCAACTTTTACAGGTGTAATTTCTTCCCCTTTTTCAGAAACTCTGTGATATGAAGAAGAAATAAGGCTGTGATTCAGCCTTTCTCTTGGGCCAAAGGAACCGGCACCTTACCTGGTCAGGGAGAAAGTGCCCAACACCACCCAGCTTTTCACTGCAGACACCTTCTCATGATGTAGGTCCTTTGCAAACAGAGTCAGAAGGAGTACAGGGAGGCAAAGAACCTGACATTCCTGCTCCTTAATGTGCAGGACAGGATCAGCAGCATGCAAGTAGCATCTTCACAAGCTAAACTCTGGGGGATCCTGCTTCACTGCCAGGATCGTGTTATGCTGAGGTTGGTGGGAAAAGCTCGGCCCTCCCGAAAACTATTGCTGTTATTGGGATCTCAGCATGCAGATAGACCCCTCAGACACAGGATCCAGTGTGGTGGGGCTCATAAATGCTACAGAATTACAGAAAAATTCATAGTCCTGGCACTGTGGCTTCTCACCAGCGGAGCCGGTGGGCAACAGCTGACTGTGCAAGCTGCCAAGGGAGCAAGAGGATATAGTTATTGGGAGAGCTAAAGCTCGTTTTTATCATCCCTGGTAAATCCACTCCTCAGTTAAAAGCTGTAACAGCTTGAACCAAAGAGCACAGGCTCTGCAGCTGCCGGCTGTGACAACTTGTGACCCCTACAAACTGGCAAAGATGGAAGGTTCTTATAACACACCCCCATGAGGTTGCTCTGGCTCCTACGTAGGCTGAGCTCTTCACATCTAGCCTTGTGCTGAAGCTGAATTTTAAATACTTAGAGTAGGAGATCTCTGGGGCTTGAAGGGCTCCTCTGAGGAACTTCTGCAATGCAAGAAAATCACATGGTGTGTTTTTTAAAAATGCATTACAGAAGTGACAACTTTTACCAGGTTGGCTCAGTGTTTGGGGGAGGTTGGCTTGCAGGAGCACCCATGTGTCTGTCCACCATTCTGGCTCTCCTTGCAGCCATCTAGATCCTAAAAGAATCAGCTTGATATGTCAGAGGAGTAGGTTTTTTTTAAAAAAATTCCAACCTGCGTTGTCTTAGGACAGCCTTCCTAGGAATAACACAGCAAGTATTCTTTAACTGATTCAATCCAGGTAAGAACGGTGCAGAGGGATTTAATGTATGTATCAGGAGAGGGGAGGATTGTTGAACCTGAGTAGTGTTAAATTTATCCAAAACTTTCAGATGCAGAGTGAACTGGCAGCAGAGGGTTGTGGACAAACAGACATTTCTAACGTCTGCCTCTGTTATTTCATTCTCAAGATGATGGAAGACCTTTTAGGCTCCCGGAGTCAGTTCTGGTCCATTGAACACATAATTCATCCTCCATCTCAAAGCTGTCAGAATAAAGTATGCACAAATAGCCAGTTGGCCAGAGGACACTAATCTCATGCTGTAAAAAGTTTTCCCTTCTCAGCCTTTTTTGCTGTCCATGACTACTGTCACCTAAGTGCAGAATGGGTTAGGCTTGGTCACCAGTCATCATTGAGCAGAGAACTGCAGGAGAGTACCTCACTGGCATCCATCCAAAAAAAAACCCCAACCCTCTTTTTCTTTTCTAGGAGGGCAGCAAGCCTTGGTAAGGACAAGAACACGGTAAACATCCTTCTCTGTCTAACAGCTGGTGAGGGCATCTCCTTGATGAGCAGTGGTGGCCCAAAAGGTTTTGGTTGCAAAGAAAGCAGTTTAGCAGCTAAATAGAATCATAGAATGGTTTTGGGTTGAAAGGAACCTTAAAGCTCATCTAATTATAACCCCCTGCGATGGGCAGGAACAGCTCCCACTGGATCAGGCCACCCAAACCCCATCCAACCTGGCCTTGAACACCTCCAGGGATGGGGCAGCCACAACTTCCCTGGGCAACCTGGGACAGGGCCTCCCCACCCTCATCGTGAAGAAATTCTTTGTTATGTCTAGTCTAAATCTGCCCCTCTCTAATTTAAAGCCATTCCTCCTCAACCTATCATTACATGCCTTTATAAAAAGCCCCTTCCCAGCTTTCTTGTAGCCCCTTCAGGTACTGGAAGATCACTAAGAGGTCTCCTTGGAGCCTTCTCTTCTCCAGGCTGAACAACCCCAACTCTCTCAGCTTCTCCTCATATGGGGGGTGCTCCAACCCTCTGATCATCCTTGTATCCCTTGTATGGATCCATTCCAACAGTTCATAAATAGCACTCAAGTGAGTAACTGACCTTGATTTTTAAAATTACAAATTCCAATTCCAAAGTTTTATTAATTACCAAGAAATACAGGCAGTTGGAAAAAATACCATTTTTCCTTGAAAACTGCCACTTTGGTAAATTCCCAAGTCTTCTCAGAACCTTGTTTCAATCAGTATATTTCAAATATCCTAAAGCAGCAACAAGCAAAACCAACTTTTGCTGACCCCTAGATACCCAGAACAATTTAACTTCACCGATACAAGCAGATCGGCTTGTCTCAAAACCAAAATTCCTTAACACAGTATTCAAGAACATTTACTCAAAAAAAAAAAATCAACAAGCTATAGGATTTTTGGCAGAATTTTTCCACTGGGCTGACATATTTGTAAATATGAGTCTGTCCACGGGTGGATAAATTTTGCCTTTCCAGTCTGCAAGTTTATTGTCCATTAATAATTATTGGTATCCATTTCATTCTGTAGGAATGAAGGGATTTAAGCATTAATGTGTTACTGCAAGCAGCACTTTACTCTTTTCTTGAGCTGGAGAAAATTATTCTGTCTTCCCTTGTCATCCTAGGAAGGCTAGGGTGGATAGATTACACCACGCCGTGAAAATTGCTCACGGTTCAGAAGTTTAAGCATGTTCTGGGCTGTGGGGGAAGCCACTGGCCAGCCTGTGTTTTACTCTCTGACACCAGAGCTCCTTACTTGCATGCAGCTCCTCATCGAGTATAGGAAGTCTGCAAGACTGTGAAGAAGTCTTGTAACACACACTTCAAAATACCTTTTACTTCTCTCCAAACTACATGATCTCATTTTAAGCCTTTTCACGTCTTCAGTCCTTTCTGTTCCCCATTGCTGGAACCTAACAACATCACAGAATTATCATAGAATCATAGAATGATAGAATCATAGAACAACCAGGTTGGAAGGGACCCATCGGATCATCTAGTCCGACCATTCCTATCAAATACTAAACCAAGTCCCTCAAGACCTCATCTACCCGTGCCTTAAACACCTCCAGGGAAGGGGAATCAACCACCTCCCTGGGCAGCCTATTCCAATGCCCAGTGACCCTCTGTGTGAAAAACTTCCTCCTAATCTCCAGCCTAAATCTCCCCTGGTGGAGCTTGAGGCCATTCCCTCTTGTCCTGTTCCCTGTCACTTGGGAGAAGAGCCCAGCTCCCTCCTCTCCACAACCTCCCTTCAGGCAGTTGTAGAGAGTAATGAGGTCTCCTCTCAGCCTCCTCTTCTCCACGCTAAACACCCCCAGCTCTCTCAGCCGTTCCTCATAGCCCCTTCTCCAGCTCATTTCTCCAGCCCCTTCTCCAACCCATTTCTCCAGCCCCTTCACCAGCCTCGTGGCTCTTCTCTGGACTTGCTCCAGAGCCTCAACATCCTTCTTGTGGTGAGGGGCCCAGAACTGAACACAGGATTCAAGGAGCAGCCTCACCAGTGCTGAGTACAGAGGGAGAATCAAGGGACCAATAAAGGTCATCTAGTCCAACATCTAGCAATGAGTAGGGACATCTTCAACTGGCTCAGGTTGCTCAGAGCCCCTTCCAACTTGACCTTGAATGTTTCCAGGGATGGGGCATCTGCCACTTCTCTGGACAAACTGGTCCAGTATCTCACCTCTCTCATTATAAAAAGGTATCTTCCTTACACCTAGTCTTCTTTAGTGTAAAAACCTTGTCCTGTCTCTACAGATCCAGCTAAAAAGTTTGTCCCCACCTTTCTTATATGCCCCCTTTAAGTACCGAAAGCTCTTTTTTTCCTGCTAGAGACACAGCAACTGAAATGCAGTGCAGCACAGTTCGTTCTGTGGAATGACATTAAAATACCTTTGGTCATGATTTTTTTGTAAGTGTTGCAGACTGTTAGGCTATCAAATGGCAATATTGGTCTTAGCAGAAGGAAACATCCAGTTCTGTTGCCTGCACAAGGTCCCGCACAGAGATTATCAGGCAGGATCGTGGTGAGAAGTGGGTGGGTTGCAAAGGCTGTGATTAACCTTAGTTCCCAGGGCTGAAAAACTGCTTGGGAAACAAGCTGTGATTTTGAGCTGAGATTCCTGGAAGACGGGCTTGTCCCTGTTCCAAGACTGGTATCGATAAGATAAATCATTAACAAAATAAAGATACCAAACCAGCCCCCACACTCTGCATTAGAGAAAAGATCTGCAAAGTCCTAGGTTTCTGCTGCAGCTCAATGGGGCAAAGCAGAGTGACAGGGCGAGATGAGAGATACCAGAGGAAAAGACCACCCAAATGAAAGCTTGCATCTTGTAAGTCATTTAGCAGAGACAGCTGTGAAATTTGTATTCATTTTAATATGTTTTAATGGCTTTTTGAAGACCAAAAGGCTTTGGCAGATTTGTGATTCTCCACCTCAACAGCTATATCCTAGTGATGGTACGAACATTCCTCCTATTCCTTGAGGCACACAGACCAGTTGCTATCTTTGGACTCTCCTTAGTGAGGAGTTGCTCCATTGCTCTTTATAACTACCTGAAAGGAGGTTATAGAGAGGAGGGAGCTGGGCTCTTCCCCCAAGTGACAGGGGACAGGACAAGAGGGAATGGCCTGAAGCTCCACCAGGGGAGATTTAGGCTGAACATTAGGAAAAAAAATTTCACACAGAGGGTCATTGGGCACTGGAACAGGCTGCCCAGGGAGGTGGTTGATTCACCTTCCCTGGAGGTGTTTAAGGCATGGGTGGATGAGGTCCTGAGGGACATGGTTTAGTGTTTGATAGGAATGGTTGGACTCGATGATCCGATGAGTCTCTTCCAACCTGGTTGTTTTATGATTCTATGATTAGTGGCAGCCCAGTATTCTCTCCTGGTGACCAAAGCCACTATGACCATAACCATGTGCAGAACTCCCTCCAGAACTGCCTTGCCTTGCATTGCAAAGGGTTTCAGCTCACAGGTCATTGGATGATGGCTCCTTCCAGCTGTGAAGCTGCTCCCTTTGCAGCCGTATGACGGAACAAGGGCCACAAGCAACCAGTGCTGTTTTTCTTGTAAAACAATGACGAGCAGAAGGAGCTGCTGCACTCTGCTCTGTGGCAACAGCTCCCCAAGGCAAACTTTGCTGGCTAACCCTTGGAGTCTTTCAGAACCTTGCTGGAGCCAAGCTGTGTCGTGGTACAAGCCTCAGCCAGTCCCGAAAGGGCCCAGGAAACAAGAGATCCTCTGACACAGATTAAATGGGGAGATCTGTGGGTTTTCATTCAACTCTAGACTGAATCATCCCTTTTACTACTTTTTCTTAAGAGTGAGGGGGGTAAAAACCATGCAAGTTCTTTAAATGGCTCCAAGCCCAGCTGCAATCTGCTGATAAAGTTCTTTATCATGAGTCAAATGGCAAAGTCTTTGGCTGCAGCCAGGTTAACATTTTGTCTGATGAGTTATCTCTGTATCCATGCCAGGTACGATACCACTAGCAGGAGTTAAATCACCCTATGGACCTGAGCAGCTCAGATTGGGGTTTTATTGTGATTTGCTGCACAATGTCACTGGGGTTTGCCTGGGGGAAATAGAGATTAGTGTAGAATGGTGAGCTGGGCACAGCACTGGTAGAGCAGGAGGAAACCTGCCAGGTTCAGTATATAGGGAAAATGAGAAAAGAAACATTCAGAAACCCCTTCTTTTTCATGCTAGAGTAAAAGGCAGAGGACTTCAACGGACCACATTCAACATCCACACCACCTCCTTGCTTTTCAGAAAAATGAGAGACATTTAACCAGGGAGGTTCACAGGGTACCTTCTGCCCACGTCCCCAATTTATTGCCATCACAGACACCTCCCAGTACCTTATAACGCACAAACCCATCATTGTAATGTGAGCATCACTAATACCAGGTCTCCTGTAATAGCAGTGCTGAGGGAAATCTGTAGTGATCCTCTTCATGCTCCAAAGTCCTCATCCCTCTGACCTGAGAGGAGTTGTCTCTGCACCCTAAGTCAGACAGTTTGTTTAACCCAGAGCATGGAGGAATGATCTATCCACCAGGCATCCTAGAGATTTTAATACCACTAAGGAGCATAAGTGCTTTGCTCAACATCCTGTTTCTTGCTGTGGCCAATTTCCACTGTTACAGAGGAAATAAAAAGAAAAGAAGAAGAAAAAAAAAATCTCAAAACCAGAAGCTAAATCATACTAAAAGGGTCAGAAATAAATCTTTCCTTGTCCTTGCGCATTAGCTGTAGGACCCCTGAAGAATGGGATTAATATAATATAAAACCAGTGCAAACAAATTTGAACAATCAGCTATTAATCCTCCTTTCATGCCTCCTCTCTATCTTCCCATTAGACAATGGGATTTTATTAAATCAGAGGTTAATCCTATTTTCAGGTTGTTTTTTTTTTTTCCAGACTGTCCTCATCCAAAATAACTTTCTTATTTGCATAACATTTAGGGCAAAGAGAACATAATGGCAAATGGTCTCTTCCTATCATACATAAATCAGGACCATACCTCTTATCCTCATTACCTCCATCAAGCCAAACAGGTATCTTCTGACCCCAACCTTGCCATACACACACATTTCAATTTCCCCTTTGAGGTTAGATATGCAACGAGCATCACCTAAACATGGTCCTCTTCCTCCATACCAGACCAACTCATAATTTCTCTCGCACCTCCCACAATATGTATTTAATGAAACTAAAGACATGCTCTCTGGATACAAACCAGAGGCAACGACCTTCAAATCTTGAAAATCCCAGTTCTTTGTAACCTGGCATGCATCCCACACCACCTCATATACAAACCAGGGGAAGCTCGGGCACCAGTTCCTGCTGCCTCTCCACAGGAAACGAAGATCGTTTGAGCCTTCATCCCTTCTCCCTGCTCAGGCACCCATGAGACAACGGTCATGACTTTATCCATTACCCATGAACCTACAAATGTGGACCTCATACACTAAAGCATATAGGCAAGGAACAGGCAGATAAAGACAGTTCCATTTCCCAGGCCAACCAGGGCATATTTTCAGAGTCCCTGTATCTGGTGTTCATCAGGATCTGCTTTAAGGTGTGATAAGTCCTAGACT
This sequence comes from Coccyzus lansbergi, assembly GCA_033558105.1. Taxonomy (NCBI): domain Eukaryota; kingdom Metazoa; phylum Chordata; class Aves; order Cuculiformes; family Coccyzidae; genus Coccyzus; species Coccyzus lansbergi. The sequence goes on from JAUMJK010000294.1 coordinate 743,127, forward strand.
ATTGTGAGTGCTTCTGTACCTATCTACAGACACATCCATGTGTGTGTATATATATACACACACACATATATATATGCAGCTGAGTGTGTATATCCATGCATGCACATTTATAGGAAGTAACCAGCAATTACAAGAGAAAAGCCACAAGTTAATGTATGTAATCATGTCAAATCCCCAAAGCAATAAAGGGGAAACCGCCTCTGCTCGAGGGTTTCAGTCGGTGAAGTCAAGCAGTCAGCTGTGCAGCAGAAAGCCTCTCTGAGACACGGTTGTTCCCATGGCAAAGCTCCTTCCCATCCTCCAGCCACCCCCTCCTCCCTGGTGCCACTGGACACATCTCAGCCAAATTGGTCCCCGACTCTTCGCAATCACTCTCTTGGCTCCTGTCTCCTTCCCAGACTGCTCCAGGACACTGTGGCCAAAATACTTCCCTCCAATTCTCCATGTAATCACCCTCCCCACCTCCCCCTCCCCTGCAAAACATGGTAATAAAAAAAAATTAATGGGATGTGAGCTACTCTAGAAGCTGCAAGCCTGGAGCCTGAGGTTAGTCAGAGAGAGGAGAAAAAAACGCACCTAATTATAAGTGTGCAGAAGAGAGTTTGCCTGTAGGAAATGGGAAGATTACATGCTGAAGGAATTGGCAAATAGCTGCAAGACAGGCAGTCTGAGATGAATTATGTCTCAGTACGGCAACTCCCCACTTGTAACTATTTTCATTTAAAATCGTTATTGTTTTCCTTCCTGACGATTGTTCAGGGGACTCCAAATTACCCCTTGCCTAAGAAGCAACATGGAAACTCCTGGCCGCAAAGCAGGACAAGGGGGAAGAAGGGATGGACAGCGTGTTCGGTCCTTCCTCTGGGCCCTCCAGAAAAAAGACTAGTGGGGCTGAGCCAGAAGACAAGGTTACATACCCATCTGGCCTTGAGACTGGGATGTCTTCCCTCGCCCTGAGCCCAGAACCACGTCCTCACCCCAGCCAGAGCCTCAGAGCTTCATCCACAGCATCCCTGCAGCCACTGCAGCCAGTAGCATGGGAAACGAAGCTCTGGCATGAGCGGAACTTGCAAGGAACAGCAGCACATCCCCAAACCACCACTGTATCAAACAGCCTGAGCTCAAGGGTCACAGCCACCTCAGGTATAGCTAAAAACAACTTCCTAGGAACCTTTCTGGGCTGACAGCCCCTAATTAACCACCTCAAAATCAAGTTAAGTTTAGAGCTAATTGAAGAGGACCCCACCTAATTGTAACTTACCTTATCAGGGTAACAGAACCCTTTGCTTTTAAACATCTCAATTTGCCCTAAGTGCAAGCAGGCAAAATAGTTGCAATTAGACACAGCCTATATTTTTACACACTCTGAAATGCCAGCCTCTCTGCATCATCCACCAGCATCACTCAACCCAGGGCTGCATTTGCAGGAAAAAAAGTGGTTTTTCAGTTGGGAACCTTTTGAATTCACCTTAGGGCTTAATTTCTTTATGGTTGCCCAGTTGCTCCTCTTCCCTTAAAGAGAAAGGAAATAATTCATCTAGCAGACATTGCAATGATGAGCAAAGGAGGAAATGGATAAACAGCTGGGCTTGTGTATGGTATTTTTATGACCTCTGTCTTATTGGTATTCTTCTACCACCAGATACTCATTATTGAATTCTGATGCCTTCCATCCCATATGAAACTGCAATTACTAGCTCTGCCTGTGAATAAACCATGAATACAGCATGCTTGAGAGAGTGAACAGGCTCAGAAATCACTGAAACTCAAATGCAAAGTGTATGTAATGGTCTGAGACCTCCCAATTATCAGTATGTATTTAAATATGAAATATTGCCTTAAAAATAGACTCAATATCAGTTGTGTTAGGGAAAAAAACCAACACTGTAGGAAGCCTAGTTCTGAGCAGAAACAACTACCAATTTCATGCAGCGAGGTTTGGAGGGAGTAGATAAGATTTTACTGCCCAGGTAGTCTCTGGGTTTCTCCAGATAGAGGTGGTGGGAGGAATCTGAGCCAGAAACAGACACAGCTTAATTCATCCCATAGATTTACCCCTATCAGTCATAGAAAGAATCCCTCAACATTGCCAGTGCAGAAATTGGTTTTCCAGTCTCTCATGGTATTTTGGCCTTAGCCAAGAGCTCCAACGCACATTTTAGCACTTGCACAACAAAGCCCAGACTTTGATTGCAACCCCTGAATTTTGCATCATTGGTTTACAAATAAGGCATGAATTAGGCCTCTGGACTAAGGCACTGCAATGTCTGAGCAGTTTCTGTACTGTAGCAGAGCACGTTTGCTATGCTGTGACATGTAATTTAAACAAGGGTTAACTCCAGTAAGTAAGGCACATTCCAGGGACCACTGATGGCAACTCTGTAGTGGTAACAACAGGCAGACACATCTCCTGGACAAAGAAGCTCTGCAACTGTATGCTCTTGTTATTGAATGATAGAAAACAAGGCTAGGAGGGACCTGCAGAGGTCATCCCATCCATCCTTCTGCTGTGGGCTGGAGTAGCAGCTCTCAAACGGTGCCCAGCAACTGTAGCTCAAACTCAGTCTGAGTGAGTTCCCAGGATGAGGACTCTGCTTCAACCCCCAACAGTTTCTCTGAGTGCTTAACTCCTTCCAGCTGGGATGACTTTTCGAACTTAAAACTCCTTTGCTGTGATGTGACCCATTGCTTCTGATCCTCTCCCTAGTGGGCATGGAGTGAAGAGCTGTTCCTCCTTGCAGGCATCTCTTATTATACTGGAAGACTTAATTATACAAAAGAGCGAGCTCATTTTGGCCTCAGCAAGACATTGGCTTAATAATAGCTGTTATCATAGGCCTGTGTTTCATCCTTTCCTTAGTACTCATCCTCTTCAAGTGCCCCCCGGGGATATATTTCCAAACTTTAAAGCAACAGACTCTGAACCCTGGAGCCAGATCTCCCAGCTCCTGCTCCCACCCTGTGGTCCTTGGTTCATATGTCCCTTCCCATTTGCTTGTCACTTTATTTTCAGAGCTACAGAAAAGAAGCACTACAGAGGCGTCATTCTTTGCAAAGAAACTGCTTTCTGCTGGACGGTGATGCCATCTGTGTGTCCCACTCGGGTCACTGGCCGTGGGCTTGCATACCAGAGAGGACAAGGAGAAGTTATTCCACGGGCAGCCGCCTGCCTATGGGCCAGCAGCACATTGGGAAAGCTTTCTGCCTGCCCACGAGCTGGCACAGAAAGGTCCAGTGTTGTGGGCTCATGTGAGCAGAGAGCTGTAGATGTTGAGACATTCGCCTTATTCTTCACAAGCCAAATTTGTCTTGATAAATCAGAGCCAACTTCATATTGAGGACGTGCAGGAACCATAGAGTTTGTGTTTGTTTAATTAATGCATCTGGTTTTGCTCCACTTTGGCTCTTTGCTTTTACTTATCGCAGTACAAAATAAGACTAGAGCTTCCCCAGGACCCCCAAAGAAATAAGAAGTGTATTTTTGCAGGAGAGGGAATCTCTGCAGACCATCAGTTTATCTTGAGCTTGAACAAACTGGAACAGCCCAGGGGTCAGGCAGGATAAGGTCAGAGCTATATGTCACGTAGGAAGGATAGAAGACCTCTTGTAAGCACTATTTCTGCCCCCTCCAGGGCCCTGTTCTTGTCTGACCCATGCAACAGCAGATATTAATGCCAGTCTTCTGCACGGAGATGAATTCACTCCTGTAGTTGTGTCTATGTCCTGGGATGAGCCAGTGGGAGCAAGGCAGATGAGCATCCCTGCTGAGTGCAGGATAGCCGCCTTCTCCTTGCAGCTCTGTCACGGAGGCACTGGATACAACACTGCACAGACGGGAAAATTTCCCTGGAGTTAGACCCAGTATGCAGAAACAGGACAGCTTTGTAGTTCGTTGGGCAAGGATTTCAGGGGCTCGAGACCAAACCTGCTGCTGAGGCAGCAACTGAACTTCAAGGAATCCCTTCTGGTTGTGCTTGCAAAAGCAGCCTCTGATTTTTTCCCCATCTTCCAACTTGATCCACCCAGACCCCATCTGCTGAACTTGAAAATCTCCCTGAACTTTGCTTGAGTTGGGAAGATCCCTGGAAATCCCTCTCAGGGACAGGGATTGCAGCCAGTCATACTGGGGAAGAAGGGATTTGCCTTCTCCTGGACAGGGCATTGAGGGCACAGAGCAACTTAGCTCTTTGGTGAGGAGAGAGTGACAGGATGACACTCTCAGTCTGTCTGCAAGGGAAGGGAGAGATGCTCAAGCTCCCAGTCCTGCCAGGCTCAGCTCTGTGTGTTACCCATCACTTTGTCAATACGTATTTTTGGCATGGTAGCTTCCTCTGACTGACAGCCCTGACAGAAAGGCGGAGGTGTCAGTGGTAATTTTTCAAAGGTTTTCTTGATGTCTTTAGGTTTCTACCAAAAAAAACCCCAACCCCAAACCAACAAGACGAAACACACCTCCTCCCTATTTAACAGCTTTATCAATCTCAGAGCAGAATTTTGCCAGAACAAGGACGGAGAGCACTTGCCAAATTATTTGTTGTCATTAAAATAAATTAGGTATCAAGTTATACAACAATAGTGTGGTGACAGAAAGCTGGAAAGCAAGAGCAATCCTAATCAGAGGCAAACATACTGCATGTTCTGGAGCTGAGAGCACATCACTGTGACAGGATCCTCATCCGGTGTGGGCGATGCGGATCTGCAATCCATCTGCCGGTCCCGACGGCTGGGAAATTAACTCACAGGGACTAATTACCCCAGAAATAAAGGTGAAGGGGGGGAATACATCTTGCATCATTTTCTCAGAAGATCTCAAACACTTTGGGAAGAGTAATGGTGATTTCAGTACAGCTATCTACGTGCTTGAGCTGGAAAGGGTCATTGGGCACAGGAACAGGTTGCCCAGGGAGGTGGTTGAGTCACCTCCTCTGGAGGTGTTTAAGGGGCAAGTGAATGAGGTGCTGAGGGACATGGTTTAGTGTTTGATAGGAATGGTTGGACTTGATGATCGGTGGGTCTTTTCCAACCTGGTGATTCTATGATTCTATGATTCTATGTGATGCTGTGGACGGAAGGGCTGAACCAAGCCAACAGTGAGGGTGACAAAGCATAGCTACCTTGTGCTTTGCAAACGCGGACAGGAGTAGAGGATTTATCAAATTGAGATTGCAACCATTCTATTAAACACAATGCAGTAGGAATGTCAAAAAGAGAGGTGAGGAGGAGGTTGAGCAAGGAGAGCTGGAGGCTTGCATACCTCCTGGACCAGAGCTGGGCTGCATCATATGGGTGGCGACCAGGAACTTCCATCAATGACCAAGTTCCTCTTGCAGGTCAGAGGATGCAGGAGAGTCTGAGCCATCCCATGGCTGGCACCATCCCGTCCCCCCGGCCCCTCGGCTGGGCAGCTGGCGCACGGCGTGGTGTGCAGACGGATTAGCAGTGGCGCGCATACAGCTGTGCTGATCCGACACACAGGGGTTGCATTCGAGTCGGGCCAGGCTGGCAGATTCCCTGGGAAGGGTTGGGGGAAAGGACACCCACAGTTGTTGCCCGAGAGTTTGTCTCTATCCACCGGCACTAATTCCCGCAGTAATCCCCCTCCACAACAGGCGCAGTGTTGGGGGACGGGTGGCCCCTTGGCTCCCCGGCTGACCCCACAGCTCGGACCCAAGCCAGCACTTGCTGCCCCGCTCCACAACTGGATGCTGTCCCTGGGGAGGGGACGAGGGTGATGGGGGCTGCAGGCGCAGGTGGCCCGGCCAGCTGCAGGTTTTCGATTTCCCAATGATTTGGCAACGGCCCTTGGTTATGTCAGGAAAGCGGGAAAGGCAGTGCGCGCTCTGTCTAGGACAGTGGAGATGGTTTCTTCAGCTGATGTGCAGCCTGTGGGTTACCTCTGTCTGTCATCGTACGTGCCCATCATATCTTTTCCTGTAGACACTACTTGGGATCCTATTAGCCAGCAAAAAATCAGGATATGAAAAGACAGTGATGTTTCTCTTTCATTTCTTCCAGAATCTCATCTGACTCCAAGCTGAGCTCCAGGACCCAGCCAGTGTCTGCACATCTCCTTGCAACCAAAAGTGCGACCCCAGAAGTTAGAATCATAGAATGATAGAACAACCAGGTTGGAAGGGACCCATCGGATCTTCTAGTCCAACCATTCCTATCAAAAGTTTTGTTGATGTCCCTTCTTACAGACACTGCATGATCTGTATTTATTTTCAGGTACTTTTGCCAGGAACACAGCAACGATCTTTAACCAGATTTCCTACTAAAAGTGGATCTGGACTGCCCAATACCTTCTGTTTCACCCTGTAGTTCCCACAGGTATTTATCATGAGGCAGAAGAAACGTATGAGGCACAGATATGTTCCCAGAAATGTGTGACAGTCACCTTTAAAAGACCAGACAAAACATCTTCCCTGATCCAGGTTTAATATTAGCTGAGGAAATAGGGACTGGGTCAGCCTCAAAATCTATACAAAAGCAAAATTCTACTTCCCAGAATCCACCAAGCAGCTGTTGCTTTGCTTAGCCAAGAAGTTCAAAAGCAGGCAGTGAGTTGGAGTACAGCCAGTTTTGGCCACTAAAACACCTTAAAAGAATTCAAGTTTCAGAGGCAAATGTTTCCTGAAAAATGTAGATCTTCTAGCAAAGTCGGCACAAATCAGAGACACCTAATTCTGCTGATTAAGAGAGGATCAGTTCTTCCCTAAGCTGAGATTCCCCATTCAAAGACGCGCAAATGCTTATATGATACATAGACTGGAAATAACAACGATGAGGAGACTTGTACCTGGTATCCAGGATACATGCTGTAGAATACAGCCTTAAAATATGTGTTTGTCTTGGAAGGAACCAGATACAGATTTAACAAACCCCTATCAGGGGCCTGAATCACATCAATGCACTGGAGCATGGCACCGTGTCCAAACAGTTGTCTGGTGGGGAGGGAGGCTGTGGCAGGAGGACTCATCGCTCGGCTTGTGGAAAGAGTTCCCTACCCATTGCTCAAAAAAATGAAAGGAGAAGAAGAAGTAAAAAAAATATGATGTTCCTAATACACACAGTTTGAAATAATAACCAAAACCTTATGGTAAATACCCTTTTGATTTATCGGTTGTAGATCCTTTTAGTATGGAGACCCACAGCACGTTGGGTTCCCTTGCACCAGGCAGCATCTCTGGAGAGTGTGAAAAGGGATGGATGATTATAAACCCTCAAAACCAATGGATCTTTCAGTAATTTTTTCCATTCCTTTCTGCTATCAAGTAAATAGCAGTATAAATTTAGAGTTATTTTCCTCATTTCCAGCAAAGAGATAATAACGAGCTTTAGCTCTCCCTTGCAGAATCTTTTATGCGTCTTTTCTGCACATTTCCCCCATCCCCTCAAAACAAAAACAAGGAAGTGAAAACGGCTCAAACTGGCCAAACAAGTTTCACTGCCCAGGCTAAGTAAACTGGAAAACTGGTTAAACAATATCCTTTTGGCTACCCAAGGTTTCTGTAGGTCCAAGCAGAGGCTCTGTGCACTCGCCTTTGAATTCACTGTCCTTGCTCCTGTCAGGACTGTGCTTTCATCCTGCTGTACCAGGGACACTTAATTTCCAACCTGCTTTCTTTCCTTTGTGACAATGTAAAATGATCTCACTGATGTTTTCTCTTTAAATTAGCCTTTCATTCAAGAGCAAACAAGAATGAGAATAGAAGGAAAGTCATTAGATGGGCTATAACAATAGCTCTGGTTGGTCATTAATTAATAAATAGAAAAGGAAAGTACCTTTATTAAGGAAAAAAAGAGTTCTTGGGGATTGAGTTTCCTTTGAAGTCTCTGTTAGTGTCACCTCTGGAGCAGTAGGTTTGTTTCATAGGTTTGTGAGGGTGCTTGATACAAACCTTGGTGAGACATCAACAGAACAAGGCAGTTGTAGTGACCTGTCACTGAAATGCTGCAGTAATGCAATGACTTTGATGTCTTAACTTGGGAAAGAAGGACCCATACAACAACATCCAGGTGGCCCCTTCGGCTGAGACCAGCAATATTCATTACCACAACCCAGATGCTGTGGTTCTCCATTCAACAGCTTGAGATACTGGACCTTTCATAGCATTGTGTGGGGCTGACTTCCCACCAGCTTCCACAACTGCAGACGTGGGACGTGCAGGAGGTGTTGCTCCTGCGCAGGCACTGGGCTCCAGTCCAACCCAGTCCTTGTCCCCAGTCCACTTCGCATCACGGATTCTCAAACCCTTTGGCCGGGAGACAGTTCTGGTTCCCTGCAGTCCAGTCCATCCTGACTGTGATGCCTACCTCCATATCTGATCCTAACCGTGGAGGTCAGACATCCCCCTCCTCCTGGTAGAGATCTTATTTCAATATAACCCAATTTATGTGGCCTGCAGAGACCCTTGCAAAGAAATCCAAGTTAGAAGCAACAAAGCTGCTTAACACCTTCAAATAATGAGATGGAGGAATGGTTAGTGGAGAAGGTAAGGAAACGCTGCTTCTCTGCAGAGTAAATTTCAGCATTTGGAAGCTGCTTGAAGTGTTTTGTGTGTTGGCTGGTGGGTTTTTTCTCTCCTCAATGAATTTCTGTGGAATGCTCACTGGAGACAGGAATGTTGGTTTCCCTGCTGCCCTCCCCAAGCATGCAATGGCATTTGGATAAATTACACACACAGCACTTTTTTTAGCTCTTTTTATTCTTTTTCGAGCTGGGTTTTGCTTGGAGTCGGCCAGCAGTTTGGACTAAAAGCAAGACACATCTTTTTGGGGGGTTACTCAATTATAGCAATCAGTACACCAAGACTTCCAAAAATATTAACTGTTGACTAAGTGGAAAACAATAAAAAGGGTAAGAAATGTTTGCTTCTTCTTTCCCTTTGTGAATCTAATGGTGATAAAAGGCACCAAGAGCCCTGGAGAGGGAAGCCTAAATGATATTGCAGAAAAATTCCCTATCAATGTCTTTCAACCCTGTGAAGGAATGCTCATCTTTAACAACCCGTGTCCTTCTTGTTCTGCTTGGTTGAGTCTGCCAGTTGGCAGAGCAGCTGTTGGTGATCACAGACACATTTAGGAACCTCTGTGTCAAGAGCTCCAGGTCTTTCCTTTACCATTTCTTCCTCCTTGAAACATGTAGCTGCGACAGTTAGGGATGTGGTTTAGTGGGCACGGTGGTGCTGGACTGACAGTTGGACTTTGTGACTTTCGAGGTCTTTTCCAGCCTCAGTGATTCAATGATTCTGATCTTGTCTGTCTAAACAGAGATGGGAATGCACATTTCTGAAATGAAGCTACCCACATCATCACCTTGAACTTGGCCTGCCCTGCAAAAAAATACGAATGGGACAGAAGAAGATCACAGAAGTGATCATAGAATCATAGAACAACCAGGTTGGAAGAGACCCACCAGATCATTGAGTCCAACCATTCCTATTAAACACTAAATCGTGTCCCTCAGGACCTCATCTACCCGTGCCTTAAACACCTCCAGGGAAGGCAAGTCAACCACCTCCCTGGGCAGCCTATTCCAATGCCCAATGACCCTTTCTGTGAAAAACTTCCTCCTAATCTCCAGCCTAAATCTCCCCTGGTGGAGCTTGAGGTCATTCCCTCTTGTCCTGTCCCCTGCCACTTGGGAGAAGAGCCCATGAGCACTTCATGGAGAAGTGCTCCTATTGCAGCCAGCTAGAAGGGTGTCCAGCACATGCTTTTTTCCTAGGTCTGATTTTGATACATTTGGACTATTCACATATATGTATGATGAGTTTTCACTCAGTTTGTCTGAGCTACTGTCAGACAACAAGAATTGTAATACTTCCCTAAGGTTTCAATGCCGTGTGGATCTGCCTGGACACAACTTTGAAATATTGGCTGACACCAGCTCCGTACCCTTGAATGAGTTGCTCCCAGGACCTGAAACAGGCCATCAGACTTGCTCTGCAGGCAAGGGCAGTCATCCAGCCTCCCCTTCCAGGAGCACATGGGAATGGAATAGGCTGATACACCTGCTCACTTGGATTTGACTGAGACCAAAGCTTGTTTTCTCCTCCACAGCTCATGGGAAATTGTAAAATCATTTGGATCTGCAGAAAGGAGTAGGAAAGTCTGGAGGGGGGCAGTTTGTCATCTCTGGTACCTCCTAATTCTAAAAGAGTTTCTTTTAAACTCTTTCCAGCATAATCCCCCAAACTATGTGTTCTTTGTCCCAGAGGAGCTGTGCTGTTTCTATGGAGTCCCAGAGATACTATCCATTTTGCCTTTGATTTAATTTAGCAGGTTCAAGAACTCAAGAAAAAAAATAGCAAAGAACGAATACAAATACTTGTTAGAAAAAAGCTTCGGAGGTTGCACAAGTGGCAAGAAAGGTGCATGCAACAATAGGTCTTGACTTTGCAATTCTCTACGCTTCGTACCCCACAGGGCATATGTCAAAGGCTGAAGATTAACACCCACCGAGCGCTCTGCTCACATACAAGGCCTCCTCCAACTCATGGCAATAAAAGCTCAGCCTCAAATCAAAAGCTAAGCTTACTGAGACTTCAAAATAGCTCACAGCCCAGGCGCTCAGCCCAAACTCAACTCAGCAATGCACAGCCTTGTGTACAGGTGTGAAAACCCATGCCTACTGCCAGGATAAACCTCAACGAGGTTCTGCAGGCAGATGTCTGAAAACGATGTGAAGCCACCAGAAATGGATGTGTCCCTGCATTGGGTTCCACCCCCAGATCCTTCCCTGCTCTTGCTTCCACATCTCCCAAAGGTGACCAGAAGGCTCTCTGCCTACACATGAGCAGCTTCCAGTTGCGGATGTTCAAGCACCCTGAAAACCTTGCAGTTCATTACCTCAGCCCTTCCATTAGACAGGAAATTATTATGCATATTTTACGTGCAGGGAAAAGGAAGCAAAAGGAAACACTGAAAGGAGCTGCAGGAGTTTGTAGGAAAAAGGGGGTTTGGGGACTTACTGGTAAATTTGGAAAACTTAGGAAAAAAAATCAGTTGGGGCTGGATCAAAACCAGGCAATTTGTCTTAAACTTTTGGCAAGTCAAAATCTGGGAAAAAAATGGTAGAACGGGTCATATAAAATGTTACTTTTCAATCAAATTGAAACCATCCCTCTCACTGATTTCTTGAAAATGTCTTGGAATCACTTATACAATTAAAGGAAAGCTTGAAACAAGAAATTAAATGGTACGTTTTGAAAAACGTCCAAACATGACCTTTGAGTGCTTTTTGTGCGTTCTCTCTATGTTTTTCCCAAAGTTAAACATTGGGCCAAATGATCAGAAGGTCATTACAGGTTTCACTGTGATGGAATTCACATTTTCCATCAGAAAAAGGACTTCAGGAAAAGAAAACAAGTTCCCCTCTGGATTCAGTCAGTCCAGCAGGGAGGCTGGAGCAGAACCCAAAATTCCTTCAGCCCAGTCTGGAAGGTGAGTTTGGATTTGGACTTGAACAGATAACAACCCAGAGACACCAGAGCCCTGAGGGTATGTAGTTGACCTCTCCTCTGGATTGTCCCTTCACTCTTGCTCTTGGATTTCATCCTCTTCTTCCTCACTTTCTCAGCTTCTAAAACCAAGAACAAGAAAGTTTCCCTGTTCCACAGAGGATTTTGAGCAACAGATGGAAAGTTTGACTGCTAAATATTAGCATGTCCAGTGTAATAATAGTGGAATAGTCATTTATATTTATGGGACAATAAGCTGATGATAGATACTATTGAATATGCAATATGGGGACTGAAAATCCCACAGTAACAAGGACCCAATCCTGACCCTTGCAAAACAATCAGTGAAGGAAATTAGGCTCATTAAGTTCAATAGAGCCCTTAACCAGTGTAAACAGCCCTTACCCAACCAAGTCTTCCTCACACACAAGGAAATGGTTCCATCCCTCACAGCCACTCCCAGTTCCACTGCCTCATGCTTTGCCAACCCATGGTTTGTGTAAGGGCTTGGTTATATTTAAATTACAAGAACTCATCTGTAGCTGCAGTTCCACCATTTCAAAACCATATCAAACTTGGAGTTCTCATTTAGGATTTAAATCTGCATTTTTCTAGGTTCTCTGGATGATTTGATTTTGCATAACTGGGAGAGGAGAGAATCCAAATCTGAGATACTGGGGAGTTGTGTTTTTTTCCCACCTGACTGCAAAACCAGCAGCACGAAACAAGACTACAGGGTGGCAATTAAAGTAATTACAAAAAATTAGATCCCTCCTGCTTTTTCCCCTCACATAATGGCAGGTCATTAAAGTTAATAGTCAGGATCACATTTGTACATGTCAGCAAAAAGTCATCGCAGCATCTTTCATCTCTGCTCTGCGTGCAGCTTCCCTCCCACTCCTTCGGTCTCCGAGGGAGCAGGACGGTATGTCGGCTTCTGGGTTTGGATTTTCTTTGTGTTACACCTGTTGCTGGGACTCACCAGCAAAGGCTTCGAGGTGCTAAAACTAGTCTGTTGGGAGAGGAAAGCTCTTAAGTGCTCTGCATATTTCGAGGTTAGGGAGGAATTTGTGTTAGATGTTATCCCAGAGCTGATTCTGTCTGGAGCCAGAGATGGATTCAGGAGAGGAGAAGGGGACACTTTCTTGAAGCACCTTTGATGGTGATGTACTGCTCCAAGAGGCTGTCTCCATCCCAAGGAGGCAGTTCCATCCCTGTGTCATGCTGAGGCTGCCACCCATGGAACTGGCTGTCCCTTCACATGGTGGTGGCTTTGGTCTGGAGCATCTCACCACTTCCCACTGGGACAACCACCCATTGTTTAAAAGACTCTGTGGGGTTTCCCAGAAGGAGAAATCAGGTATTTTCATGGCAAAGGGGTGATGCCAGCTGCTGGTGCCAGTGCTCAGCAGGGTCATGTGTCTTCTAAGGGAGTAGTAACAGTGGAATGAGATGAATTTTTGCCCCAGTGACCATGGATGGGAACAGTGTTTACAGCCTGGACCATGTACAAGCCCTGGGCAAGATCAGCCATGAAGGGAAGTACCTTATGGGAACTGGAAAAGAAAACATTTTATTTCAGCTTCTTTCCCTTGCAGTGCTGTGATCCTAAACCAGACATATGAGAATAAATGAAGAGTGCATTTTTGGGTAAGTGCTCCAGGCAGAGGCATCATTTGGGGTTCAAGTTGAATAGTAATGCCTGTAGGCACTGCACCTCCTCTGTTTCATTAGCACATAAGAAGGCCAGACACGGGACTCTTCACCATAAAAACTGAGTTTTCACAGCTTATAAACTGGCCTGGGTCTCCCCATCAAGACAACAGAAGAGTTCAGTCCACCTTCCTGAGGCCATGGAGGGCAAAAAGGCTGGAAATCAGACACAGTCCTGCCTGTATCCTCCTGTAAGTAACAGAAGATCCTGCCTTGGCCCAAAACAGATAGAAGGACTCACAGGTGTTCCCACAGGATCCTGGCCCTCCTGTTGGTGTCAGCACCTCTGTGGGCACATACACAGATGTTTAGAATCTACTATCAAGCCTCTCTTCTACATTCCAAGCAACACATGCTGCTTTACCCCTCCTAATGCCTCCACTCCCTCCATGCACAGCAAACACAGGGACATGGTTTAGTGGTGAACTTGGCCGGGTGAGATTTACTGTTTGACTCAATAGTCTTAAAGGTCTTTTCCAACCTAAACGATTCTGTGATTCTATGCTGCTCATAGAATCATAGAATCACCAGGTTGGAAGAGACCCATCTCATCACTGAGTCCAACCACTCCTATCAAACACTAAACCATGTCCCTCAGGACCTCATCCACTCGTGCCTTAAACACCTCCAGGGAAGGTGAATCAACCACCTCCCTGGGCAGCCTAGTCCAATGCCCAATGACCCTTTCTGTGAAAAACTTCCTCCTAATCTCTAGCCTAAATCTCCCCTGCTGAAGCTTGAGGCCATTCCCCCTCGTTCTGTCCCCTGTCATTTGCGAGAAGAGGCCAGCTCCCTCCTCTCTACAACCTCCTTTCAGGTAGTTGTAGAGAGATGAGAAGCGAAGTCCTTCATGGGTGCTCTTGATGATGAAAGCCCCTCCCATGGGGGCTCTTGATGATGAGTCCCCCCCTTTATGGGGGCTGTTTCATGATGAGAAGCGAAGTCCTTCCAGGGGCTCTTGGCAGACAGCTTGTCTCTCTTACCAGGTTCATTTTGACTTGCAGAAACTACAAGAAATGTGGTGCAGTTGGACTTGTTGTAATTATCTTCTGCTCTTCTGTCCAAGGATGAAGTTTGCTTCTCTTCCCTTCTGGCACTCATGCCTGTCTGGAGCAGGGAGGAAGACTTTGTCTCAGAGACAAGAGCATCAGGGAGTAATAATCACTAACAAAGGGAAACTACTACATACAACGAACACGCAGAGATATTGCTGATTTTATAGCAGCAAATGAAACAAATAAATACGTGGGCCCCTGGGGGATCTGTGGTCATGAGGGAAGTTCCAGGTTTCAAACCACCAGCTGCTCCAGCCGGTCTGGTATCAGAGCATGACCTGATTAAAAAAAAAAAAAAAAAAAAAAAAAAAAAAAAAAAAGCAAAGTATTCTTATTTTACATTTGATCCCAGAGACGGATAGTGTCTGTTTTTGCTGAACTCATCAGCAGGCCTCTCTCGACGGCTGAGTGTGCCAAACACTGTTGAATGATGCAGGCTTGATGTTATCCTAGGAGAAAATTTCATTTCCCCATTTTTACGCTGGAACGCCTCTGAACTGTTCCAGCTGTTTGGGAATAAAAGATCTTTGGGAATGATGCACTTCAGTCATACTCCTTTTCCCTTTCCTAGATCAAACCTAGCAATGACACAACAGTGTAGGCTTTTTGGAAGAAGAAGGGAAGACGTTCCTGCCATGGTCCTTCTGCAGAGAAACATGCTGAGTGCTGAGATGCATAACTGGGGGTCTGCTCTCCCTGCTCCTTCCATCCTTGTGCAAGGACTGCACTTCTCTCTGGACCTCACTTGCTCAGCACAGACGTTGGGAGCTCTTTGGAAGCACACACCCTTTTCTCCACCAGGTGAATAACTTTGCATGGATTAACCAGCATAAACTGCTTCATTTGAGGACCGGCTTCACCTTTCCCTTCCAAAATTCAGAAGAAATGATGACTTTGAACCCATTCTCATACATCTCATACAGCCATCGTAGGAGGTGATTGCCTTCTTGTTGAAAACCTTCCTTTTCAGCTTTGGGCGAGGCCTCACAGCTGGATTTGTCTTTTACCTTCTATTCACACCTTGCATAACAGAGAATGCCTTTCGCAGCACAGGCAGCTCCAAGTCTGTCTTGTGGCTTCCAGTGGCTCTAAAAACTGTGAATAATATGTGCTGGAAATTCCCGAGCCTTGCCCTTGCTTTTGCTATGTAAGTCACCTCCCATATCATTAGTCCTCCTTCGGCAAATAGCTATTGTGCATTTGATACTTTTATCTTTTAAGTTTTCCTTTACATTTTTCATCTCCTAAATTGCATTTTTGTGGGCTTGTCTCTCTCTTTTTATTTTAGTTTATGTTAGTTCTTTCCCCGGTGTCACTGTACTCTTAGGAAGATTTTAATTACCTTCCTTTAGAGCCAAATGACAAGTAGAGCATGTCATTTGTAGCTAAAGTATCACTTGAAAATGCAAAAGCCACAGCTTTATCAGGCTTAAAAGCTTTCCTGGAATATGTTCAAAAACTGCTGACTGGGCAAGATTAAACATCGCAATGTTAAGTAAAAGATCTCTGCATGTGGTATTCTTTTATTCCCCCGGGTGATCAAGTTAAACTGCAATGCAGCCCTCAGGCCTTCTTCTAAAATATTATTAAGGGTTTTTCTCCTTTGTGCAACAGAGAGAGGGGCTGGGGCTTTGGTGATGAGAATCTCACAACAGCTCTACCCCAAACCACATGGGAGCTGACGCCTTCAAAAGAGATCAGGTGTTTCTAGAGCAAAGCAGCGACAACAGAGGGCACCTGAGGAACAGCCCTGGTGCAAACACGCCGCTCGCACACATCATGCTGACCAAGAACCTCCTGCAAGTCTAGGTGGACTTGGAATCCATGGTAGAGAAACTATCTGGCTGCACCAAGACCTTAAGGGAAACAGTTTGTTACAATGATGTGTTGCATGGGGGTCAGCAAGTTCAGCAGGGAACCCGCCTTTTACTTAGAATCATAGAATCATAGAACAACCAGGTTGGAAGAGACCCATCGGATCTTCTAGTCCAACCATTCCTATCAAACACTAAACCATGTCCCTCAGGACCTCATCTACCTGTGCCTTAAACACCTCCAGGGAAGGTGAATCAACCACCTCCCTGGGCAGCCTATTCCAATGCCCAGTGACCCTCTGTGTGAAAAACTTCCTCCTAATGTCTAGTCTAAATCTCCCCTGGTGGAGCTTGAGGCCTTTCCCTCTTGACCTGTCCCCTGGCACTTGGCAGAAGAGCCCAGCTCCCTCCTCTCTACAACCTCCTTTCAGGTACTTGTAGAGAGCAATGAGGTCTCCTCTCAGCCTCCTCTTCTCCAGGCTAAACACCCCCAGGTCTCTCAGCTGCTCCTCATAGGTTCCCTTCTCCAGCCCCTTCACCAGCCTCGTCGCCCTTCTCTGGACTCGCTCCAGAACCTCAACATCCTTCTTGTGGTGAGGGGCCCAGAACTGAACACAGGATTCGGGGAACGGCCTCACCAGTGCTGAGTCCAGAGGGAGAATAACCTCCCTGGACCTGCTGGTCACACCATTTCTGATCCAAGCCAGGATGCCATTGGCCTTCTTGGCCACCTGGGCACACTGCTGGCTCATGTTCAGTCAGCTGTCAGGTTTACCAGGACAGTGACTGAAATTAGGATTGTGGCTTAAGGTGAGAAGGACACAAGCCCAACAGCAATGAGGGCAGCTACAGCACCAGCTTCCCCACCCACCTCTGCCCAGGAAGCCTGGTGCTTCAGAGCAGGACCCCAAAATCTATCCATGCAGCAGAGACCTGTGTGTTTGGGTTTGTTGAGGGGATGCCCACCCTCCCTGCACCTAAAGTCAATGGGTCTGGGCTATTCACCTGCGCAACCTGTACTTTCTGGGAGCAGCAAGCAGGGTCTCTCAACATGCTGTCCCTGGGATCAGCATTAAGGTTTGCATCTTTCCCTCCAGATAAGACACCACCTGCAGCCAAGCTGGCAAAGAGCTCGATGCAACAACAGGAGCACTGGGACACCACAGCACCCTTGCAAGGATTCAGCAAGGCAGAAAGCTGGCATTAGGAGAGAAAAAGGCACGATGATAATCCAGCTGTCTGTGCACACACAGAGGTGCCTCTCATCAAACCCCAAAACACAGCAGTGATTTGTTACGTGTCTGTGGTACAACTTCCCCCCCCCCCGTAGATGTCAGCAGCATGCTAACAGCATCAAGAGAGTCTCCACTCGATCCTCATGCAGTGTGATGGGCAGTGAGCAGCCCATGCCGAGGGCACAGTGGGGTATTTCAGCCAGGTATGAGCATAACCCATCCCAGCACAGCTGCTACAGACCCAGGAAGTATAAGCTATGATAGTGGACCACAGGAAGGCTGGGGATGGGGTGAGGATGCCACCCCATCAGGGGCAGAGCATCCACCCACTCATGAGGAGTTTCAGTTTAGATTTCCCTGAAAGCTGCAGGCAGCAGGGGGTCTCTTAATTTACAGTAACAAGTTTTCCCCTCCTTGAAAGCAGTGAGATGATCCTGATCTGTTGGCCAAGAGCTCCTTAAAAATGCTTGGAAAGGAGAATTCTGGGATGTGGAGGGGAAACACTAATGGTTTAAAAGGCACATTTGACTTCCAGGTCTGTCCAGATTGTCTCTGAAGAAATCCTCTGAGAGCTTGGATTACTCATTTTTAATACGAACAGGAACCACCTGCCTGCAATCACACATATAAACTGCTGGTTACTTTGCAGTGGAAGAGCAGCTTGAATGCTTTTTACAGTAATGTTTAACCCACTGTGTATTTAGGAGCTTTTCGTCTTTTAATTGAAAACACATTTTTCAGATGTGCTGTGTGCTCGCCTCTGTCTCCCCCAGCCTCCCCAAGAAGCACAAGCAAACCCCAGTCCTTGCAGAGGGTGCTCCATCTTTCAGAGTGAGGGGATTCTTGGTGACAAAATGAGCTGTAGGACTTGGTATGTAAACAGCACTAAGGGCTGGTAAAGGGCTCAGCTTCCTCACTGCATCACTGTGGAGAGCGATCCACACCTCTGCCCGAATCACTGGCTCTCTGCTGACAAGCCTGCACTTGGCACTCACCTTTGGCACCCTCTGATCAGTGTCCAAAGCCCTTGGAGCCACTCCTAAAAGCACTAAGTACAAGCTATTTCTCCCCTTTCCCTTCCCTCTTCCCCAATTTCCCCCAGGTTGACAGAAGGACACATCTTCATTTCTTCCTGCAGTTGCTGAAGCCTCCCAGGCAGAGAGGTGGGAGATGCTCCATCCATTGCGTCCCACTGGCTGCCAGGCAGGACTTTGGAAAGAGTGGAAGGACATCACCCAATAAGTCACCTTCCTCACCCTCACTAACAATTTTGCATCATCTAAAGTAAATCTCAGAAAGTTTTTTTCACTTTTAAAAACTCCCCTCAAAACCTATTGAGAGAAGAAAGCAGCTGACCAACCAGCCAAAGAAAGGGGCATAGGTCTCAGAATTGTAGAATCATAGAATGGTTTGGGCTGGAAGGGACCATGAAGGTCACCTAGTCCAAGCCCCCTGCAGTGAGCAGGGACATCTTCAACTCAATCCATTTTTTTTCACAGAAAGGGTTATTGGGCATTGGAACAGGCTGCCTAGGGAGGTGGTTGAGTCACCTTCCCTGGAGGTGTTTAAGGCACAGGTGGATGAGGTCCTGGGGGACATAGTTTAGTGTTGATAGGAATGGTTGGACTCGATGAACCAGTGGGTCTCTTCCAACCTGGTGATTCTATGATTCTATGATTCAATCAGTTTGCTCAGAGCCTCATCCAGCCTCCTTGGGGAAGGTTATCCAGAAAGAGTTCCATTTTTCTTTCTGCAGATTCGTTGAACCTGATCAAGTTTCCCCAAAAGCATCAATTAAGTTTTCTAGACCACTTTCTCTCGCTTTCGGACAGGCTGAGCAGCGCTCATCACCCCAAGTTTTAACCAGCTGGGAAAACACAGCTCTCAGTTTAGAGCCAAATATCCAACATTGGTGTGTTTTGTTGTTCTTCCTCTTCTCCCAGTCTCCTAATTAGGCAAACACAACAGTTTTGCATCCTTGACCTCTGTGTGTTTGTAGCTATGGATGTCTTAGCAGTTAGACAGCTAGAATCACCTTTTGTCCCATTGGGTTTCCATAGGGACTGAGCATTCCCTTCAATAAAGGGCTCCAAATGAATGTAGCCTTCTCAGGGATATCATACAACCAGGCCTGCGAAAGCCTTTTATTAGGACATTCACCTCTGATGGGATAATTTTACCTATCAGATCACATAATCTCTTCCCCTGATGCTGAGCCAGGAAATGAAAAAAGGCCAGTGGGGAGATTTTTGCCTTAAGAGCCAGGTTCTGCTGTGATGACAGCCTTGATTACTTGGTCACAGTCATCTTAAAAGACGAGCACGTCGAGCGAAGCCTAAAATTACAATGCACTACTAGACAATAGGTGGAGCAAGAAAGAGAGCAGCAACCAGGCACTTTTAGATCAAATTATTGGTGTTCACTCTATTCATGAATATTTTATCTAGTGGAGCTCATCAGGCTGGAAGCAAAGATACCTCCTGTTGCTCAATTTTTTTATCCATGTTAGTAATGTTTGATGCAAACATAGGTGATTGAACAAAAAAAAAAAAAAAAAAAAAACAAAAACCAAAAAACCAACCCACAGAGGTTAAGAGGATTTAGGAGACAAGGATCGAGATTAGCGCACAAGCAAACTGAAATGTTAGCCTTCCTCTGCTCCCTGTGCTCTGACTTGTTACCGCATATCCTTTTTCATCGGGTAACATAATCATAGTGAGGCAAAAGGCTGTGCAGCGGGTTGGAAGGTAATTAACAAATACCTGGTTGCAAGAATAAACTGTTTCTACTCCAGAGGAATGGAGCCAAAGTTTCCGCAAAGCCCTTTGGGTGCAACTCATAGGTTCCTTGAAAACAAAGCAACTAACAGGCTGCTGGGGAAAGCTCTGCTCTCCACCCCGGGAACAGGTCATCGAGCTGCCATGGCAGGAAGAAGGGCTAAGTTATTCCCTTCTGCCCAAAGGTCGTTTCAGCTTCTCCGTTGTCCTTTCTGGCCAATCTGCTCTTAAAGCAGACAAAGCTTGACAGGAGATCTCTAACACTGCTTCACAATCCTTCCCCCATAGCAGCTTTCAGCAAAATTCAGTCTGAACCTCTTTTACTGAAATTTAAGCCCATTCTTCTCTTCTCTGCGGTGCATGTGGAGAACTGAACATTCCTTCCTTTTTGCAGCGCTGTTTTGAAGATTGCTCTCATCTGCTTTTCCAGTTCTCTCCTTCTGAGGACAAACCACCCTTGTCTCCCTGCTTTCTCCATCAGGCTGTTGATTCGAGCCCACCTTGCAGCCTGTAACAATCTTCAGGCTGTTTTCTGAAGAACCCTTGCCTCTCTGCTTATTCTGCATCCTTTCCAGTTGTCCATGGGTTATTTCTGCAGTACCTCCCATTTGTTCCTCAGCACATCCTCTTTTGAGGATCTCCCACTCAGCCTCGTTGGGAGCACTTTGAATTCCAACCTGTCACCCCATACGAGGCTGTCCCTCCAGTACAAGGACCACCTGCTGATCTAGTAGGTGTACATTCTATTAGGATGTCTTGAAAGTCAATTAGAAGACTGAGTAGTATCAGACATTAGGCAGAATCCGCAGGTCCATGAGACCTAGTGTCCTCATGCAGGTGAACCACCACTGGCTTGTCCCCACCAAGTTCCTTGTTTCACACCCACACACTCCAGTTTTGAAAGGCCAAAGAGCAGTCTCGTACATCCACCAGCAAAGTAAGCCCAATGTAAGTAACCTGCTTCCCACCTGAACTTCTGTCTCTGCACCTGGACAATTCAGCTGCTGAAAGATAAGCGATTACCCTTACAGAATGTCATTATTCTGCTGGAAAACAGTGACTGGTACTAAAATGCCACCCCTCTTCTCCCAAAAATAACTAATATACCTGTACAATACATTAGCTATATCTACTGAGATGCTTGTCCAGCCACCAGTCATGTTCCCACTAGCCCTTCCTAAAGAGCTGGATCCTGTTCTTCCATATTTCACCATTAATAAAATTACTTTTATGATAGGAAATGCACATTGTGATTGTGGAGTTCTCTTGACTCCTCAGTTAGGAAAACATCCCAGGTGTGCCAGACCAGGGTGCCAGGGCTTTCTTGTCCTATGAGCCCCAAGACAAAATCTCCATCATGCCAAGACCCACAAAACCCATGTCAAGTCAAAAAACCCTGGGAGGAGAAAGAGCTCTGGGGCATCGTGAGTATTAAAGGCAGGGAGAGCAAAAAGGAGAACCATGAATAACATTTCCTGGATGGAAACAGGTCCATTGGCCCTGGGTGGAGCCCAGATCACCACCCCTGCATTGAAAGACATGACTCCACATTGATAGGGTTGCCACTCAATTGAAAACGCTTGTTTATAGCTCATGTTTACTGGAGGAAAGCCCTTTGCTCTTCTGACAATCTGTATCTATTTATAGGGATCTGAGGAGTGGAAGACAGACTTTCTTTGTACTTACCTCAGGATGATAATTTCTGGGAATTCCACCTTTCCCTTGCCCTATGAGTTCATTATTCACTCATTATGGGGAAGCAAGGCGAGGCAAAGGCATGTGATCCGCTGACAAGTCACCTCCTAGGGTATTTTCTAGCCAGAGCAGGAAGTTGCAGCTGGGTTGGTAACAAAGACATCTTCCCTTTGATTTTCCCCCTGAGCCATTCCCTGCAGCCTCAGCTTGTTGCTTCAGTGTTGATCTGCCATTTCACCTCCACTGTGAGCTTTCCTCGAGAATGTTCCTACATGAAAGGGAAGGAAAACCCACATGGGACGTTATTCTCTTACAGCCAGACAGAGCCATTATGCTCATCAAGCCTGACTTCACACGTAATACAGGACATACCTTTCCACACCGAGCTCATAAGTCTTGTGTGAGCCATTGCAGACCTTTGTAAAACCTCCTGGGGTTAAAGTCTTCAAGCGACGGAGAATCTGCAGCACACCTAATTCCCTGCTTGCTCCTACTGGTGTCTGCAGCTCAAGATTCCTGGAGAGGGCAAGGACAAAATGCAGGCACAGCTCCTCACTCCTCTGCATCAGGACTGGTTAAATCATCTGACAGGCACTGAAAACATCTCCTTTCCTGGAAAGATGAGATCAGGCTCATTGCTAAGCTGTATTATTATTTATCACACAAAAGCAACATTTTAGGCTGCTTGTTAACCAGACCTCTTGAAAAAAATAAGCAACAAAGCAAACTGCCACTCTTCTGAAACTCAGCATTTAAGAAAACTCTGGTGTAAATGAGGATTTAGTAGGACTAGAATGAATGGGAAGGTATTTTTCTTTCCATTTCAGAAGGAGCCAGAGCACCTCTTTCAGTACTAGAGTGGCAAACCAGCCCACCCAAATATCACAGTCCCTTAACTCTCAGTTTCTTCTCTCCCTCTCATTGCCACCACTATGAATTAACTAGCCAACAGCTCAGGGTGGGGACCACCTCACTGGAGCAGCAGTGGTGTCGTGGTGCTGTGTGGAAGGATGCACAGATCCACACAAACCCCTAATACAACCACATCGTCAGAGCAGGACATCTCCAAATCTCGCCTTCTCACCTCCTTCCTGGAACATCTCAAAACTGTGCAGAAAGGGTTAATTGGGGCTATCTGCTGGTTCCTGGTGGAACCAGTGACCAGTTAATCAGACAGGCCACTTTCCCCTGCTTCTCCAGCTGGTCTCTGTTATGATCCTGACCGCAAATAAAGACAGCAAGGAAGCAGAAGTCAGGCGTGTGGTGGGGCAGATAACACGGCCTCTATTCCCAGGCAGATCCCTCCAGTATCAGGCCTGAGAGAGAGGCAGATCACCCCCTCTCTGGGGGGGTTCAGAGTTCAGGCTCATTAGCAGGGGCTGAAAAAGAGCTAATCAGGGAGAAAGGGCTGATGTCAGAGCCCCGGTCACCCTGCCCTCTTCTCACCAGGGAGGAGAAGCCCAGAGCTCCCACACCAGCCTCACGGATGTTAATTAGCTCATTGACGAGCCCTGGCTGCCCTGCCCTGCCCTGGCACTGCCTCTCCCCTGCCCCGACCCCAGCTGCGATGGAGGTGTGAGAGCCCCATGAGAGACCTCCAACTCATTGCAATGTGAGGGAAAAGGCCACGTCCACAGGTTTCATCACAGCTTGGCTTGAAGGAAAAGGTCATATTTCAGGTGAAACACAGACTTTGTAGAGGTCAAAGGACTGGGTGGAAGCATGACATTCATTAAGGCCAGTGGCAAAACCCACCCTCACTTCCCTAGGTTGGGATTTTAGCTTAGGGAGAAGCTAAAGAGCAAAGCAGAGTGGCTTCATATCATCTATGCAGAGCATCGTCATGCTGCTTTCTGCTAAAGACAGTCCAAGCTCTCCCCTGCAGGAACAGGGTCTGTTGCTTTGAAAATCGTTACAGAAAGCTGTCACAGTTGAGCAGTCTGGTCCATAATAGCTTAATCCAAAAAGGACTGTTAAAATGCACAATTTCAGTTCAGTCCAGCTGGGTCCTTGTGTTGCATTTGTCACGGTGGTATTGGATGGTGAAGCATGGGAGTGATATCAGGCAGGGGGGCAGAGACGAGACTCCCAGACATCTGCCATGTAAACCATACACAGCCAGTTGGGAGCAGCCAAAATCCTGAATCCATTGCACAAGGCAATGGATTTGGGAACCTCGACTCTGCTGTGGTAGATTGCTCGGGCAAACACCTTCTCAGCTGAGGGGAACTCACAGAGTCCTGGGTCTACACGCTCAGTTCACCTGTGGCTGGTAGGACCCCAGGCAGACCACCAGTCTGGAGCCAAAGGAGCATCACCTCACTCTTAAAAATGTGCAGGGAAGAGCTGTCCCTGACAAGGCACAGATGTCCGACTGCACCCGCACATTCCAGGCTGAATTCAATTTTCTGCTCCTCACCCAGGGCCCTGGAGAGCAGCAGCTGCCTCAGACTGCACCTAAGATGCATATAAATAGAGGCATAATACCTTATTAGAAAGGAATGCATGCCTAAGCAGCAGATACAGTTACCTTTGGAGGAGGAAGGAGGAGGAGGCAAAATACTGTGCAGAGGAAGGAAAAGCAGGCTGACAGAGATCTAAATAGACTTACAGTAACAAGACACTGTCAAGATAAAAGAAAAATTGCATTAATCCCCTCCCCTTGTGTTGCAGCTAAAGGAAAGGACAAGTCCTGGCACCCTGTGCTGTGCTGGGGGAGGATCAGGTTTGCTTCCAAAATGTTGGGATGATCTTCGTGTCCTCTACTGTGCGGCACAACTGTGCATGGTTCCACCAGCCTCTCTGCATGGGGCTACAGAGCAGAATTGGTGAATTCCAGAACTACCACCACTTCACCACAAGACTTGAGGCGAGGTTTGAATGCAAAGGCTGAAAATTGCTACGTGTGACATCCCCACCGTGTACATGGAGTGTGGAGACCACTGGGTTGAGTCACTTGGCAAGAGGCTGCACGGGCAGCCAGTGGCAGAGCAGGGCTCTGACCCCAGGTCACCCCTTGGTCCCCGAGGCTGCCATTTGTGTACTTTTGGGACAATCCTGCCCCTCACTTGCATCCAGCAAACACAGGCAAAGCTTGGTGCTCTACCTCCAGATCTGGCAGAAATCCTGCTTGACGTAAATCAGCCAGTGAAGGTGAGTTGTGCTCACCCTCAACCAGTGCTCCCAGACCAGGTGCCCTCCTCCTCCAACACTGCATCCTTCAAAGACCTCACGGGCTTTCTTGAGGGCTGCATTATAATCATACATGTCCCTGCAGAGCCCTGCTGTCCCCGAGGGCTGCACCCCCGGCATGCCACACGCATGGCTGCTCAGGTCTGTTAGAGCAGAAATGAATCTGTGTTACGCTGAGCTTGCCAGGGCTTGGGCTTTGATCTTCCCAGCCAGAGATGTGATGTAACACCTGCAAAATTATACAGTAACGAGGGAAAGGAAAAGTTCTGGCAATTAGAAGGCATTGAAAGAGACGATTGGGAACCCATCGGGCAGCCCCAGCTCGGTGCAGTGCTCTGCGTGTCTCAGGTTTAGGGAGATGGTTTTTAAAGGAAGGGATTTTTAAAGGGTGTTTGTTTTGTTAAGACCCATTGCCTCAACTTTGCACTTGTGCCCTTGCATTTGTCTGAGCACCAATAACCCCTGTCAGCTCTTGCCACAGCACAACAAGAAAGGGAGGCCAGGGCAGCCCCACAGCCGGTGATGCCCGTTCCCAGGGCTGTAGGGCAGTGGCCATGCCCACCCACGCTGGTGGCCCCACGTGGATCCCAGGGCATTGCTCCACTCCTCTTGCCAACTTCTGAGGTTTCCTAGCAGGATTATGTGCTACCTCAGACCAAAGAAAACACATTTGTGGAGAATCTACTTTAGAACAAGGGCACAAACTGGTGCCAGCAACCATGGAAACCCCAGAGAAAACAACTGAAATTCATATTTATGTGCAGCTCCTGGTAGCTGCAGAAATTGGATTCCCACATGAAAGGAGACCTTCAGCAGCCACTGTACACACTGACAAACCCTTCGGCTGTGACCTGCCATGGATGAGCTGCTTAATAAAGCCAGAGAGAGAGGGGAAAATAAAAGCTCTGTGCTCGTTACTTAATGCTCGCCAAAATACTTGGTAGGTGAAGGTGAAAAGCCTTGTACAAATAATGGACATTCGTCTTGTAGAGATATTCCTCAGCAAATTTGGGTATCAGCAACTTTGGGGCAGACAAGGACTGTCTCAACAGCATTACAAAGTTATAAGGGAAGAGCAGGATCCAGGCCAGTTTAGTCCACAGAGTTTATACTAAAGCAGTGACCAGCAGGGTGCAGGAGGGGATTCTGCCCCTCTACCCCATCCTGGTGAGACCTCACCTGGAGCTCCATGTTCAGTTCTGGAGTCCTCAGCACAGGAAGGACATGGATCTGTTGGAGCGAGTCCAGAGGAGGCCACAGAGATGATATAAGAGCTGAAGTATTTCCCATATGAGAGAGCTGGGGTTGTCCAACCTGGAGAATAGAAGGCTCCAGGGAGACCTTGTAGAATCATAGAACCATAGAATCACCACGTTGGAAGAGACCCATCAGATCATCGAGTCCAACCACTCCTATCAAACACTAAACCATGTCCCTCAGGACCTTGTCTACCCATACCTTAAACACCTCCAGCGAAGGTGAACCTTAAAACAGCTTCCAGTGCTGAAAGGGGCTGCAGAAAAGCTGTGGGGGGGTTTTTGATCAGGGAGTGCAGGGATGGGACAAGGGGAATGATTTTCAGCTGAAAGGGGAGATTGAGATGAGGCCTTAGAAAGAAATGCTTTCCAATGCGGGTGGTGAGGCCCTGGCCCAAGTTGCTCAGAGAAGTCATGGCTGCCTCATCCCTGGAGGTGTTCAAGGACAGGTTGGATGGGGCTTTGAACACCCTGATCCAGTGGGAGACATCCTTGGCTGGTGGAAGCAAATGTTCTGAGTCTGGACTGTCTTTGGGCTGTGTGAGAAGGCTTTTCAAGGAAAGGAGTTGATTTTCGTATTAAGAATCCTTCCATTTCTGATGATTTGTGACCAGCATAATCCCATACTAATTAGATTTTAGTGCATGTGTTGAAAGCATTGTGGACATTTAACTTGATTGGAGTTCATGGAGACTCCTGCTTGTCCTGCAAAATTGTTGGAAAATCAGTCCTTGAGTCAAAAAGTTTAGATCAGATATAGCATCCAGAAACACAACAATCCAAAAAATCACTTCTTGTTTTTTAATTCTCCTCATCTAGTCGGGTACCAGGCAAGTTACAGTTTCTGACATTACGTTACCACTCAAA
The DNA here is from genome assembly GCA_033558105.1 of Coccyzus lansbergi. Classification (NCBI taxonomy): domain Eukaryota; kingdom Metazoa; phylum Chordata; class Aves; order Cuculiformes; family Coccyzidae; genus Coccyzus; species Coccyzus lansbergi. The sequence continues at coordinate 770,196 of JAUMJK010000294.1, forward strand.
AATGTCCCAAGCTGTCTACTTTCATTGCGTCAATGATATCAGCTGTGTTGACCTGCTCTTAGAGAGTTTTAATTCTGTTTGCTCTTGGCTAAACTCCATTCCTAATCCTATTTTCACCCATTTCTATCCAATTTAATATAGCTTCTGTAAGTCAAAATTAATTACTCCGTGTGTTCTCCCAGCCCTGCGGTCTAAAGGAATAACGTAGAAATCCCATCTCATCGTTAAGGGCATCTCAAGGCTGCTCTCATCCAGGGAAGCTGTGAGAGTGAAAGGGAGTTGGACAGGAAAATTGTAATGCTTTGCTCTCTTTTGCAATTAGTATTTCACCCTCGTGGCTTTCTCCTTGGTAATTCTCCATATGCCCAATTGCTCCTCACTAGGTGGTGACAGCCATGGAGGAACTCCTGGGGCAAAGAAGCAGGTCATCACCTCCAGGCCACCTTCTCCCTTTTCCTACTCAGAAACAGTTCATTTGCCTTTCATTTCCAGTATTAATTACTCCTTCTATCCAGCCTTTGCCAACAGGGCTCCCAAGGGGAGCAAGGGTGGTTGTCTGGTCACACGTGTCTCATATTTCTTTAGCCAGGCCTCCTGGTTTATGGCTTACCCCACTCAGAAACTGGGTTTGTTCTTTGCAGGGGTGCTGTAGGTTTGAATTAACCGAGACTCATAAAGTGCCCCGAAGATGTACAGCAGAATTCCTACTAAGCTCTACAACAATTGTTTTATCCTTGGTTTGCAGGCACCCAGGAGCTCTCCTGTACCTATGATGATGCTTGTTCCTATTTTTCATTCCTAATTGTTTTTACCTATGTGCATCCTCATGTCCTTCTTTTTCTTCTCTCTCTAAATACTGATATTTCATCCACACCTTATGTAGTTGGGAGGTATTGGAAATGTGGGGCTCATTCTCTTGTTTGACTTCTCTGGCAGGAGAGTCAGAAAACACATCACACCCAGGACCCAGAGCTTGGCCCAGCTGCTTGCACCTCTACGACACATCTGAATGCCTGAAAAGCCTCCTTATGGGTTTTAAGGTCCCTTACAACCCAAACCATTCTGTGAGAGAAGAGAAGGCCTGGAGTGACCCACCCGTGCTATGGAAGCCGGTATCTTACTTGGTGGTAAAGCATCTCCCAAGGGAAGAAAAGGCCAAATCTGCTTGTTATATTTCATCTGCTAACAGAGTTTTGTTCTTAAACGATGATATGCAAGTGCTAAAATCCAGCAAGCACAAAGGTGCTCTTTCATTCGTGGAAGCCATCATCTTAAAGTAATTAACTGGGGATTAGTCAGAAATGATGCCCAAATAAATGAGATACGGAAGGGAAAGAAATTGTATTCCTCTCTCGAACCTTGCGTTACGTGGAGCTCTGCCAGTGCAAACAGCAGTGAGAACAGAGCATTATTGCTTAAGAATCATGAAAAAATAAGGTTAGCAACTAAAGCTGATAGTTGTTTTCAAAACAGAGCATCTCAGGGGGGACAGTGCTCTGCCTGCAACCAGCACTGTCATCTTCCACTGCCCAGCATCCCGAGAGCTCAACCTTTCTTCTCTCTCCAGTAGGACTCTAACATGGAATGTACGGGACTCGCTGCAGCTTCCATGGCTTTAAATCAAAGGCGGTGTCAACAGCATGTCAGCAGCATGAAGGAATAGCACTGCTCCTCATGTGAAGTTTGCTTCTAACAATCTCCTCCTTTCATTTGCCTTCCCATGACTGATGCATAATTCAGGAAGGAAGCGCAGGAACAGCAGGAATGAAACTGTGGGGAAGTTCGATCCCTATGAAGCACCCATACAGCAGGGCTGGGCTGCCCATCCTTGGCGAGGAGCATAAGAGCTGCTTGAGCTCCATGTCCATCAGGTTCTTTGCAGGCTGAAGCCCTCATCCAGTGTTGCCTCCTAGAGCAAATCTGGCCCCGAGTTCCCCCCACCCTGAGCTGCAAGCACAGCGCAGAGCTCCAGCGCTCCCAGCCCCCTGCATGACCTAGAGTAGGGAAATCACGAGTCGATGCATAAATCCCAATCCTACTCTAAATGAGGTTCATGGCCCCCCCCAAAACCTTCACGAGGTGCACAGGCTGCTGTCAAACCCCAGCAGCTTGCGTGTCCGTGTTGCTTCTGTTGCCAATGTCCTGACACAACACAGAATTCGCTCCCTTGGGAGCAGCAACCAGCGCTGCTGCTACTGAGGAACGCCACAACCCAGTGCTCTGGGGCTCCAGAGGCAGCTATAAATCCTCTGACCTCTGCCACCCGCCTGCTCAGCAGCCCCGGTAAATCCAGCCTGCGTTTCGCTCCGCTGCAGCAGCTGAGCTCCCCTGGTAGAAGGCAGGCAGTTGCCTCACTGCCACGGTGCACAACGCAGTGATTGCACTGGGACAAACCTGCCTTATTGGAAAGCCCAGATGGAGGAGGAGGCGAGTTGTATAACCCAAGCCCAATAATTGAGCGTGTGTGTTAAGTAACTTTACAACCATGCTTCGCGAGGAAGCCAATAAAAGGGCAAAACACAATTGCTGGGTTTTAATTAAGAAGCTAACATTTAAATGAGGTGCATCGTCTGTTTGTATTAAACGTGTTTAATTTAATTTGTTATAGTACACTTATTAAATAAATCAGCTTTATTGAATTTGCTGTGCTGGTGGCATGAACAGAAGTGAATTGAAAGAAACCAAGTCTGGAATATTTGTTTTAAATCAACTAAGGCTCTGTCTGCATGCAGCAACGCTCAGGAAAATTAATTCCAGTTAATTAAAGGTGTGAATTTAGAGCAGATCAGTTCACCCACCATAAAACTCTGAGCAGACCTCCTCATTCAGAACTTAAATGCCATTTATTCAGCTCAGCTTGATTCACTTGGCACGTGATGTAAGAAATTGAATTAAGGCCATTCTAAATCTGAATGAATGTTTGCACCAGCCTTTCTCAGGGTTTAATCTGTTCCCTTTTTCTTCCTGAGCATCTCTGTGTGGACCAGAGGTTTACAGGATCTATGTAGGTTGGATTGGTAGTATCCACTTTCACAGCCTCCAGCCTTGATGGGAATCTCCAGCAGCCAGAAGAGCAAAGTGCTGGGGGTAATAAATTCCCCCAGATGGTACCTCCTGCTTGATCTCTGCCCTGTTCTGTCCTCTCCCATCTTCACTCGGCTGTGGAAATGCAAGATATCTGTTCGTTGCTATGGCAGATCCAGTCTGGGGCTATTATTACACACCAGCTGGGAAGAAATTTTCCTGCAAACTTCCAGCCTCTGTCCAGACCACAAATCACTGGATGCAGCAGCTCTTGGGGCCAGGACTCTGGCTGCCAACCAGTACCTGGCCTCAGGCTTTGACTTCTTCAGCTGCATCATGGACGGTCTTACACCTCAGCTGAGGAGCTAACAGACCCTCCACCTTCAATTCCGCCAGATGTGGGGTTTGGAGCCACGTGTCCAGTCCTGCTGTACCCAGATGCAGACCCACCATCTGACAGCTTGAAAAGTGCCAGTAGGAGGTTCGGTCTTTTCCTGACTTGCCTCCAACTCTTCATGCACTCAAGTAATATCTACTTATTTCACAGGATACCCAGCACAGTTTCAAAGTCGCTTGCAAACCCTTCTGAATTCCCCAGCCAAAGCAGCGAGGCTGGAGAACTGAGCACTGGGAGGCTCGCAAGGCCAAAGCATTGAGCATTGAAGAGCTCATGTGGCCAAAGCATTGAGCACTGGGGAGCTTGCAAGGCTGAAGCATTGAGCATTGAGGAGCTTGCAAGGCTGAAGCATTGAGCATCAAGGGAGCTCACGTGGCCAAAGCATCAAGCATCAGGGAGCTTGCAAGGCTGAAGCACCAAGCATCAGGGAGCTTGCAAGGCTGAAGCACCAAGCATCAGGGATCTCACTAACACAGCACAATGTCCCCGCTCTAGAGGGGAGCAGCACATGTCCAATGCTGCCACCAGCCACTGCCTCCTGAGGGGCTGCACACATCAGAGCCTTCCCGGTGAAAGAGCCCTTGTGCTCCCCTTGGCTGTGCAGCGAGGCACCCCCTTGTCATCCCTTCAACTTTGTGCTCACTTTTCCTGGGAGGAAAATGAAATTCCTGCCTTGGAATTGGCGCCACCGTGCCAGAACAGCAGTGACCTCTGTAACCACGCAAGATTTAGTGGTTACTTTATTTCAGCTGTAATGAGGCTTTGTAAACCGCTAAAAGCCAAACTTTTTCTTCTCCTTTAACTCTTGGTGGATCGCGCGAAATAAATAACAGAATAGACGTGCTGTCTGTGCATGAATTGAGAATTCACTTAAAATTACCCAGTGTCTGAAGTGGGTAAAATGCTGGTACGGAGAGCAGGTAGGTGCTGAGTGAGAAGTTATTTGGAGAAATGAGCCCTGAGTGCCTTCCAGCTGGCGCAGCTGTGGCTGGTCAAGGGTACAGGGAACAACTCTGGGAGCACCAGGGAGAACCAGTCTTCACGGGGTGGACGAGGTGCTGATAGGCATGGTTTAGTGTTTGATAGGAATGGTTGGACTCGATGATCCAGTGGGTCTCTTCCAACCTGGTTGTTCTATGATTCTATGATTCATCCAGCTCCTCTGGAACAGATCCAGAGGAGGCTACAAATATCAGAGAGTTTGGAACTAGATGATTTTTAAGGTCCCTGCCAACTCAAACTATTCTTTGATAGTTTGATTAATCCCCACATCAAGAGCTGCAGGGCAGTTTCCTCCAAGCCTGCTCGGGCATATGTGAGGTGTCACCTAAGCTGAGCCAGCTTCTTATCATGTCTGTCAGGAGAAGTGTGTGCTCATCCTTTTGATGTTCTCTGCAAGCAGCATCTGCAGGAAGGCTCCTTCCCATTATAAAGTCATCCTGGCTGCAAGCTGCCACCCAGCCCCCCCAGCCTTGAGCACTGAAGGCAGACTCTGAGTGATAAATACACTTGAAGTAGCTGTTGGGGGCATGGCTATCTGAAAGGAGGTTGTAGCAAGGTGGGTCTTGGTCTCTTCTCCTGAGTGATAGCTGATAGAATGAGAAGGAATGGCCTGAAGTTGCTCCAGGGAAGATTCAGATTGGAATTAGGAAAAATTTCTTCACCAAAAAGGTTATCAGGCACTGGAAGAGCCTGCCAGGGAGGTATTTAAAAGACAGGCAAATGAGGTGCTCAGGGATATATTTTAGTAATGGACGGGTACAGATGGGCTTGATGATCTCAAAGGCCTAGTGATACTATGACTGTGTGCTCTTAAATACTTTTCCTTTATTCCAGTGCCTGTCTCACCGCACCAAAAAGCATTAAAGATGGCAATGAGAAAAATATGCTGATGTGGCCACATTTTATAGGGAATTTTGTCCCCTTCTGCTGCTAATAAAGAAAAATAATCTATTTTTTTAATGCATTGGAGCAAGTGTCCAAACATTTGCCACTCCTGTAGCAGTGAGCAGCAAGGGCTGCTGGGGTGGTGAAGTGGTTTGGTTTGGGGATCAGCAGAAGGGCTGGGGAGTGGCTGTGTCCCCAGGACGCTGGCCATGCCACCACTGTGCTACCACCATGCTGCTGCTGTGAGGAGGCACAGAGCCCTGAAGGATTCAGGCAGGGTGACCCAATTAATTTGGCACAACTGGAAACATCTTTCTCAAGGTTTAATTTGCTGCATGACTGAATGCTGCCTGTGTGATAATTTAATGGGGGAGACAGGCAGGGTCCCAGGAAGGAGGATGACACCCTGTCATGGAAATGAGGGGTCATTTCAAGGTCCCTTCTTCAGATGGGCCATCCCAGGGTGCTGGGAGCCACGCGGCACTCAGTGACCAGGCTGCTACCTCTGAAACCTGGTCAGCACTCAGAGAGCAGGGACGTGTAGCACAGCCTGCACCAGAAATGAGAAGGGCGTAACTTCTATCTGCTGTTATCAGAGACAGGCTGCTCATCATGTGTAACCACTGATTAATCAGAAAACAGTGTCTTCTGCTATCCAGACAACTGCAATGAACTGTGCCCACTGTTCCTCCCCACCCCAGGTGAACTTGGCTGCACAAGTTCTGCCCTTTGGGTTGGAGATACCAGGAGTTTGCAGAGGGTGAACTGAAAGTCAGGGTTGCTGGTTTCAAACTCCAGCTCGGCCACAAGTAAATAACAACAAGGGAGTAAGTGCCTTTCATCAGGAGACTGATCTGCTCATGCTCAGGGAAGTTCAAGAATTCCCATTAAATTCACCTTGTGGGTATTTTGTGCCCAACCCCTTGCCCAGCCAATGCAGAGCAGCAAACTTTGGCCGCAACAAGGACTGATTTCAAAGTGTTGGAGGGATTCACCAGATTTTTCTAAGCACACCATCTCTTTGTTCCTTTTCTGGTGAAGTAACCTAGCTTGATATTCTAGTTTTTTTTACAGCCTTGACCTTTTCTATTCTAAATCACATGTATAAATCTAACCATTTTGGCAACTGTTGAGCTGTTTGCTGTAAAAATAACCTTGCATCGGTAAGTTCCACAAGTTCCACCTATTGTACTGCCCCAGTTTCATTTAAATAGATAAAGTCAGATTCTCACCTGCACTAAGTTGGAGTGAAGTCAATTTATGCCATCAAAAGAGCTGGCCCAAAGTTTTAATTTCATCAAACACCTCTTTGATCTTCTATTAGAAGAAAGGGAAAATAAAAGCACTTTATAACTTGAGGGGGTTATATCATGTTTTATCTTCTTCTGCCTCTTAATCTTTAAGAGTGGAAATGTGGTGTCCCTTTTAACTCTTCTGGTTAGTCTTCCACTGCTGCCTCTCTGCTCTGTACTGAGCCTCAGGAATCCTGTACTGATCACCTCTTTGGCTTGACCTACAGGACAAAGCTCCTGCTGGGTTATCTGCTATAAAAGGAGACACCTACACATTGCAGCCTGCAGCTGTGGGTTTGGAAAAGTAGCAATTAATTCTACACCTGCAAGGTGCTCTGAACCTCTCAATGGTGTTGGGTGCAAGACAAGATTCTATGCCACGTGGACATGGTTTTATCTAATCGCACTGCTCTCAGATTAAGGAAAGACCTTATCTTGTAATATGCAATTACAAGCAGGAAGAAATATCTTCATATCTATGGTGCTTCACACGTAATACCAAACAAAGGTTTTACTGTGTGACATCCAGCCACATTCTCCTTCTCACCTTCCTCTTTAGTCCCTTCCTCATTCCCTCAGATGAACCAGTTCTCATCCTGCTGATCTACCCCTCTACAGCCAAACAAATTTTCTGTCCATGTTCCCAGCATGATTTCTCAGTGTTAAGGCGTTTGGATTGAAGAGGAACCCAGGAAGATTTCTGGAAAGGCATCTTTATGCCTTGATTTTTGAGTGGGCCAAGGAAGACCACATGAGAAGGCATTTTTCCAGCTAGATTCTCTTTTTCCTTTTTGGTGTGAGACCAACCTGCCAACCTGAGCTACTGAAAGGGTCTGAAAGCTCAAACTAGGTCAATGTGCAACGATTGCTTTGTTGTATTGCTGCCTTCATGATACGTATCTCACCAAGGACAGAGCCACACTTCCTTGACAGACCTCCAAGCTATCATTTAAAACTGATTGTTTTCTCTCTCCACCAGACAGGGATGGATCTAAAACCCCAAGTGGTGACGGATGCATAAGCAGCCTACTCAATAAAACAACTTCACTTGGGACCACAGGGGTCCCCACCCTGGGCTTTGAGCGAGGCGTTTAATCAAGTTGGGTCTCCCTCATCTTCAGGAGTGACTCAGACCCACTACTTGAGAGAAAAATACAAACAGGCAGCCACGGGCCAACGTGCCCAATAGGGAAGATTTGTCCCTACCCCTGTTAATTAGGGCTTTGCAGAGCAGTGAATCATGAGGATTTATAACCTTTCCTAACTACTGCTCCTGGGTTTCTCCTAACGCTCTGCTGGTCAAGCTGGTGTTACACTGCTGTTCCTACTCCCTCCTGCAGCCCTTCACCCCAGCACCTCTGTGAATCATCTGCCGCAGCACAAAGCATCAGCAAGCCCAGATAACTGTTGTGCAGAAAGCTCTTGGAAACTCTGAACATTTAAAACACCCTTATAAACCTGTAAAAGTTGTATTTTCAACCCTTTCCCTCTCCCTGGGTGCCTTTAAGTCATGTTTTTAATGGCAAGAGGAAAAAAAAAAAAACCAGAGCTTTCAGTGCAGTCTCTCTATGCCGAGATCCACTCAACACTGAGAAGAGGGCACTGAGTTCGCTTCTGCTTTCACAGAACCTGCACAGATATTTTCTAGAGGCTCTGTTAGCAGGGATAGGAGACAGATCTCAAGAAATACCAGTTTTTAGGATCTGACACTGATGTTGAGTGGCAGCCTTGCACTGCACAATTGGGGAGTCGAAGTCCTGAGGACGGAATGAGGTAAACTCTTCTGTGTATCACCTATGAGTTCAGGAGGAGCACACTGATGTGTGAGTACCACCTGGCTGAACTACAGGCACAGCCTCCACACCAAAGAGAGAATGAAGACAAAATCCCGGAGCCTGAGTAGGCTGTGGTCTTCCACACCCTGCCCAAAGGCTTGCCCAACAGAAGGGGAATCCTGCATTTACCCTCCACGCCCTGTAGTTAACTTGAATTAATGAAGCCTGATCCAAACTCTACCTGTTGACTTGGTATTGATGTAACATCATCAAACCAGCTCACACTATTGACCCTGGCCTGCTTCTACTCTCCTTTTCATAGAATCATAGAATCATAGAACAACCAGGTTGGAAGGGACCCATCGGATCTTCTAGTCCAACCATTCCTATCAAACACTAAACCAAGTCCCTCAAGACCTCATCTACCCGTGCCTTAAACACCTCCAGGGAAGGTGAATCAACCACCTCCCTGGGCAGCCTGTTCCAATGCCCAATGACCCTCTGTGTGAAAAACTTCCTCCTAATCTGCAGCCTAAATCTCCCCTGGCGGAGTTAGAGGCCATTCCCTCTTGTCCTGTCCCCTGTCACTTGGGAGAAGAGCCCAGCTCCCTCCTTTCCACAACCTCCCTTCAGGCAGTTGTAGAGAGTAATGAGGTCTCCTCTCAGCCTCCTCTTCTCCAGGCTAAACAACCCCAGCTCTATCAGCCGCTCCTCATAGGTTCTGTTCTCCAGCCCCTTCACCAGCCTCGTCGCTCTTCTCTGGACTTGCTCCAGAGCCTCAACATCCTTCTTGTGGTGAGAGGCCCACAACTGAACACAGTATTCAAGGAGTGGCCTCACTAGTGCTGTCTTCAGAAATAAAAAAACCCCAAAAATGTGAAGTAATGATTAATTAATTAATATTAACTAACTTAAGCATAAATCTGATTTTTCCTTTGTCTAGGAAACAACAATAACAGACTCCTTCGTGGTATGTAAGACTATTGCCAGGCATATACCTGAAGCAGCAGAGTCTGTGACATAAGCATGCAGGCAGTCACCACATAAACATAGCTGTGACCCACAGAAAGAACCTACCAGCCAAGATCTCAGAGTTACTCCCTCCACGGGCAGGAAAATCCATTGCAACCATTCATGAAGTCAGCCTGCACGCTGGAAGAAGGTGTCTGCCGCTTGGCTGTGCAGCAGCAATCATGACAGAAGTCCCTGGCTTGTGAAGTTGTCAAACTGTAAAGTTAATGAGGTAGAAATGAGAGTTCGGTGCAGGCGTCTGAACGTTCGAATTACTCCCCAACGGGTTCGCCCTCCTCTTATTGCAGCCTGCGTAAATGAAGTGACTAAGGGTCTCCTTGGCCTCTGGCCAACTCGCCACTGCTGCTGCAAAAGTGTGCAGTCTTGTTTTGCAGATTAAGAAATACGAAGTTGCCAGTGAAGGAAGAACATGTGGTTTCTAAGAACTAGACAAGCAGGAAAAGCAGACAGACATTAACTGCTCCTTGTCCCAGGGAAAAAATAAAAGCCATACAAACCCTTCATGCACAAACACCCCTCCACCAAGCAGGGGAAAGCAGCGCTGGTGTGAGACAAAGCAGGGTTTTTTCGAGGAGGCTGAGGAATGCTGGGGGAGACAAAGGCTCTGGTGCTGGGTGGAAGAAGTTTGAGATCTTTGTGCTTTATCACTGAATCATAGAATCATAGAATCACCAGGTTGGAAAAGGAGAACTTAAGGAGAACTTAAGGAGAACTGAAGGGGAACTTGGATGTGGTTGGAGTTGAGGTCTGCTTTTCCTCTGTGGAGGGACAAGTTAATGAACACAGAGCTGGCATGCCAGCAGGAGAAACCACCTGGTGAGGGAAGACCTTCCCTTTTGGTGCTGGCTCTGTAGAGAAGGTCTCAGTGAGCAGAGGTGTGCCTTTGCAGGAGCCCAAGGGCGGCATGAGTAACACCACAGGCGGAAACAAAGGCCAACAGGCTTATGTGCTATGGAGGGGTGAAGGACGAATTGAGACATCTGCAAACAGCCTTGCTGGCTGAGTAACTCGTATATCCGTCTGGGAGCCCCACCAGCTGACCTGCAACATGATGTTGAAGTGTAGGAGGAATATTAATCATAGAGAGCAAGAGTAGAGCTAATCCCACAGAGGCATTTGTGTCTAAGGCTTGTGACTATGAGAATTTCTTTATCAAAACCCTACCGCTTTTGCCTGGAGAAGTGGATCATGGTCCTCATCATGGTCCTGAAAAGAGTTACACAAGACCTCCATGAGAAAAACTGAAGGAAAAGCCCACACTGCAAATTTTGAACCATTTTCTTACTTGCAAGAAAGCTTAGAGAAACCTGGAGCTGTAGCTTGCACTTCAATGCAGCTTGAAGATCCAGCATAACCAGAAAATTAGAGGAGTGCTGATCACATCCATGAGCTCAGTGAAACCCACTCCTCTTGAAGTGAATTATTTCAAACTATCTGCTTCATGAAGAGAAGCTGAGAGAGCTGTGGTTGTTCATCTTGGAAAAGAGAAGACTCCAAGGAGGCCTTATTGTGGCCTTTCAGTACTTAAAGGGGGCTGATAAGAAAGTTGGGAAAGACTTTTTTGCAGGGCCTGTAGTAACAGGACAACAGGGAATGGTTTTAAACTAAAAGAGGAGGCTACATATTAGGAAGAAATTTTTTTACACTGCAGATGGTGATGTACTGTGTTCCCAGAGAGGTGGTGGAGCCCCATCCACGGAAACATTCATCATCAGGTTGGATGAGGCTTTGAGCAACCTGATAGAGTTCAAGATGTCCCTTCTCACTGCAGGGAGGGTGGACTGGATGACCAGCACAGTTATTTCCAACCCAAACTATTCTATGAATCTATGAAATAAGTTCCGTCTGCCTTCTCCCTACTCCTAAAGAGATGAGGGGCCCCATTACAAAGCAGAGGCTCAAGGAACAGCTTTTAGCTGAGGATATAAGCAAGTTGAAAGGGATTTGAAGGAGGAACAAGTGTTGGAACAAGCCTTTCACCACTCTTAAGGAAACAGGAGCTATGTATTTAGGTTTAGAAGAGAATTTGGACCCCATTGCTGTGTTTTTCCCACACCAGAGGAACTGATCCCTATGTCAACTTTGAGAACAGACATCTCAGCAAACCCAAACCATAACCATCGTGCTGATCATCATGTGAAACAGGCCAGACTCCCACTGCTAACATCTGTACACCCTGCATTATCAGCACCATCGAGTTTTCTATACTTACGGCTCGATTCCATCCCCAGTGCATGTTATTTTGATAAAGAAGCATCTGTTTCGGTCCTGTACGGTATCCAGCGTGCAGACAAACACATGTAATGGCAGCCCAGGGGTGCTCTGCTCTCTGCTGATGACACATGCAGCAATGGGGGAATTGTGAAGATCAATTTTACACCTAATTTAACATGAGTTAACATGTCTCTGTAAGTTTCCTAATGGAATACAGTCCCACTGCACATCCTTTACAGCTGTTTCCTTTGTTTTGTGACTTCCAAAATTGCCAACTTGTGACTTTTGGAAATCGCCAAGCTGTGACTTTAGATTTTGATGACTCGTGCCTTCCAAGAGGATCTGGAAAGGCTCCAGGGAAAGTTTGTGATGGCTCTGGGAAATCTTTGAACTGTCTCATTGGGAGTGGGGATGCCTGAGATGGCTCTAGACTCTATTACTATAGTCATCTGCAGATGACTCTAGAAGTTCAGAGAACTCTCAGATACCTTGGGAACAAGGTCTGTCTGGATTTTAGAGAGGCTCTGAGGTGGTTTCAGAAAGCTCCAATAAGCTCCAGGAAGATTAATTTTCAAGCATTCTTGTGTTCTGTTTGTGTTACTCCATCACTTCTGATGCTTCCTTCTCTCTTGGAGAGGAGAACACAAAGAGAAGAGAGCTCAAGCCCCACACGCACCTGCACACCTTGCTCCCCTTCATTTATTTCTCCACAGAATCAGCATTTTTCCACACATGCAAGTTTCTTCCATCTTCATGTTTAACCACTACCAGACAGTCCACACTTTCCTGCCTCCCCTTCTCCTCCTGTACCAGATTATGTTTTCTTGCAGGTTTCATACCAGTGTCCAAAAGCACACAATTTCCTCTACCTTGCCTTGTCTGTGCTTTAATATCTGCTCCTTTTCAGTATCCCTTTACCTTCCCAAACAGGAACCAGGGCTTCATTCCACATGACTTCCAATTCTTGCTGGATCTGTGATTTTTAACACCTATTTTGCAACTGAGGCATTGCTTACATTTTGTAGTAATCTCTAAAGAATGGGACTTCATGAGAGGTTTTTCAGAAAGAATCTAGTTGTGAAGTCAGCATGTAAATCAGTTCAACATAATTCCAACATACACTTGTCCTTCTAGTACCTGAAGGGAGCTACAAGAAAGCTGGGGAGGGACATTTTTTACAAAGGTTTGGAGTGATAGGATGAGAAGGAATGACTATAGATTGGAGAGGGGCAGATTTAAACTACACATAAGAAGGAAATTCTTTTTTTAAACAGAGGTTAAGTACTTTAAGGAATCAAAGTACTGCTTCTTCCAGCTGTCTTAATCCTCAGAAAAAAGAGTACAGCTCTTTCTTCCTATTGCAATAACTAAGACTTGTTCCTGCTGTGTCCAAAGCTTGAACTTATGCCATGTTCCCAGTTTTACATGGCCAAAATTCTCATTTACCCAAAGATATGAATTAAGCACAGTTCACGTTGTCTTCTGCCTCTCCCATGCCTGTGTTTTCCCCTTTTCCTACGAGGACCTTTTCATCTAACAGGGAACAACGTGAGCTGCCTCTCAGCTCCTTGGCTCCGCTGCATGGATGCTGGGATTATGTTGCAGATGTTGCCTGTGCTGAATGTGTAAGGATACTACATGGCGGTGTCACAGCTGGACATCCCATTAATAGGAACAATATTTGGTTTGAGCAATTTTAATTGAAACCACGGCTGTAGCAGCATGTATTTTTTTTCTTAATCGTACACAAACGTGTTCCTCTCGGCCCTCCCCGCCTCCTGTGCGATAGTTATTGCTCTTAGACATCTGGTTTCACAGTTCAACAAGCACAGGCGTATTTCCACCATGTAGTTCTTCGCTTGTTGACAGGGCAGAATTTTTTAATATGGGGTTACTATCATCCAGACTTCCTCCACCTCCTCATTTATGTGACGGATACCTCTAAACAGTCCCTCAGCTCCTCCATCTTCAATCTGCTGGCCTGGTTTTATTAGCTCGCATACATGACACCTCCATGTCTGATTTCCCGCTCCCCTTCCCTCCTAAGTGAAATCCAAACCCCAAAATGTGAACCGGACCTCATACTTCTTTCCCCCCCCCCACACCCCCACCCCCTTTTGTTAAGGTCTGTTCTACAGAAACAAGACCAGCAGCTTGGAGCCCCTTCATCTTCATTAGGGAGAAATGTTTTGCTGTGAGGGCTGGAGGCCCTGGCCCAGGCTGCCCAGAGCAGTGGTGGCTGCCCCATCCCTGGAGGGGTTCAAGGGCAGGTTGGATGGAGCTTGGAGCCCCTGATCCAGTGGGAGGTGTCCCTGCCCGTGGTAGGGGTGAGAATGGATGGACTTTGAAGTCCCTTCGAACACAAACCACTCCATGATTCTATGAAGGTTTTCTCCAGATAGGAATTAGCTCTTCCGGCACTGGATGTAGGCATCAGTCCTGCTATACAGACTGGAGGTGCTAAGGCAACTTGCATGGGGCAGGGTGAAGGCAACATGAACCACCAGCGACAGGGACACACATGGCCTGTGAAGATGGAGTTAGTTTATGTAGATCACTAAGAAGATTATAAAAGGCAGAGCTTACACTGCATGGGACTGGAGGGATCCCAGTGGCAAAGCAAGGACTGAAAACCAGGAATCCTCGCTCTCCAAACCATCTCTTTTTTCCCAGCTGCATGTAAAACAACTCCAGCAGACACACTTTATCTGAGTTTACGCACCACCTAAGAGGGGTTGGAGCCTGGCTCACAGAGGTGCACTTTCATGGGAACAACTGCACCTGCTCACCCAAGGGGTGAACCCAGTTCTTTATTTTCTTTTTGGGCTTCACAGTACAAAAAAAAAAAGCAGGGAAAAAAAAAGAAAATTATTAGGTAAGGCAAAAACAAACTTTACCTTTCATTCCTGGTTTATTGGTTACTGGAAAATCAGTTTTACAAACTATCTCTTGCAAAGGACTTGTTTTCAGCTAGTTTATATGGTAGCTTTTGTTCACATAAAAATTTAGAAAGCTACTTTCCTCTTCTCCTTTCCCCCCCTCGAATCCATAAGGGAGGTATTACAGTGTGAAATATATCTACCGCTAGCAGGGCTGTGTTGTGAAGTAAAATGAACACAGTAAATTCTGAGAAGGAATTTGTTTAACCTATAACCTTAAAGTAATAAGTGGAGTGCTAAATGTTTTGGCTCACACTGATATATTTTTATAACACTTGGCAAGGCAGCTCGAAGTCTGAAAGAAAAACTTGAGCGCTGGAGAAACAGCTCCTGCCTCTCCATCTCCAGGAGGCTGAGGCTCAGCCCAGCACGGACCCCATCCCTCCATGTGGGCACCTGGAACATGCATGTGGCCACGTGTGCATGTGTATGTGAACACGCGTGTGCTCATGGTGGCCGTGGGAGTCATACAACGTGGGACAGCGAAGTCAGCATGGTTTGACTTGGGGCAACACTGTCCAGCATGCATGGTTCAGGTTACATTTGCTTTGTTTAATTTAATTAAACCCTCATCTGGAGGGTTTTGGGGCACCAGGAGCTGGTGTGTGGGATGATGCAGGTCCTGAAGGGCTCAGTCTTCTCCATGGCAGCAGCAGCTCAACCTCAGCACCAGTCAGGAGTGACCCCACTTCTCCTCCGTGCCCTTGTTGCCCCATCACTGCTGGGAGCAATAATTACTCTCCTCCTCCTGCACACAAACATTTTCCCAAAGACTAAAGGGGAGTGCAATCTGCAGGCCTGGTTTTCCTTCATTAACACCCGTCTGACATGGATTTCAATAACATTGCCCCCGCTCATACCACCAATGGAGCTGAGCAGCAGGAGGGTGGATGATGCTCGTGTTTTACCATAAGCTTCCTTCTGCTTCATGCCAGGTTGAGCAGTGGAGCAGAGGGCAGCAGGCTCTCCTGGGTGGAAACCTATAGTGAACAGCCCTGAGGCCACTAAGCAGGAGTCTGCATGGCCAAGATGCAGACTAGGATTCAGCCCATTGCCTGCTGAGGTCCAGGGTACAGTCTAGCCTGAAGATCACCTGTGTACTTCGGTCGCAAACCCACACGCTGCTGATTAAAGCAAATCCTTCTTTCTTTCCAGACAACATCACTCCTGTTGCATCTCAACCCAAGTTGGTGTTTTTCCTGGGGAGAGACCAAGGGCGCAGCAGCTGAGCTGGGTCGCAGAGCCGTGGTGAGGTGCTACTGCTGCTGCCCTGCTCAGGGCAGACCTTATGAGGAGCTGTGAGAGAATTCAGGGGTTTACAGTTCCGCATGTCAATGTCTAGAGGTCTGCAAAGGTGGGAAATAAGGGGATCTCCCATCTGAGAAAAATCCCAAAGACCATGGGCAGGCCAGATCCTGAGCCTGGGGGAGGTGATATCCTCACTATGCAGCAGATGGGAGAGTGGATTTAAGGGGAATAAAAGGATATCCAAGAGGAGTCCAAACCCTCACAGTAGGACCTGAAGAGTCACAGCAAAGAGGTTTCTTCTCACTCAGGAAAACAGCATCTGACAAGGACCTTTCACATGTCCCTAGTTTAAACATACAGAGTGGTGCCCATTAACACAGTATCAAGTGTCCATGCCTCTCATCCAGAGAATCATAGAATCACAGAATGATTTGGGTCAGAAGGGACCTTAACAATCACCCAGTTCCAACTCCCTGCCATGGGGACACCTCCCACTGCATCAGGGGCTCCAAGCCCCATTCAACCTGCCCGTGAACACCTCCAGGGATGGGGCAGCCACCACTGTTCTGCACAACCTCTGGGTCAGGGCCTCCCCACCCTCACAGCAGAATATTTCTTCCTGAGATCTCATATCAATCTTCCCTCTTTCAGCTGAAAACCATTTCCCCTCATCCTATCCCTGCCCTCCCTGATCAAGAACCCCTCCCCATCCATGCAGCATGCTGCCCCTGGGAATTAGAAAGCAGTAGTATGCTCTGTTTAAAGAAGGGGAAACTGAGTCACAGCACTATTCAATGACTTTCTCCAGTGTACATGAGAAGCTTGTGATAGGTAAGGGGTAACCACAATGCAGGAAAATATGAGAAACTCTACCTAACCCTGCCAGCCCTCTACAGCTCATGAGAGACAAGGGGAGACCTCTCTTCTAAATCAGGGCATTTCCCTCTGGTTAGGAGCTCCCAGGAAAGCTCGTTGCTTCCCCAGGAGCCTTGAACCAGAGAGCAGGGACGGTGCCAGGGACTCTTTTTTTGGTTTTATATTTGTCATTATTAATCTCAGGGGTGCTACGGGGGGGGGTGGGTATAAATAACCTTGCTCACCCCTTCCCCACCTCCACCTCCCAGATCATTTACTGTGGATTAATATTTGCTAGCTCGTTTGCACAGTAACCTGTAGATTTTCAGCCTCCTCGCTGGAATGATGTTGACTTGCAGAGAAATTACAGGGGCTTTACCCTGGTACAAAGCAAACAGTGTGTGCTGTAATCAGACTCAACACCTCGGCGAATAATGAAAAGAGATATTATGTGGCTATAATTTCCACGCGGGATTAGGTGTTTGTCTTGTAAAGCATTCAGGTGCCGCGGGTGTATAAACGAGTGTGTAATTATGATCATCAGGTTAAACAGAGGGAGCAGGAATGCAACCCAGGGTTGGGGCGTGCACAGATGGGCCTGACGGTCGCTGTTAATTTGCACCTATGAATGGCTCTTACAGGCCCTGGGTAGTGGAGTGACTCCACTTCTATTTATGGTTCCCAAAAGCAGAGCCCTATCCAAGACTTGCAGGGGTCCACCGGAGCAGTTCCATGGCTCTGCACTGAGCTCCCTTCTTCTTACCCCTCATCTTATTTTGGGATAAATCAAGAATGAAGAAAGAGCCTATCTAGTGCTGTCCCCTCTCTGGCATGAGACCACCTTGTCATGCTGCAGGAGATGGACCTCATATGCCTTCAGAGTTTGTGTTGGATCAAGGAGAAAAACCTTGGACAGGAGAGCATGGGGTGACACTGCTGTTCCAGAGATAGATCCCAAAAGCTCCCTGCTCTTTGGGTATGTTCTGAAAGGGGTTGGGACAGCATTTGGGAAGGTGTGATGGGAAAGGAGCACACGCTAACTCTCCTTCTGAATTGGTGCCTTGTTCTCTAAAGGCTGGAGAGGGATCAGCACATTTTCCCTGGCCAGGAAAGAGCTGATACTGAAAAACCTCCAAAGGCTCCCAGGGCAGAAATGTCCACCCACAACACAAAGGCAGGGTGAGAACAGGCTCTGGCCAGCAAACCCCAGCAGGGTCCGGCATGGGACAACAAAACCCAGCAATGGAAACCAGGCCAAACTCAGACTGGGAAGCGGGTGTGATTTGGGGTGGGAAGCTGTGTTAGTTGCTGTCAGAGACCGCATGAAAAAGTGAGGGACCCAGCACCTCTGGATGGATATAGGACATGAGCTGCTGTTCTGGCAGTGAAGGTCCAGCAAAGCACTCTTGGCCCAGTGCAGAGATAACCTGATGGTACCTCATGGCCAACAAGATGCTCCAATACCACCCCAACCTCTGGCCCTACAAGATCAATGAGTTCTCCTCTGAATGGGCTGAGCCAACCCAAGCAGCTCAAACCGGAGATTCAGTGTCCAAGCAAAAAGCCCTCCTGGACCGTTGTTTGTTCCTTCCTGTGCCCAAGCAGGGGATGGGAGCAGTGGGAATGAGGTGACTCCCAGGAGGCTACCAGGCAGCCTGGCAGGGAGAGGAGCATCTTTGCAAAGGAAGGAGCATTGCA
This sequence comes from Coccyzus lansbergi, assembly GCA_033558105.1. Lineage (NCBI taxonomy): Eukaryota > Metazoa > Chordata > Aves > Cuculiformes > Coccyzidae > Coccyzus > Coccyzus lansbergi. The sequence continues at coordinate 788,557 of JAUMJK010000294.1, forward strand.
CAGCAGCCATGCTCAGCTCCCGGCTCATGTCCGGGGTAGGCAGAGCTGGGAAGGAGCCCGGCTGCGGGGAGTGGAGGAGGCTGGAGGAGGAGGAGGGAGGTCAGGGCATCTACCCAGGCTCTGACACAGAAGCTGGAGGCCAAGGGGATGGTTTGCAGCCCCAGCAGCCTCCTGGAGCCATCCCGGCTGCCCAACCTGAATTTACCTCTTGGAAGAAGGTGAGAGAGTAATAAAGCCCCTCAGCAACTCCAAGGTGTTCCCTGCTTTCACCTGCCAACCTGATCCCATTGTGGGGGTTCCCCTGTTCAAAGCCGCCCCTCTGGGTCGGTACCTACAAGGAGATGGGTTCATAGCCCCCCCCGCCACCCTCAGCCACCTCAGTGCAAGGGAAGCAGCCGGGCCAAAACGTCTACGCCGCACTCATGCCTTCCCCCTAAACAGAGTCGCGGCTTATTATAGCAAATGTTATTGCAGCAGCAAGAAGCTGCATCCAGGAGCAGGCAATATCCTGCCTGAAATGTTCAGGGACCTCTGCCATGTGCACATTCTTCCACGGTATAATTAGGGTGGCAGGCGCTGGCGACAAGCACACAGTCTGCTCAGGCCAGGGTTGTTGGGTTGGCTTTTTTTCTTCTCTTTGCAGGAGATTCACCTCAGATGAGGAACACACTGGTTTATTGAACACAAAATGTTCCAGAGGAAATCATTAAAGTGGGGTGGAGTGACAGAGCTCTCGGTTAATGTCACCTAGGAGGAGAAGGGTTTCCAGAAAGGAAGAATTCAGGAAAGCCCTAATGGCCCCACATGCTCTTGGTGAGAAACGGGGACATGAAGCCAATGCTCTCCTGGGGAAAGGTCTCAGCAACCCCATGGTTTCTGTGGCCAGCACAAATATAACGTAGCACTCGGTCCTGTACGGCAGGAGGGATGGAGAGCCTTGCCGAGGGGCGGTGGCAGTGGAGACGTGTTAACCGGGCCGTGCTTGTGGCTAACTCCAGCCAGGGATGCAAGTATCAGGGGGAGCAGCCCCAACATCTTCTGGAGGCTGTACCTCAGCTATAACATTATTTTCAAATTCAAATGTTCAGCTATCTCCTTTCAATGCTGTAAGGGTTCTGACTTCAGCAGAACGTACACACCCCTCCTCGCTGGAGACTGGTGCTTTCAGAAAAGGCCCTCAAAACTGGAGCTGCTGGAGCCTTCCCAGCCCCACTGGTCACTGCATCTGTCCTGTCTCCTCCCTGCTGCTTACTAGGGGTTAGGTTCGGCGCTTTCCCTTAACCCAGAAATGAGAAGCATTTCATAGGAAACTGGGACTCATACTGTGAGTGGTCTTGGGACCATTCACAGGGCTGAGCTGAGCAAAGATCTGCAGATCTTCAGACCTGCTTGTACCATAGACCTCATGGGCAATGAGGTCTGGGGTGCTTGGAGGGAAGGATGCTGAAAGTGTGTGACGTGTAGCATCTACATGTTTGGTGTCCTGAAACAGTCAACAACATATCTATATATTACCTCACTGTTTAAGTCCACTTCAGAAACGGAAACACTGACTTTTAACCAAGACTAAGTAACCATAAAGCCCATCTCCTTAGACTGCAGAAGAATTAAAGGTTTTGTGGAGGGGTGGGGAATTAAGTACCGAGTAGGCTTGTGTTTCCTGAGGGTGTCTGGAAATAACATCTTTATTCATTCCACACCAGGTGGGTAAATGGAGGAAATGCATTACCTTTAGTCCTGCCTTTGGGTTTCACGTTAAACCATACACTTAATATTTAGCTTCTTGTTTTCCTGTTTCCTCTCTAGGGTGACCAAGTCCCCAGGGAGAAACCTCTGCAGCTATTTTAAAGCCCAGGGATGTGATTCACTTCAGGCAACCTATGCAAACATTAAAATAAGTGTCTGTCATGCCTGACCCCAGGACAGGGGGGAAATCTGTCATCCTTTAAGATCCTGGATGGATACACCACTTCTCTGCAATTTTCTCCCTGGAGCCACACAGGTAGGTGCCCTGAGACAACTGTCAAGCTGATGCTCCAACCTTTAGCTCAAAGTGAGTGCAAGTTTAGGGGCTTGAAACTTCTTGCAGCTGCTGCTTTCCCAAGCACTCATCCCTTTTGCCCTGTAGTTACTTCTCCCATGGTTTTGCATTCCCATTGCAGCAGCCTATCCTGCAGAAAAGTAGCACAAAGCAACATGAAATATATGTCCCAGAAAAAAAAAAAAAGGGCCGTGCCTTGGCTGGAGAATGAGTGGCCACCTCCCAGCTCCGTGCCAGGAGGGTTTTCTGCAAGAGGCCTGGCAGGGAACAGGGGCAGCGAACGCATCCAGGGCCTAACAGCCCTGGAGCAACCCACACAACGGGTCACCCTTTCAAACTGGCTCCACACCCCAGCTCAGGCTGAGGCTGAGCAGGAAACCTTTTCACAGCAAAGCAGGGGGGATGTTTATTACTACTGTCAGGATCTGGGAGTCAGAGAGTGGCAGCAAAATACGAAACACAAGCCCAGGGTACAGAATCCAAGTCCCTACGGGTAGGTAGGTTAAAGAAAAGGGTTGTGTCCCACAGGCAAGAGCCTAGCTCCCACTCCTGAAGGATGGGTTTGTGGTCTAGCTGCCTACTGTGAAAGCAGTGTCTACAGCTACCCCCACGGCACAGTCCCTGCCAGCCAGCGTCTCTCCAAGCCCCAGCTCATGGTTGTGCCCACTATGGCTCAGCAGGGAGGCAGGTGCTATTGTGCCAATGAAGCTGTGCTGGGCAGGGATAACACTATTTGAAAGACAGCAGGGCTAGTTTTGTGTTCTCTCAGCTTTCACCCTATCCAAATTTATCACACCTTCTGCAGGCAAGAAGCAGCCTTTGCCACATTCCATCTTCATTTGGAGCTACATGGGCTGTTACCTTCAGGAGGAGCCAGAGAGACGCGAGTAATGGGACTGCGGCTGCTCTGGCCTCGCTTGTGCTGGGTTTGGCTGATATGATTCTGCACAAGCCCCTTGTTCCACCAGAAACACAAGGACCACCCCTCCCCCCCCAGCCCAAGGTTCAACACCCAGCACCATCTCTAGGACTCACAGGCAGATGGGACCTTTCTGATGATGCGACGGGACCTTGGGCATGGGCCAAACAGGTTTATTTGCTACAGGCAGAAAAAGTTCTTCCTTGTTATAGAATCATAGAACAACCAGGTTGGAAGAGACCCATTGGATCATTATGTATGTTATGTAAAGCAACGTCATCACCCTTGGCAAAGATGCAACCACCTCTGGAAATGTACAGATGAACCATGAGAGAGCAGGGTTTGGGTGCTCTCTGAGCCCCTATCCCAGCAGAGCTCTGGCAGGGTGAGGGACTGAGACCTCGCAGGAGCTGGAGGGGACACACAGCTCTGGAATGAAAGAGAAGAGTGTGTTGATCTACTCAGATTCAGGTAGTTTCACAGAGGTAATTAATGGATAAAACTTAGCCAGGTGATTGCAACAGATGCAGCTGCATTTGTGGAAAGAGGCAAGGGACTTTTAAAAGTTGAAAAGATAAAACATTAGAATCATAGAACAACCAGGTTGGAAGAGACCCATCGGATCATCGAGTCCAGCCATTCCTATCAAACACTAAACCATGTCCCTCAGCACCTCATCCACCCGTGCCTTAAACACCTCCAGGGAAGGCGAATCAACCACCTCCCTGGGCAGCCTATTCCAATGCCCAACGACCCTCTGTGTGAAAAACTTCCTCCTAATCTCTAACCTAAATCTCCCCTGGAGGAGCTTGAGGCCATTCCCTCTTGTCCTGTCCCCTGTCACTTGTCCTTTAAACTCTACATCCAGAATCCCCTTGCGGATCCAGCAGCAGAGACACTGATAGCCACCATGAGAGCTGTAAAACCGTTCCCTCCCATCCTGGTATAGTTCCAAGCAGCCTCTACGTGATGCAAATCCGGGCCCCTCTCTAGTGCATCTCATCTACGTGCCTCCTCTTGCACCATACTGTGCGTCCACACTGCAGTCCCCAGGTCCTCCAACCGCCTGCAGCCACCAAAGGGCGTGAAGGCATTTACAAACTCTTCAGTCAGGATGATCACATGGAGAAATGATATTAATAAGTGTAACAAAACCCCGCTCGAACTGCGATAGCAAAGCCAGAGTGTGGAAGAAAGGACAAATTATGCAAACAAGGCTTATCGGCTGATCAGAATAACAAGTGAAGTTGATCTAGAAGGGGGCAGCCTTCCTGGGTAATGAGGATTATTTACCCATCATTTCCCTTGCAAATCAGCAGCGGGTTCCCAGAGCCTGGTGCGCACCGGGTGATGTTCTGTGCCTTGCTGGGGCTGCGGTGCAACACTCGGGGAATGCACGAGGCATGTGGACAAGTCTTCCGGTCTTTGTATCAGACCCACAACTCTTGGACAAGTGATTCCCTCTTTGCAGGACAGAGCCAGGTGGCCTACAGACACATCACTTTGCTTTTAGTGGCCACACTGTATGTGCAAAGCAAAGGAGAGTTCATGTCATCCGCAGCCTCTGCTGAAGAGAGAGTTGCAAATTGCAGAAGCGAGTTGACGTTTTGGCAATTAACAATGTTAGTAGCTATTTTTCTCATTATTAGTGAGCAGAGCATCTGTCCTGTATCATGGAACAACACTTGCCAAGGGCCTTAAAATCCGCAGCAGCAAGGCTGGGGTCTCAGCAGGCTGGTTGTCCTGTGTCCTCAGCTCCAAGGGACTGCCCTTTATTCAATCCGCCTTCCAAGCAGCATTTGGAGAGCTGTCTTTTTGAGCTATTTGGGTCTCACCCATGCTTTCCAGGCCAGGACTATTCCCATATGCATGATCCATGTGTTCTAAAATATTAGTGGATTGGAAAGGTTCAAACTCGATTTCATTCTGCATTTTCCAGACATTTATTAAAACAGTGAGCTGTGAAATTCTGCTGTGGATTCCCCGCCGGCTCATTTTGTGTCTGGGATGGACGAACCTGGAGAAAACCCATCCAGCATGTACCGGTACAGGGGTATATGCACCTTGCTGGGTGCTGACTGGATCCCCAGAATTTGTGAAGTTAAAGCATTTTCCTTCTAAATATTCAGTACAGGATACAAGGAAACATCAGAAACAGCCATGGCCTTATTGTCCCTGCATGAGTGATGTTTGCAGGACTCTTTGGAGCATCACTTCCCTTCTTATTGAGTGCTCCAGTTGCCAGTCTCAGCTTGCTCTGCAGTTTTCTGCCCCATGGGAGGAGCAGATACCTGGAAGAGGGAGCAGATGTACCCCAAACATTGTGCTCGGGCTGCTGGAGATGGACAGGCTGTCAGGATAGAGCCCATCCCAAAAGTATGGAGGCTCTTCCAGGCTTCTGGGAGCAGGATTTCAAGGTGCCATCCATGGGTATGATCCACCACCAGGGCTCTGGACCAGGCACAAAGGTGAAAGTTCCCAAGTTGATGTTCTTAGTAGGCACACAAGGTTCGAAGAGCAGTAGGTTCAGCAGAGGATATCTTTCCCTTCCAAATCTTGCTTCTGATGAAGGATCTGCAGTGGGAATGGGCAGAACATGTCTTTCTTCCCACTCCAGCTCTGTCGGGAGATTTCCCATCAAACAGTAGAATCATAGAATTGTTAAGGTTAGAAAAGACCTCTAAGATGATCCAGTCCAGCTGTCAAAGTAGGACGTGGCTCCTGGTGAGCAAGGGTTCAGCTCCAGAGACACCTGCCTGGGATGGGCGCACAGGGCTCTGCTGTGGGCAGTCCTGCACGGCGCAGAGGAGCCCTGGTGAGGCCATGGAGAAGTATGAGAAAAGAGGAACAAAATTATTAAGGCCATGTGAAGATTTGGGGTAAGATTCCAAGTCTGGCAGGCTCAGTGTGCTGAAACCCACCACACCCATGCCCAACAATGCATATTCATTTCGCTGTACGGGGTAGGGGGTTGGGGGTGGTGGAGGGTGGGCAGAGGGCAGCTACTCACAAGCTTCTGCTGGGGCTTTGTTTCAGAGCATCACGCTGTGGGATGAGGACGTCCCAGCACAAGCATTGTCCCATTGTCCCTCTGCCCCAGTGCTCCCACAGACCAGAGCTGGCCTCCAAAGGAGAGATAGTTCAGGGTCATGTTTCCAACCCTGAGGCCATCTGCAGTGCATGAACTTGCCAAGTGTAGCATCATTCACCCCAATAATCTAGAGAAGTATTTGCACCACTGTTAAAAATGCAGAGGCCAATATGTTACAGGAGGCTACAGTTTACTTTCAGTGATAGGCTTGCTAGAAGCTGCTGAAATAAGGATCTCAGTGCTTCGTAGGCTTTGGGTACTCTTGGTCAGGTTCGGCTCCTATTCCCTGTGTGCAAACCTGAAGTAATGTTCCCAGTGTCAGGAAAGATGCTGCGTGTTTGGAGGCTTATAAATGAAAATAGGATTTGGCCTAAGATTTCTCTCCCAACAAACCTTTCTCATGCAAATATGGTCATTTTGCACACGCCTTGAATACCAAATCAGTACTTGTTTTACTGCTCAGTCTCACGTTTCTCGCCTGTAAACCACCACAGCGCATATGTCCATGCTGAGCACTGGCACATGCTCTCCTGCCCCTGAGACCCGAGGGCTTATTCTCCTGGGGCTGCAAAACAAAGTGGTGCTGCTACACCCACAGCAATGGATATTCTCACCTGGAGTCCTGATTTCAGTTCTGGAGTCCTCAGCACAAGAAAGACAGGGATCTGTTAGGATGAGGCCAAAGGAGGCTGCAGAGATGATGCAAGGGCTGGAACATTGCCTGTATGAGGACAAGCCAAGACACTTGGGGTTGTTCAGCCTGCAGAAGAGAAGGCTGTGGGGAGACTTTAGAGCAGCTTCTAGTACTGCAAGGGGCTCCAGGAAAGCTGGGGAAAGGCTCTTGATCAGGGTGGGCAGGGATGAGGTGAGGGGGAACAGTTTCCAGCTGAGAGAAGGAGATTGAGATGAGATTTTAGGAAGAAATGTTTTGCTGTGAGGTTGAGGAGGCCCTGGCCCAGGTTGCCCAGAGCAGTGGTGGCTGCCCCACCCCTGGAGGTGTTCAGGGCCAGGTTGGATGGGGCTTGGAGCCCCTGATCCAGTGGGAGGTGTTCCTGCCTAAGGCAGGAGGGTGGAACTGGATGGGCTTTGAGATCACTTCCAACCCAACCCATCCTGTGATTCTATGGGATGGCCAAGGGCTGCTGATGTGGGATTATTTGGCCAAGGAAATTAGGAGGAACATCAAAAATCGGGATGTAACAGTGAACTGAGGAAAACCACAAGGAGCTTTGCTCTGGCTCTTGGTTGTAGATGAAGGTGCCTGAACATCCCAGCACGAGGGAGAGGGTGAGTTTAAAACCCCCAGATTAGGTAAATGAAGAGAATGGCATATTTCTGTCACATCGACCGTAACCAAGGAGAGGAGCCTTCATTCCCAACCCCTTCAGGTGCTGCATGGGACCCGAGCTGAGGGAATTCACTTTGTCTGGCTCCGAGTCGTGCTGATCCTGCTGCAGCTGGGAGGGGATTTCCCGTCAGCTCCAACCCAGCTGCTTAAAAACTCTTCCACTGAGTGAGCTAATATTTCATGAATAAATTGAAGTGGTCAAGTCCCATTTTGTGCAGAAAGCGCGGTTCCCTGCCGATTAGCCTCCTCGGTACTTTTGGGGATATAAATAACTTCACAGGCTCATTCTCTGCGCCTTCCAAAATAAAAGCAACATTCAGTTATTTGATTTTTTTTTTTAATTTTATGCAAATGCTCTTCTGTTCTGTGTTATTATGTAAACGAGCCAACTGAAATGGTAATGAGGGAACCCAGAAGTATGCATATATTAACTGCCGCTGTGGAGCTTTACACCTACAGAAATGGCCCTGAATTACATTTCTAGGGGAGGGACAGGTGTCCTGAGGGTGGAGATTTTATTCCAGGACTTGGTTCTTTCTGAAATCCGTGGATATGAATGCTTCTTCCTACAGAGAATAGCCAAGCATTCAATTCAATTCAATTCCATTCAATTCAAATAAGTCAGTACTTTGGTCCACTAAGACACACTTTTTGACTGCTTAAAGTAGAGGTAAAACCCATTTCCAAAGGCCATGAGTCCAGAGAAGTCCATGGCCAAATTTGATGGTATTAAAGGAATTTAAATGCTTCTGCTTCCCAAACCACGTCCTGAAACCTGCTCAGTGTGCAGCCCCTGCCCAACAGGGTCCTCTGCCTGCTCTCCAGCAATGGGACACACCTCAAGCTAGAAAAACCACCATGAGAATAATAAGACAAGAAATTATCTTCGTCTTCTATACTCTTCAAGAATATTCAAGGGTTTTGACGAAGGTGAAAGCATCAGAGTTTCTCACCTTCATAAAGCACCCTGAGAGAGCTGCAGCTCGGATCTTGAGGCAGATGCTTCAAATCCTTCCTAATCCTCGTGTTTAGCAATGATCTTGATGTGATTAGAGGCGCAGGGAACACCGTTCCCAAGCAGGTAAAGCAGACATGTGTAGGGGTGCATTGAGCTCTCATTTGTGGCTGGATTGAAGAAGTGTTGGCCTAAGTCCATCACAGCATGTTGGTCGTTGGGACTATTTGGCTCCAAATAGAGGGGCCTGGACCTGTAACACAACGACACGGATCCTTTTTTCACAGTTTGTGAACTCAATGCTGTGTCAGAAGCTGGAGTGAAACCCAGGGACCTCCTGAAGGCAATGGGAGACTTGATTTCAAGGCACCTGGAAGCTCAAAATCTGCAGCTTCTGTTTAATAATCAAATGGGAACCAGCAACTAATGAATAATTTGTTAGAAGAAAAACTACACCAAGTGGCCTGGTCTGATCCAAAAGCCAGTGAAAGCCTTTGCTGAGCCAACTGGGTTTTGGAACAAGCCCGGAGTGGTAATAAAAATAAATCCCTGTAATTAGGCAAAAGGGAAAATCCGAAAGATGCCGTTTGAGCCAATTTAGGGCTCAAAATCGGTATCCTGGGGTTTGGGCCGGGTAGCTCTGAAACCTCAGGGTATCCCACGAGCCTACAGGAGGTGGGTGGTGAGGAAGCTCAGCCATCCCTGTGGGAGGGGTTGGAGGAGCATCTTCTGCACTCCAAGGTTCTGAAATGGCATTTCTCCAGTGAGGTGGGATGCCCCAAGCCCACGCAGGAAAAAGGAGACCTCATCCTGTTTTGGAACTTGCTGCCTTGGTCTCTGGTGTCACTCCAGCCCCAGCTGTGTCTGACTTCCCCTGAGAAAGGTCTGTCTGCTCCACCAGGTCCATCCTTCCTTCTTGAAGGTCATGTCCTGTCTGGGCTCCTTTGCCATCCAAGATATAAATGTCATTTCAGGCAATGCTATGGCCTTTCCCACTTTGTCTGCGGGACAAATATAGTTTGGACAAATTCATGGAAAATATGCAACTTCTAGGCACAGCATTGAGGCAGCTCAAGTGTCTCACGGCAATTGCTGGTGACTCGAAGCTGTCAGAGACCACGGGAAGAGCTACTTGATAGGGTTGTTTTATTAGTGTTTTTTTTGCTTGCTCCTACATGGCAAACCCACTTGTGCCTTTGTAGGATACCCCTGAGACAGACCTTTGCTCTCTTCCAGTGTAGATATTTCCATGCTCCCTTATTCTTCCAAGCACATCTGAATATTTGTGTAGTTTGGGGCTGATTGCTTGAGCATTTCCCTTTTTTTCTGGGGCTTCAGAGGATCTTTCCTGCATTCCCAGAAATAGAACACAAACATCTACAACTCGGATGTTTTCTTAAGTTATTTTCTTCAGAAAAAATAAACTTGCTATCATCTGGGAATTTTGTTAAGTGTTTTAGATGCATTTTTAACTTCCCTGTAACCCATCACCAGGCCTGGATTTCAGCCAGCTGTTCCAGGGCTTGAACACACGCAGCTCTTAAGGGATGGTTGGAATCTGGCTCTGAAGCTCTCACCTGATTTTGTTCTGATAGACATCAGTCCAGGCTCCCTCCCTGTGGATCTGATTTCTCCCAAATGTTGAGAATGCCTGGATTCATGCCTAAATTTCATCTGTTTGGGTCCGGTTTTATCCCCCATCTCCATCTGGTAGCCAGAAGAGGCTTTCAAAGCCAAGAGACTTTCCAGTGTTTAGGTGTCCCCAGGGCAGCGAGAGCTTCAAATGGGTAGGAGCAAGCACAGGGGGACCTCAAGAGTCTGGGAAGTTGCTAGTCACCTGCAGAGTCTCTCATTGTGGGCTGCATTAAATCCTCCTTAGAACCATGGAGAAGAGGAGGCTGAGGGGAGAACTCATTGCTCTCTACAACTACCTGAAAGAAGGTTATGGAGAGGAGGGAGCTGGGCTCTTCTCCCAAGTGACAGGGGACAGGACATGAGGGAATGGCCTCAAGATCCACCAGGGGAGGTTTAGGCTGAACATTAGGAAAAAAAATTTCACAGAAAGGGTCATTGGGCACTGGAACAGGCTGCCCTTCCCTGGAGGTGTTTAAGGGATGGGTGGATGAGGTGCTGAGGGGCATGGTTTAGTGTTTGATAGGAATCGTTGGACTCGATGATCCTACGGGTCTCTTCCAACCTGATGATTCTATGATTCCATAATTAAGGTTGGAAAAGTCCTCTAGGATCATTGAGTCCAACCACCAATACCAGCGAAGCATCAACCTTGTTAGGCAAAGGGGTTGTTTGCAGGAGTAGGCGACTCACCAGTCTCCAATATAGCTTGCGAGTGATGCACACCTTGACTCCTGGAGGCCAAGACCACTGCAGCAAGAGTGGCCTTTGGTACTGCCACACCACAATTCAGCAGGCACCCACATTCCCCAGCCAATGTACTCTCTGTCACTAATAACACCTTCTCCATTGCCTCCTTCCTAGCTGCAGAGCGAACAGAGGAGTGCAAATGGCTTTTTTTTTCCCCTTTTTCCTTTCAGAGCACTGAGAAGCTGAAGTCTCAGGAGGAGCATCACAATTTCCAGTGGAACCAGCTACCTTCCCACCTCTTCTTTTTTATTATTTGATTTTATTTTTGTTTGACATGCACGCCTTTACCTTCCTGAATGAAGAGTGCCACTAACTGCCTCTTAAAATATTATTTCAGAAGGGCTATATTCTACTGAGAATGGCATTTTTTCTAATAACCCCACTTTCCTTCTCATTTATTCTTACCTAAAAAGTTTCAGATTGCAGCTCATCCATCTCCCTGACACCCAAATCCCCTCACACATTTTCAAATTTATTTATATATTGTTAACCCATTATTAGCCCATAGGAGCCAGGGGCAAAAAAAAAAAAAAAAAAAAAACAACAGGGAAGCATGAGAAAGGGTCATCCTCCAGCAGAGGTGTGGGATGGGTGTGTGGGGATATAAGTTTGGGCTCTTTTGGGGAGATTTCATGCAAATGGGTGGCTGCAGAGCCTGCTTTATATGCACAGTCTCCTTCTGTAAATGGTTTTGTGGGGACACTTCAGTGTCACCAGTGTCACCCCTTGATCACTCTTTTTCCTAGAATCATAGAACAACCAGGTTGGAAGGGACCCATCGGATCTTCTAGTCCAACCATTCCTATCTAACACTAAACCACGTCCCTCAGGACCTCATCTACCCGTGCCTTAAACATCTCCAGGGAAGGGGAATCAACCACCTCCCTGGGCAACCTGTTCCAATACCTAATGACCCTCTGTGTGAAAAACTTCCTCCTAATCTGCAGCCTAAATCTCCCCTGGTGGAGCTTGAGGTCATTCCCTCTTGTCCTGTCCCCTGTCACTTGGGAGAAGAGCCCAGCTCCCTCCTCTCTACAACCTCCTTTCAGGTAGTTGTAGAGAGTAATGAGGTCTCCTCTCAACCTCTTCTTCCCCAGGCTAAACAACCCCAGCTCTCTCAGCCGCTCCTCATAGGGCCTGTTCTCCAGCCCCTTCACCAGCCTCGTCGCTCTTCTCTGGACTCGCTCCAGAGCCTCAACATCCTTCTTGTGGTGAGGGGCCCAGAACTGAACACAGGATTCAAGGAGCGGCCTCACCAGTGCTGAGTACAGAGGGAGAATCACCACCTGGTGGGCAGTTCCAGTCCACTCTGCCTCACTTCATGGGGAAGATGAGACTCGCTCTGCTCCGAGCCCACCCAGACAGGAAAAGCAGTGACTGAAGACTATGGAGGAGGAGAAAACCAAACCCTCCCTGTTGTTTCCTCCAGATGGGACCAGAGAGGTCGTTTTCTGAGGGATGTGAGTGTGTGAGCTCATCCCAATGAGGAGGGATGTGAGTGTGTAAGCTCATCCCAATGAGGATGGATGTGGTGCTAAAATCAGCCTGAGCAGGGTTCCTGGGGTGGGAGGAGAAGGACAGGAATGGAGTATGGATCAGGCTGCAGAGGCAATTGAGTGCTGCTGGTGTGAAGCAGGACCAGTCTATCCCAGTCCATCCCACATCCCGCAGAAGCTGTCAGGATTCAGGCAGGGGCAGCCAGATGAGGCGCATCACCTCTCAGTGGCTTCTGCTCCTCCACCACCTGGAAACCCAAGGTTCACCCACATCACGGTGCAGCCGCTCAGCCAGCAGCGAGCACGTAGGAGCAGAGCTCCCTGGTTCCCTGGCAGGTGGAGAGGCGTGCGCTGCTCGTCATTCAGAAGCAGGACTTGATTATCAAACAGTAGCGAGGTTGGGTGGCATCCTGAGGACAGGAAAGAGGTTGTCAGGAACGGAGTTATCCCAGAGGAGCTTCTGAGTAACATTTAAAATGTACTCTTTAACTTCTGACAACCTCCAGGTTACACGAAGGTGATAGCTTTCTATTTTCATCAGGCTGTAATTAATTACTTGTAAGGGGGGAAAAAGAGCTGTATCTTCATTAAAATATCCCTTTCCTCTCCCAAACTCACAACCAGCTGTGTACAGTGAGCTGTTATTCCTACTTGTTACCCTCTTAAAAAATAACCACGTTCCTCATCAAAATCACACCTACCCAACATGCCGGGAATCTTGTTTTATTCTTTCTTTCCCTTCTGTGTGGGGGTTTTATTATAACTCGCAGGCAACTGCTTAACATCACCACCAACAAGGCAACTTTGGCAGAAGCCGCCCCAAAGGATCCGTGCGAGAGACGTTCAATGAACTTCCTAGCGACCAATAATTCCAGTTGGCTGCTTTTCCTCCAGCCGCATCCTCCCGGCATCACGATGTGGAAGTGCTCAGCGCCCCATCGCTCCCTCACACCAGCTGCACGAGGCTCCCTCGAATGGCGGCACTTTGGGAAAGAGAGAAAGTGGGAAAAGTTTAGTAGGGTTTTTTTTCCTTTTTTTTTTTTTTTTTAAACTAAATGAAGCTACTTCTCGCAAGTCAAAATATTTACTCCCATTTCTGGATATGCGCACACACACACAAAAAAATTAATAAAACTCTCCGCAGAGCGAGATTCTGATTCCCAATTATTTTGCCTCGGTTAAAGTTAAGGCAAAAAAAAAAAAAAAAAATCCCAACTTTGTTTGTGCATTCTTATTGCAAACACAATGCCAACAATGGCCAAATAGACAGCATAATAAATAGCACCACAATGCCGACATAAAGGCCTTTCTGGTACTGCATACAAAATATAAACTGTGCCATGCCATTATTATTCCGGAGCCCTTGCTGAAACAGTGCAGTTGAAATTCCACCCCCAATGTGCACCTAATCAGCCATTCAGAGCCCCTTAATGACTTGTCAGTTCTTTGCCCTGCCATTTTCTGTCCAATTAATTCTTTTATTGTGCACCGGATAAAGGAAGACAAAGGCCTTCCATGCAATAATGAATCATTAAAATTCAGCAGCTCCTCTCTTGTGCTCTTGGCTCCTCACCAGCAATTCAGGCTGTTTCCCATTCGTTATGTGTGTGGTGGTTAAAATTCACTCTACCTCAAACAAGACCTTTCAAAATGCTTAACCCTTTCCTGGGTGAACACCTCCGTCACCACGATGGGAATTTAGACACGCGGGGAATGAAAAAGGAATAGGAGGGGGGACGACGAGAGAGGGGAGGAGAAAGGAGGCAGAGGTATTTTGGGTAAATGTTTTAATATCACGTCTCTGACAGTCACAATATTGCCTGCGTGCACAGCCACAAACAAATACAGGGAGCAGGAGCCGATGCCAGCGCAGCTGAGAGAGCGGCCGGGCTGCGGAGCCGCGGTGGGACGGGTGGACGGGTGCCACCGTCCCTGCCCAGGCAGCGTCTTCCAACTCACACCAGCAGCTTTGCATCGTTTTCCCTAAACCAACACAGCCCCGGGAGCGGGTAGCATCGGCAGGGAGAGATATCCTCTTATTTTGGATCAGGAGTGGCTTGGTTAAGATAAACTGAAAGAAGCTGGCTTTTAAACCTGAATAAGTGTGTCCAACTGGCTTTTTTTTTTTTTTTTTTTTTGCACCAGCTTCACTAAATCAGGTCAAAACCAACACTCCAGTTAAGCCAGTGACACGCGGTGCATGGCTGAGCTCCGCAGCCATATGGGAGCAGCTTAATAGGGGTCAGCGGGAACACTGGTGGCTCTTCCAAGAATGGGGAGGGCAGAGCCCTGCCTTTCGGCAGCACCCACCGTGTTTACCCAAGTGCCAAACCATTTCATAGAATCATAGAATCACAGAATCATAGAATCACAGACTCACCAGGTTGGAAGAGACCCACTGGTTCATCGAGTCCAACCATTCCTATCAAACACTAAACCATGTCTCTCAGCACCTCGCCCACTCATGCCTTTAACCCTTCCAGGGAAGGTGACTCAACCATTTCTGAGCAAGAACTCCCAGGTTGGTGGCAACGACCACCCCACTGGTAACTCCTGTGGCACCATGGTGGCTCTCGGGTGGGCAGCATCACTGGTTGGCTGCTGCAGAAGCAAGGGGGAGGCTTGGATTCTGACCCCTGTTGGAACTGTTCTTATCAGTGCAGACTGTGTGAGTTTATGGCAGGACATTGCCTGCCGTTTCCTCCCTCGCACAGCAAGGTTCTGCAGAAAAATAAACTCGCTTTCCACCTAAGCCACAAAATCAGCTGCTGCTCTGAGCACAGCCCCGTTGCTGAAATCTGCATTTCTCTGCAGAAACCCCATGGTCCAAGACCCCCCAGGAGCTGCCTGGGCTGAGCAGAGGGTTGGTGTTCCCAAAAACCCACACTTGCCATCCGGGAGCAGCCCCTGCATCGCATCACATTGCATCACATCACATCCCAGCGTGCGGGCAGGGATTGCCCTGCAGCCCCTGCGGCTCCAGTGTGGGCTGGGCCAGCAGGATGGCAGGAGAATGAAGCAATTTGTAATAAGTACCATTTTCTGTGGTTTGGGCTCTAAGGGAGTATTTTTAGCTCCTGGTGACTCATTTGGGAAATGGTTTCCCCTCCCTAAGCCTCATCCTTTGCTACTTGGTACCATCCTTAATTCCTGCCTATAAGAAGTGAACTTATAATGACACCACCACAACTCAGCTGGGAGGTGGTGGGGGAGGTGGGACCAGGGCTGGACCAGCTCAACCTGGCTCTCACAGTCCTGTGCAGCTCCTCTCCCTTTGTTAATTAGAGTGCTGTGTGATGAACTCCCCAAAAACCTCGTAGAGCCTCTGTTGCGCAGCAGCGGTGAGGTACAAGGAGACCATGCGATGCTCACAGAGCACTCAGAAGCTGTTATGAAACTCCCTGCTTTCACTCCAAAGGAGAATTCGAATCCCTTCTGTTGTGAATTCATGCTTAAGGATTTGCTTTTGGATGTAAAAGCCCCCAAAACAAACTGGACCCAGCCTCATGGTCTTGGAGATTGGAAACAGGGACTGTTTGGGGACTCCTTAAAGCCTTCCCCAAGGTCTGTGTTGATCCAGGTTCCAGTGACCAGTACTGCTGTGTTCACTGTGGCACCTCCTCAGCTCACCCAGCCCTGTCCTTGCAGCTTCTGTGGCCACTGAGACTTCCCAAGGTCTCGCCTATTGCCCCTCCTGCTCTCCAAACCTCTCCAGCTTTGCGGGCAGCGCAGTGCTGCCGTAGCAGGGTCACTGGCTGCAGCATCTCCCTGCTCGTCTGAGAAAAAAACAGCTTTTGCTACCCTCCTGGTGCTGAAACATCACAAACTCCAAATGGCAATCGTATTATTTTTATTTTATACCAAATATTCTGCCTTCAGATCACAAGCAACGTGCAGGCAGGGGCTGCAAACACCTGACCTTGGCCATGGGAGGAGAAAAGTGGCAGAGGGAGGGGGCAGCCGCACACCTCTTCTCTCATCTCACTAGGCTGGAGATGCCAGGTGAGGACAGGCAGCTCCTCTTCCAGGAGCAGCGTGCAAGGACGGCCAAATCCCTGTGTTCAGATCTTCTGCGATGTGCGAGAAGCAGCCCTGCTTGGGGTTGTCCCATACCCCAGCTCTCACAGCCCTGCACCTTCCAGAAGAGCAGAGCTTCGTGTTGGTTCCAGGCAGCCCAGCTGGAAAAGCCAGAAATCCCGAAGAGGTCAGTCCATAGACAGGGAGGAGGGAAAGTCCTGTGCGGAAGTTGACTAAAGCTGAATGCAGTCATAGAAATGCCATTTCAGAATTTCTTTGCTATAAACTCAAAATCCAACTGCGAAAAAAATGTGCAACAAAAGTTGATATCACTCCAGGAAAAATTATAATAAGGACGATGGGAAGGGACTTTTTCCACCGTGCAGAAGGAATGTGGACACGGTCTATAAAACTAATTTCCTCTTTCTTACTAAACAGAAACTTCTGAGCATTTCAGACAAATAGCAACATTATTCTCTGCACCCAAAATAAAAAAAAAAAAAAAAAAGAGGAACTTTTATCACTTGTGTATTCCTGCAATTATCTTGAGAACCCTTTTTTGTTGACAGCCAGGGGTCAAAAGCCGGTCTTGGTTTCACCTGATCTCATTGACTTCTGCAAAGACATTCCAGCTTCACGCCAACACAAGAGCCATCGGAGCCGGGCGCGGGACACACAAAGCTGCCATTCACATCAGGAAGACGCTTGGGTCATGGAAAATCACTTCTCTTTCTGTAGATGATAGCTCCACATAGAGCAGGAGAAAGGCACAATGCGTGAAAATGCATTTGCACAAACAGCATTAATTTCTAATCAAAAAGCTCTTTTCTGAATATAAACTGTGCCTGGGACCAGTGGTTTTCTCGTAGGGAAAAGAAATGAGAGACTTAATGTGTTTAAGTGCAAATCTAGGCACAGGGAATGAACTTGTGCTGCTTTTGGAGCTTCCCAGCTCACCCCAAATCCTGAGTCGCTGGCTTTATTCAGGCCAGTTTTACCTGCCTGTCACCTTCCTGATGATCCATTCTGTAACGTCTTTGGATTTTACTCAACAGCAAATGCGCAGAGAGTTTTCCCTACACCGCAGGATGCCAAAACCCAGTTGAAAGTCACTATTCAGCGGAAGCCATTCCAACGGGAGCTGCTTCCAGGAGCCACGGAGGGGGCTCAGGGCACGCGTTATCCCTCGTACCCACCGAGCAATACAGCCTTTTCCTTCTGCAAATATTAGTAAAAGCTAACTTAGTTTTGCAAAGCTCATAGAAAGCAACACCAAGCAGAAAGGAAGCACAGCCTGAAGTAAATGGGTTTGAAACCTGCTCGCTTTGGTTGTGCTTTTCCTTGGTGCAGTCGCAAGGGTGGGCTGGGCTCCCCCCAACCTCTGCAGCCCTGCAGGAGGAGAGCAGATCCCTGCACAGACACCCTGCAGCTCTGGGATGTGCCAAGGATGTTGTAAATGCTGGATGTCCCCCTCTTGTGCTAGGAAGCCAGGGCTGGTACGATGTACTGCTATGAGAAAAAGAAGAGAGAGAAAGCTTGGGAGCCCTCACCATACTCTCCCATCACCCAGGGGCACTGCAGTGGTATCTGTAGTATCAGTATTTCGGTGATTTATACATAAAGGTATTTTAATTCTAACTACCAGCAAAGTCACTGTAAGCTTTGCTCTCAGGCATCAAGAAGAAAGCAAAGCACTTCTGCTCCCGGCTCACCTTTCTCCTTCTTTCCCTGCAGCGTGTGACCAGCAAGGAAGCCCTACCCCAACACACAGAACATGCTGAGCAAAAAAGTATCTTTTTTTCCAGCACAAGTTGGGATAAGACTTGAAACTTTCATTGTAACTGGAGGGAGGAGAAAGGAGGGGAGAGAGCCTCCTCTGAAAGCCAGTCTGCAGCCTTGGCCGATCGCATAATGAAGTTGTTTTGCCAGCAGTTTTGCAAATGAGCAAAGCAAAAGCGGCGTCCAGTTACAGTCACTCTTGGCAGATGCTGCAAACAGCAAATTGTGCATCGAGACAGTGATGTGCAGACATCGTTAATGTTCTTAAGCTTCGTTAATTGTCATCACATTTATTCCCCCCTCCCATGTTAAAAACATTTTCCACGGTGCTGCACTGCAACCAAGTCCTGAGCGCGTTCCGGCACTTCCCAAATCCCAACCCTTCCCTCCCAGTTGAAAACCTCATGCCGGGTTGTCTGAACTAGTGAAACCAAACTGCAACTAAAGTCACAAATACAATCATTTTAATGACTGTATTAAAAAATTAAAATACTACATGCAACACGATTTTACTGCTATCATAACTCAGAGGTAGGTATTTACAAGGTCTCACTAAGCAGAAAATAGAATTTGGTGCTGTAAAATTCCTACACGTAATACAGAACAAAGTGAACTTGGTCAAAACCAGTGCAGCCTGACCTTGCAAACCCTTGCTCATGTGAGAAGTCTCAACGAAATCCTATGAAATCCTTGGGCATATGAGCATGGAAATAAAGTTCTAAAAGAAATAAAAGAAAGAATTTTTTTTAATCTCATATTAAGGCACCATTTAAGTGAAATTTCCATTAAGGAAAGGGAACAAAGGAGAAAAAAAAAAAAACCAAAAATGAAAACAAAAAAACAAAACCAATAAACCAAGAAGACCCAACAAGGCAGTAGGAGAACAGAAAACCTTGGTCAGAAGATTTTATTCCAAACAGCCTGTCTCCTTCTAAGCTGTTCTCCATGTGCCTTCTCAGCACAGAAATAAAATTGCTTGTTTGGAAAAGACCTTTGAGATCGAGTCCAACTGTCCCTGTTCACTACTCAATCATCCCCGAGCACCTCATCTGCCCAGTTTCTAAACCCCTCCAGGGATGGGGGTTCCACCAACTCCCTGGGCAGCCTCTGACAGGGCCAGAGAGCCCTTTCAGTGAAGAAATTTTTCCCGATGGCCCATCTGAACCTGTCCTGGTGCAACTTGAGGCCATTCCCTCTCATCCTGTCACTTGGGAGACGAGACCAGCACCCACCTCGCTAAAACCTCCCTTCAGGGAGTTGTAGACAGGGATGAGGTTTCCCCTAAAAAGAGGCTCAAGCAGAAAGAAAACAGAACACGGCCGTGATAAAAAGCGATTTTTAATTTTATCAAATCAATCTGTACAAAAGTTAGCATTGCTTAGTGAGAAGCGAGTGAAGAGAACAGATAAGTAACAGCCAAAGTCTTCCAAACTTTATACAGAAAAATAGATTGCATAAAAACCAGTTTTCTGGATTTTTTCCCCCACCCCCACGTCCCCCCAAAAGGAAATATGCAAAAAAATATTTTTTAGAAAAAGAGTAGGAAACATAGAAAAAGGTAAAAAGGTGATACCCTCTGAAATGTGGTTTTTAGATTTACAAAGGTTTTAAAGGCACAAGTTACCATAAAATAGATGGTTATTATATGCTCAGCATACAATGGAAGAAGTAGAAATATATCAATGAAATATTAGTCTAAAACTAAGTACCTAAACTTTTTTTTTTTTTTTTTAGTGGAGAAGATTTTTAGTTTCACAGCTTGATGGGTGATATCTGGTCCCTAGAAAGTCAAAATTAAAGCAGGAGGTGATCATCATTTCTCATTAAATTACAGCTTCCTCTAAAGTAGTCCTGGTTCAGAAAGTGGACAAAGACTCCGCGACGCCTTCAATCCAATTTTAACACCTGAAAGCAGGTAACCGCAAAAATCCCCTGCTCCTTTTTGCAAACATTTGAGCCTCCCGGTTTGAATTAGTAACTTGCTTTCCCTCCCCCCCCTTATTATTTTCTATTCCCATTTTGAGTTCCCTGCCAAGGGCCGATGCACTCGGTCCCTCTCAGCCACGACCGCTGCAGCGGTTCCAAACGGAAAAACCCCAAACCAACCAAAATTTCTAGCCTCACAACACCATTTTATTGTATCATCTCCACTATTTTGAATGCTCCCTCCCCGCCCCGCCTTTTAAAATCTTTTAAAATTCTACTTTTTTTTCTTGCACAAAATTACTTCATTAATTAAAAGACAAAATAATACAGAACATAAATACATATTTAACAGATTTAAAAAGAAACAAAACCAAACAAAACACTTTAAGCTTCCAAAACCAAAACAAAATGTTAATTACAGCCAAACCTTGCTTAGAAGAACTCTCGACTAAAAAAAAAAAACAAACACTTCTGACATTTAATAGGTTGGTCCCACCAGACTTGTTTGTTCCCAGGAGGCTGTTCCGAGGAATAGCCAGGATTTCAGGTTTCATCCGCCTTGGTCCGAGTGAGTTCTTGCCCTCAAGGTTGGTCCGTTCCTCACATTGCAATAGACCCTTAAAGTCTCAAACAGCTTTTTTAGCTTCCCCCCCCCTCTGCCCACCCCCCTGCTCCACTTTTGCACTTGTCAACTTCCACGGCGAGTTAAGTTCAGTCCTCACAGAGGAGTCGAATGGTTCTGTCCTTCATTTAGTCAAAAGGAATTGCCGGTCCTTTTCTTGTTCTCTTTTAATTATTTCTTTTTTTGTTTTAAATTGTATTAATTAAAAATAGAGCTCTGTCCTTACGGAGAGTTTTGAAGCAAGGGGACATCCAGTCGCAACGAGCAGAGTTCCCAGTGGCTCAGGAGGCACTTCGGAAACTATCGCGGCACTCCACGCTCTTCGTCTTCATTCTTTCATTAGTGCATATGTTGCGGAAGCCCTCGGGGGGCTCCGTGCATTCTTTAAGGCCTCGTCAGGGTTGTATAGACCGGCTGCTCCCAGTTAGCGGTGGGGCTGTGGGCAGGCGGGATGGACAAGCCGTTGAGGATGGGTGTCGCGTAGGGACGGCGGGAGGAGTGGAAATAGGGATACTGGTAAATGCTGGAGGGGTAGCCGGGGTAGGGGTTGTAGTAGTTGGAGCTCTGGAGGTCCGTGTAGTCGCACTGGGAGCTGGAGAAGGAAGCGGCGGCCGTGGCGGTGGAGGCGGTGGTGGCACAAGCCTGGGCGCTGTAGGAGCCGTAGTCGGAGTGAGCAGGGGAGCCGTGGGACTGGTCGCTGTAGTGGCTGGGGCTCAGCTGCTCCGTTTTGATGTGTGGCCTCTGCTGACCCGAGTCGGCAGACGACGGCGATGCCGAGGCCGGGCTTTTGTGAGTCCACACCTGGTTGGTCCCGCCGGCAGCCGTGGCCGAGTGGGAGTAGGATGTGCCGTAGGAGCCGGCGGCGGCAGCATTGGGCCCGTGGTCGGTCGGCATGGCAGCGTGGCCGTTGAGCGGCAGGTACTGGTCAAACTCATGCACGTCGAAGGTCTCCATGTTGTTGATGACCTCGCTGCTCAGCTCCGAGATGTCCACGTTGCTGAAGTCGATGTTCTGGCGGCCGCTCTCCACGAGGCGGCGGCCCTCGTGCTTCAGCTCCTGCTTGCTGCCGTGCTGGAGGTCAGTTTTGGGGGTGGTGGGTGGGGTGGGTGGCCCGTGGGTCTGGCCTGGGGACAAAGCGACAGCAAGGTTGTAATGACAGCACTCACAGAACAGCAGGTTCCTTCAAGGAGGATTAAAAAAATATAAATAAATGAATAATTCTCCTCCTTCCTACTGCAAGAGGTAAGGGAGGATTTAAATCTACAGCCTCATGTTGGAGGTGGCCAATGTCCTCCTGTGGCCGTGTCCTCAGCCAGGGAAAACCACCTGCATGGGAGCGGGAAGAAGAAGCCAGGGAGCACACTGTGCCCATCAGGGTCACGCTGGGTCATGGCAGGACACCCTAATTGCACAAACTCCCACTCTCCTGTGAAGCAGAACTAGTGGGTCTATTCAGAAGGACCTGCTCAGCCTCTCCTTGTGGGCAACCTGAAGCCAGCTGGGCTCTCCTGAAGCTCTCCTGGCAGAGTGGGCTGGGGCTGGGATCCCCAGCCAGGCTGGGCGAGAGCACAGACACGCCTGAAGCCGCAGGACATTCGCAATCCTCCTGGAATCTGTCAACGCACACCCTGTGCCAATTTGCAGCGCTGCCGAGACACGGGGAGCTTCAGGGGGAAGCCACGTCTCCAGGACCTGCCACCCCAAGCACCCTTTGCATGGCCAACCAACTATTAATCAACCTTTATTCCCTTGCAATCAATTCTCACTGCTCCCAGGCCAGCGGGAAAGCAGAGAGCACTACACTTTGGGGATTTCCTATCATCGAGTCAGCTCTATGAGCATTTACTAAATAAAATCATCCCCACATTCACAGCTTGGTGCAAACCCACAACTCTCAGGGCATCAACTCCTCCTTTTGGATGGCCCCAAGCACTCTGGTTTTCATCCGCGGAGCCGATAAGCCCGTGCCCACCAACAGGTTCACATCCCAAAGTGACACGGCAGGGACACGTAGATGGTTTTGCCTTTTACCTGTGTGATCCCCGTGGTGGTGGGAATCGGCGATGCCTCCCAAGCCGCTGTCTGCTTTGTAGATCTGTGTTCCCGCGTGGTGGCTGAGCTCGGCTCCCGAGTCGGAGTCGCTCTGTCCGGCTTTGACACTTTTCCTCCTCCGTGGCTGGTATTTATAATCCGGGTGATCCTTTTTGTGCTGGACCCTGAGCCGCTCGGCTTCTTCCACAAAGGGACGCTTCTCATTTTCGCTTAACAAACTGGTTTGGGACGGATTTAATTTTTGAAAAATAAAGATGAGGGAAAAAAAAAAAAGAAATCCAAAATTAGTGTCTTTTCCTTAGAAGTTCTCAGCCTGTTTCAGGCTCGCATTCCCACTTTCCACACACTGATTTGAGCAACCACAAAACGAATTTCAAAACGAATTTGCCACGGTAAAGAAAAAGCTAAACTATGTTGCAAAAATTAAAATACCAGCTATAGAGGCGCGAAAGACCCTGAGCACTGTAGACGCCGATAATGGAGCAAAACAAAATCCCTCTGCCCCATGTCTTTGCCAAATATTACTCTTATGTTTGTCCTACCCCCTTCACAACAAACACTGCCTGGTTTCAGCTTTGTTCGGTGCTTACAAAGAAACCATGAAGGCAAGAAATGATTTCTTACAGAACTCCCCCCAACTCAACCCTCTCTTTGCAAACTCTCAGAAAGTCTCAAGCGTCGCTGGCCCAAGCAGGCAGGAATTCCGCAAGTTTGGTGGAACCAGACATGCCAGAACCCACGGCGCAGGAAAAATGGGGTTTATTTGGGAGCTATGGAAAGCTGAGCCACTCGGCAAGAAACATTTGCAGCACTGAATGCACAGGTAATAAAGGAAAGCGGAAAGAAGATTAAAATAACTGTGAAAAATCAGCTTGGTTGGTTAGTTTAGCAACAAACAAGCAAGGCAAGGGAGAAAAAAACTTACAAAAAGCCGTTGTCAAAGAAGTAATTTTAAAAAAATTTAATCTCCTGGGGACAGGGATGTGGGAAACCATGGTCAGAGGGGAGCAGGGGGATCGCTCATGGTTCATGCTCAGCGATGGAGCAAAGGGAATCCACGCATGAGTCAGCGCTGAGACGGGACCCTCTGGCAGTGCCCGACCGAGCCCACTGCGGACTTGGGTGAACAGACCCCTCCTCGGGGGCTGCTGTGGAGCAAGAAGCAGCGAGTCCTTTGTGGAGGACTCTGGGAAATTCCTGCACTTCGGTTTGAAACGCTCAAAAAATCCCCTCACGGGACAAAAAAAAAATTAATAGAGAAGATGATTTTTTTTTTTAAAAAAAAAGAGATTAATAAAAGTAAAGGGAGGGGAAGCCAGCTGTGCATTCAGAAGCAAAATCCTTGTTGCCTGCCTCGGCAGCCCACGGAGGTCCCACTGGTCCAGAATGGATGTGAAAGGGATGCGGGGAGCGAGGATGGACGGCACGGAGTGAGGATGCGGGAGGGATGCGCGACACGGAGAGAGGATGAAAAGACGATGAGAGGAGAGAGGACAAAAAGAGGATGCGGGGGGGATGAACCGCACTGAGTGGGGATGCGGAGGGGATGCAGAGCGAGGGCGAACGGCAGGGAGCAAATCATAGAATCATAGAACAACCAGGTTGGAAAGGACCCATCGGATCATCGAGTCCAACCATTCCTATCAAACACTAAACCAAGTCCCTCAAGACCTCATCCACCCGTGTCTTAAACACCTCCAGGGAAGGTGAATCAACCACCTCCCTGGGCAGCCTGTTCCAATGCCCAACGACCCTCTGTGTGAAAAACTTCCTCCTAATCTCCAGCCTAAATCTCCCCTGGTGGAGCTTGAGGCCATTCCCTCTTGTCCTGTCCCCTGTCACTTGGGAGAAGAGCCCAGCTCCCTCCTCTCCACAACCTCCTTTCAGGTAGTTGTAGAGAGTAATGAGGTCTCTCAGCCTCCTCTTCTCTAGGCTAAACACCCCCAGCTCTCTCAGCCGCTCCTCATAGAACAACCAGGTTGGAAGAGACCCATCGGATCATGGAGTCCAACCATTCCTATGAAAAGATAGAGGGGGGACGCGGAGCGGGGCTGAAGGGCACGAAGAGAGGATACAGGAGGGATGCGGAGCGGGGCCGAAGGGCACGAAGAGAGGATGCGGAGCGGGGATGAGGGGTGCGGAGAGAGGATGCTGTGGGGGGGACTCACCGCCAGAGCTTGCCCAGGGTCTTGCTGAGCTCGGCGTTGTGCAGATGCGGGTACTGGTCGGCCAGCTTCCTGCGGGCGGCCTGCGCCCACACCATGAAGGCGTTCATGGGCCGCTTGACGTGCGGCTTGGCCTTGAGGGATCCGTTGCCTCGGACGGGCATGGGCACCAGGCTCCAGTCGTAGCCCTTGAGCACCTGCGAGACGGCGTCGCGGATGCAGGCCGGGAAGCGCTCGTCCACCTCGGGCGCGTCCCCCTTGGCGCCCAGCGGGGCGGGGGCGCCGGGCGGGCGCGGGGCGGGCGCGGGGGCGCAGCCCAGCCCCTCGGAGCCCGCGGGGGACAGCGGCGAGTCGGAGTCCGAGTCCACGTGCGACATGGAGCTGGCGGTGCCCGCCGGGCTGCACGGGGCTTCCAGCGCTTTGTCGTGCTCCTCGGTCATGTTGAGCATCGGTGGGGACGGAGGTGGAGAAGGGTGAGGGAAGGGGTAGGGGGGGGGTGGTGGTGAGGGGCAGAGCCGCCCCGAGGGTGCGGACGAGCCCGGGCGGAGAGCGGAGGGATAAAAATCGAGAAGAAAATGAAAAAATAAAATAGGAACGTCTAGAAATCGGCCGAAAAAAAAAAAATAAAAAGAAGAAGGAATCAGCCACAAGCAGTCCCGCTGCCGTCCCGGCGCCCCGCTCCGCGTCCAGTGCGAAGCTCGGCCCCTCGCAACGAGCCCCTTTAAGGGGAGGGGAGGCGACCCCGCCCCCTGCGCCGCTTCCCATTGGCGGAGAGTTAGGTCTTATTTGCATAAGAGGCGTGGCCACGCCGCCCGCGCGCGCTCCCGCCCCGTCCCGCCCCCGGCGCAGCTTCCCATTGGTGGAGAGCGAGGCCTCATTTGCATAAGGGGAGGGACCGCGCCCCCCTCCCGCCGCCGCCCCGGGAGCGGCTGGAAGCGGCCGGGCCGCGGCCACTGGCGCTCTTTCAGCTCCTGAGGGCTCTCTCCTGCTTTTGCTGCTGCAAACTTGGCGGTACCGGCGGGAAAACTCCTCCCTGCGCTGCGGGGATGTGATTTCTCCCCAGGGCGCGCTGGGGATCCCCCCGTTTTGGGGGGCGCCGGGGGAGCAGGTGTGCGGGATGCTGCAGGATTTGGGGGCGCGGAGCCCTTTTCCGAGCCCCACGGGCAGCGGCCGCCGCGGGGAAGGGGCGCGGAGCGGCGGCGGGATGGGGCGGCAGCAGCAGGAGCCGCTTAGGCTGGAGATTAGGAGGAGGTTTTTCACACAGAGGGTCATTGGGCATTGGAATAGGCTGCCCAGGGAGGGGGTTGATTCCCCTTCCCTGGAGGTGTTTAAGGCACGGGTGGATGAGGTCCTGAGGGACTTGGTTTAGTGTTTGATGGGAATGGTTGGACTAGAAGATCCGATGGGTCCCTTCCAACCTGGTTGTTCTGTGATTCCCCCCGTCCCACCTCAAAAACAAGCTCAGGGGGCAAAAAACTTGAGGAGAGACATCTCAAGGGGGGGTTGGAGAAGTCCAGCTGGGTTTCTGCTCCAGCTCTATGAGAAGGTTCTTGGTGGCTTTTAAGGAGTTTCAAGCTCTTAAGGTGGAGGTGGAGATGGTGGTGGAGCTCATGAACCTTGGAAGGGTTTTTAGAAGGTCTTTAAAGGGTCTTTCGCAGAGTCTTGAGGGAGCTGGGCTCTTCTCCCAAGTGCCAGGGGACAGGACGAGAGGGAATGGCCTCAAGCTCCGCCAGGGGAGATTTAGGCTGGAGATTAGGAGGAGGTTTTTCACACAGAGGGTCATTGGGCATTGGAATAGGCTGCCCAGGGAGGTGGTTGATTCCCCTTCCCTGGAGGTGTTTAAGGCACGAGTGGATGAGGTCCTGAGGGACTTGGTTTAGTGTTTGATAGGAATGGTTGGACTAGAAGATCCAATGGGTCCCTTCCAACCTGGTTGTTCTATGATTCTCTGATTCTCGGGGCTGCGGTGCCACCCGTGCGGCAGCCGAGCCCCCGTGCGCATCCCCCGCTCCCCCGAGAGCATCTTTTCCCCGCAAACGGGTGGAAACCGGAGGAAGGCGGAGAGTTGCTGGAAAGAACCGAGATGAGCCCCTCCGCACCCCCTTACCTCCCTCTCTCCCTCCCCGCGGTGTCGGAGGAGGATGCTGAGCCTTGGGGGGAGCCTTGGGGTGCGGGACTTGGGGACGAGTTATAGAAGAATCATAGAACAACCAGGTTGGAAGAGACCCAGCGGATCATCGAGTCCAACCCCCTCTCGGTCAGCTCTGGGTGCGGGAGAGCTGGATGCGGAGCCGCTCGGCAGATTCCTCCCTTCGGACAAGCTCTTGCCGCTGCCCCCGGAGCGAGCTCTGCCTTTGCAGCGTTTCTTTGGAGCATTTGATTCTAATTAGCAGCGGAATCCAGCTTTCTAATTGCGGAGAGTTGGGGAGGGGGGGTGGGGGAGGCAGCTCCCCAAATTCCAGTTTGATCCGCTGCTTCCCCCCAGTCCTGGAAAAAGAGGGCCAAGTACAAGATACGCAGGTTAAAAAATATAAAAATAAAAATAAAAGAGAGAGAATTTGTACTGAGGGACATGGCTTAGTGTTTGATAGGAATGGTTGGACCCGATGATCCGATGGGTCTCTTCCAACCTGGTTGTTCTATGATTCTATAAGTGCTTCAAATTTTCAAAAAGTAGCAGGAAAGTGGTTTTTTTTTCATAGCGTTTTCTTTAATTACTGTGACGTATGATCCCCTTGAAATAAAGCCGACACTTCGAATTTAAACTCAATGCTGTTTCAATGCGCCTGGATGTCAGTCTGCCTTCTGCGTGAAAAGGAATTCATTCTGTTAAAGTGGGATTTCATTTTATTTAAAAAAAAAAATCTTTCATCTTCTTATTAGTAATTTCTCAAGGTTTCAATTTGCAGAGTCACCGAGTGAGGAACCTTCAGGCAAAGGGGTTTTTAATATGATTTTACAAAGTGTCATTTAAAAAACAAAAAGTATTGCCTTTAAGGCTTAAGTTGTACTGTACGTGTCGAACTTGCAAGTGAGGATTAATTGACTAAAATGGTTGGACTAGAAGATCCGATGGGTCCCTTCCAACCTGGTTGTTCTATGATTCTATGATTCTAATTGAATTTCTCTTCCACGGCGCAATTCAAAGCTTTAATGAAATTGTGGAAGAGTTTGTATTTCCCTGAGCTTTAAACCTGGGTCTTAATTCTCAGCAGAAGCGTTTTTTCCCTCATCTGACAAATAATTAACATACAGTTTTGTGATGCCTGTCTCTTCGGGCTCTTCAAGAAGTTTGCTTTACTGAAATTCTGTAAATTTGGTAAATTGAGTTTCATCTGTTTTCGCAGCGGCCGAGCCAAAGCGATAATCCCTATTTTTAGTCCATCCTTTCAAAAACAGCCTCTCTTGCAGAGCACCTTCTGTGGAAGATTCGAACCTCATTGCCTGCCTGAGGCTGGGCGAGGGTCTGTGGAACACTCGCAGCTTTGGGACAAGCCCAGGGAGGTAGGAATAAAAAATAAGAGCTCTGATTTTTATTTCTCTGCCTTCAACTACAAGTCTAATTCCTGCAAAATAGAGATTTTGGGTCTCTTTTCCCTCGTATGCTGCTGCCTTTCACAGCTCCCCAGCACTGCCTGAGGCAGGGAATTGCATTTCTCTGCTCACCTACTTGAATTCCTCTTTATCCTATGCAGTTACAAGAAGGAGGAGGAGGAGAATTTTCTGTAGTTGCTTCCTCCTGCTCCAGAGATGCACATGGGGAAGAGGTAGCACCTGGATCCAGAACAGGGGACGTGTTCTGCTTCATGTCTGGTTTTGTGATCTTGCACAAATCATTTCATGTCTCCGCAGCGTCAGTTCTCAGCTGAGCTGGCGGAGGGAGCAGCGCTTCCCAGCCTCCCAGACCGATCTGAGCTGAGTGAGGCTGCCAAGAGCAGAGATGACACAGGGAAAGGAGGGAGCTGGAGCACCTGGGAAGCTCCAGTAGTTCCGATTTCCTGAGAAGTTAATTCATCCATGAAATGCAATGAGATTACGCTGGGACAACAACAGGGTTCAAGTGATGGCATCGTTTATCTTCCAGGGTCTCATGTTTGGATTCTGTATGAACAAGCACCAGCAATGTTTGCACAGGGATGGGTAAAGGACGGAGCTGCAGGGCTCGCAGAGATCCTGCATGATGGGTCACCTAGACCTGGCCTAAGGCTTCTCTGTCCCAACCCAGCCTGCTGCAGGGCAGGGGTTTCCAGGAAAAGGCTGCAGATTTGGGAGAGAAGAACCAGAATTCCCATTACCCAATGGAGCTTTAAAGAATCCACCCAAGCACAGTATGTTTAGAGAGGATTTGGTGGAACAGAGCTGCCTGTTCCTGACAAAGTGGGCGCAGCAGAGCTCCACCAGCTGCCTGTCATTCTGGGCAGTACAGCTTTGTTTTCTTTAAAGTCTGACACAGTCTCTGATAAAATTCCTGGTCGGCCCACACCAGCGTCGCTGGGAATTGGGCATTAAATACAAGCTCTGCATGCTTGACTCCATTACATTGTCACTTGTCACCTGGGAGCTCTCAGAATCCCAGTGGGATCACAGAATCACCAGGTTGGAAAAGACCCACAGGATCATCAAGTCCAACCATTCCTACCAAATACTAAACCATGACCCTCAGCATGTCACCCACCTGTCACTTAAGCACCTCCAGGGATGACAAATCAACCACAATATCCCAGTTTATGTTTGCTTAAAACACACACAGCAGCAATTCCTTGTTTGCCTCCTTTTTGCCTCTTCTGCCTCTTCTCCTCCTCTCTCTTCAATCTCTGCTCTTTTCTTTCTTTTCTTTCTCCAGTCGAGATTAATTAGCAGGTCATTTCTTGCAGGGATGGAAGTGGCTTGACTTCCCGTCCCGGTTCCTCTCTGCTTTACCTATTTGTTATGTGGGGATAGGTCCAAAACTTGTTATGTGTATGAGCTTCTGAGCAGTGAGAGCCTCGCTAATGTCAGGGAGGAGAAATTCCGTCTTCAGCAGAAGATGGGAGGCATTTTCATTAAATGAGGGCACATGGGAACCACTGCACGTGCTGGGATCTGCTCCACGGTGCATGCACAGACAGCAAGATGTATGTGGATTGCTCTCCTTCCCTGGCTGGGAGGAGGCCCAGCCCAAAGGTGGGCTCCGTCGCTTAATCTGATCAAGTGCTAAAGTTATAATTTTTCAAAAACCGGCTGCCTTTGAAGTGCGAGCAGATTTTACATGGGAATTTCGAAGAGCAAATAGAAAGAGCCTTATGGGGGAAGAAAAGACAAGCCTGTATCAGATAAGAGTAACCTATGCGTCATGTTAAAATAAGCCTCTGACATCTGCAGGATTAATGCTCTGCCCAGAGGATACAGCCCCTCAGCAGCAGCTCAGAGATTGCTGTGGAACAATATTCAGTCATTTTTGGGAAAGCTCCTGATATCTGGGAAAAAAAAAAAAAAAAAAAAAACCAACCAAACCCACGCAAACAAAAAAAAAAAAAAAAAAAAGACCTGATGTAACTTTCAACTAATTTCAGTTCAATAGGGGCAGCAGAGCTGAAAAGCTTTGCTCTCGAGATGAATCGCATTGATGGGTCTGGTCTTACACTGTGTGCTCCCAAAGGCTCCTGCACACAACCAGTGCCTGCTTGTGCAATTCTTAGACCAAATTCACGTGGCTCAGCTACTCGCAGATCAATTTAGGTCCAAAATTTGTCTCCTGTTCACATGAAGTGAGTTTTGCCGCTTCGAACAATTCAGGGGTAAAAGGGACAGAACTTTTTTTTTTTCTACTTTGAATTAGCGCTTTGGGTATTTAGTCCTCGGCATCACCACAGCTCCCATCCCCACGCTTAGCTGTGCTCTTGAAATTCTTGTTGTCACCTGCACAGCAGGAGTGAAAAATTACCGTGTGCTCTCATGAAAGTTACTGTGTTCCAGTCACTGTGTGCTCCCACCGCGGCAAGGACAAGCTTTTATTGCGCAGCTTCATCCAAAGTCTGTCATTAGAGGCATTTCCAAGGACTGTGAAGAGCTGGAGCCTTGAGGTTCCCATCACCATGAGTGGATGCAAACTTGCATCCCTTGCACAGCTGCTGCAGTCTGCTGAGAACACGGGGGAAAGAGAGAGGCTTCAGTATTAGTTTAATATTAGTTTTTACTGTGTTAATGGGGTGCTTAGCTCCGGCATCCCTCCTTATCCTGGACAGGAATGGCTTGGCAGCTGCAGGACAAACAACAGAGGAACAGGTCCCCCAGCAGTTCTTTTCTAGCCCATGAACATTTACCTGGCATTGGTACAAGAAACTCCACACACCTGCACTGGACAGGGCTACACTGACCTCTCTTTGGCTTGAAATGCAAGTGGAGAGCTTGGGATTCCTAAGCCTTTTTTCTAGGTTTCGTTGTGGCAGCAGATATCAGGTAAAAAGGACATTGACTTTTAGAAAACTCTGACTTCAGCGTGACTCAAATGCAGTGAGGGCTTCATGGAAACCCTTACACGTTACACTGGGCCTGGCGCAGAATTTCTGCTGAAATTAAATAGCCTTTGCTAACAAATGCTTTTAGGATTATTCATTTTTTAATATCCCAGTGGAAAAAATTAACCAGTGGCTTGTTCTGAGCTGTTATCATGCAGCTTTCCTAGCCTGATGCTGCATGCCGTGGTGCTGGCAGCCAAGGACTTGGAGGTGAAAGCAATTACAAACCCCAAAAGGACAACCTTCTTTTTCAGCCTCTGAAGATACCCATGCATGAAGACCAAAAAACCAGTGGAAATGGACAGATGTGTTATTTCTGTTCAATATATCTAATATATTTAAGATATTTAAGATACTGTGTCCAGTTCTGGGCCCCTCACCACAAGAAGGATGTTGAGGCTCTGGAGTGAATCCAGAGAAGAACAACAAAGCTGCTGAAGGGGCTGGAGAACAGGCCCTATGAGGAGTGGCTGAGAGAGCTGGGGGTGTTTAGCCTGGAGAAGAGGAGGCTGAGGAGAGACCTCATTACTCTCTACAACTACCTGAAGGGTGGTTGTAGAGAGGAGGGAGCTGGCCTCTTCTCCCAAGGGACAGGGGACAGGACAAGAGGGAAAGGCCTCAAGCTCTGCCAGTGGAGATTTAGGCTAGAGATGAGGAGGAAGTTTTTCACAGAAAGGGTCATTGGGCATTGGAATAGGCTGCCCAGGGAGGTGGTTGATTCCCCTTCCCTGGAGGTGTTTAAGGCACGGGTAGATGAGGTCTTGAGGGACTTGGTTTAGTGTTTGATAGGAATGATTGGACTAGAAGATCCGATGGGTCCCTTCCAACCTGGTTATTCTATCACAGAATCACAGAACAACCAGGTTGGAAGGGACCCATCGGATCTTCTAGTCCAACCATTCCAACCAATTCTATGATTCTATGATATCAGCAAGGAAACAATATTTGCTTTTACAGCACCTGTATTGATTGCAAGTTAAATGTCAGGGAAAACACTGGCAAAAAGCTCTATTCTTTCCTCCTCTGACATCTTTTGAAATAAGAGAGAACCACGATTCTGTTAATTATGATTACTGTGATTATGAATTGTTTGTCCTATGGTACTTAGGAATCCCTCTTCTGAATCAGCACCCCCTTATTATAGATGCTGTACAAACACAGGAGGGGGAAAAAAGGTAATTCTTCCTCTGAAAATCCCTTCCAGCCTTAATCCTGCTAACCCTGATCAGATTTCCACAGGGAAGGATCAGGGATTTTAATGGAAAAAATGTATGCCTGCTGGAAAAATCTTAACTAGTAGAAGGAAGCTCCCAAATTCTTCATGAGATCCCCATCTCCCGTTTAGCAAACGCAGCTGAATGCTCAGCGGGATTGTGTATAACTGCATTATAAGTAATTGAATGTATGTTTTCTTTAGAGGAGCCCCCAAATGTTCGTGTTGCCTTACAAAATAGCTATTTCTGCGCACATTCGCTTTCTCTGTTTCATTTAAACCCAATTCCTGGCAGCCAGAGGGCCGAAAGAGCAGGCCTGAATGAACACAGAGTAATTTAGGGTGCCAGGGACTGCAGGGTTGAGGTGCTGGTGGGGACAGCTGCTGGGGGCCGGGACAGTAAATGTTTGTTTCGCTGTCACTTTTGCAGCTGTTTGGAACACAGCAAAATAGGGTCGGGTGGGGGGATGCGGCAGCACACGTTTTGTTGAATGAAGATCAGCATCAATGATGCTTCGGCGCCTGCTGGCCAGCCTGACATTTATGAATCGCTTTCCCTTTGAGACTTTTAAGACTCAGAGCCTCGCTCTTAAATATCTTGTTTGCGTAACTTGCTTGGTTTTCACATTGTTTTCTTTTGGGATACCTTGCTTTGGAAAGAGGTGTATGCAAGGGGAAACTGTGACGTGAAAATAAAAGCCGACAGTAAATATAGAAGTGAGCAGAAAACCCGACACAGATGATGGTCCATACAAAGCCACCCACCAGCAGGAGCTGCAGAACAGAGATGAGGTCACTTGGTGTTCTAATCTACTGTTTTATCACACTTTTCCTTTACAGCTTCATCCACCCTCCAGCAAAGCTAAAGGAAAGGCTTCTGTGGCCTCTTAGAATCATAGAATCATAGAATCATCAGGTTGGAAGAGACCCACCGGATCACTGAGTCCAACCATTCCCACCAACCTCTAAACTATGTCCCTCAGGACCTTGTCCACCCACTTGTCCACTTTAAAACCTTCCAGGGAAAGCGAGTCAACCACCTCTCTGGGCAGCCTGTTCTCTATTCCTGTCCAAAATATAAAAGACTGTGTTCCTATCCCACCATGCAAATCTGAGCAAAAGTCGGTCCTTTAGAGGAACAGCATTTTCCTGCCATTTAATAGGCTTGAAACTCTGCAGCTGGTGTTGCTGCAAGGTGCTGTTGACACACGGTGTTCCCCGAGCACAGGTTGACCGGGTGCTGCGGTCATTCCCACTCCTGCCCCAACCCAGAATCATAGAATCATAGAATCATCAGGTTGGAATAGACCCACCGGATCATCGAGTCCAACCATTCCTATCAAATACTAAACCACGTCCCTCAGCGCCTCGTCCACCTGACCCTTAAACCCCTCCAGGGAAGGTGACTCAACTTTCTGTGAAAATTTTTTTCCTAATGTTCAGCCTAAACCTGCGCATCTAGCAGATCTCAGAGCACTCTCAGGCAATGAAAACCGACTCAGCTCCAAGTTTACTTCCCAGCTCCAGTTATTCCTTTTTTTTTAACTATATCTTTAACGTAAACCCACAGCTTCTCCTCAGTAATATCCTCGTTTATATATTATTTACAGACATTTCCATTTCATGCGGAATTTGCCATAAAAGTTTCATAAAGACTGCACAAAGCAAACCATTCGCTTCGATCCATTTAAATTTATCTAGCCAAGCTTTGTAGCTAATCCAAAGGGAGAGCGAAAGGCAGTATCCCCAAGGCCTGTGACAAGCAGCTTATTTTTCTTTCCCTACACAATGCACCATTATGTGGGTTTTTTTCCTAAGGAGAACAATGCAAGTAGCAGTGGTGGGAAACTGGAAAAACAAGAGCGGCATTTAGAAGGGAGCCTGAAAAAGCACTGAATAACATTACACCTGATAACAGATACTTTCTCAGAGACCACCGAATGCTTTAGCACTGCAGGTTTGAGGGGAGACCTCATCGTGCTTTGCAGCTTCCTCACATGGGAAGGAGGAGCAGGCGTGGAGCTCTTCTCACTGGTGACCAACGGCAGGACCTGAGGGAATGGCAGGAAGATGTGATGGAGAGGGTTAGGATGGATATTAGAAACACCTCCCATACGAAGAGAGCCTGAGACTTGGGATTGTTGAGCCTGGAGAGAAGGCTCTGGGGAGACCTTAGAACGGCTTCCAGTGCTGAAAGGAGCTCCAGGAAACCTGGGGAGAGGGTCTTGATCAGGGAGGGCAGAGATAGGGTGAGGGAGAATGGCTTTAAATTGGAAGGGAGAAGATTTAGATGCACTATTAGGAAAAAATTCTTCACCGTGAGGGTAGGGAGGCACCAGAGCAGCAGTGGCTGCCCCATCCCTGGAGGTGTTCCAGGCCACATTGGATGGGACTTGGAGCAACCTGACCCAGTGGGAGGTGTCCCGGGGGGGGGGGGGGGGATTGGCTTTGAGGCCCCTTTTCACTCAAACAATTCTGTGATTCCATGATCTCATCCAGTCCTGTTGATTTATGATCCTGAAATGTTGAGAACACCTTCCCTTCCCCCCTAACCTCACTCTCCCTCCCCATCTCCCCCATCCCCATCTCCCTCTGTCCCCATGGCATCCCATCCCTCCTCATCTCCCCCATCTCCCCTATTCTGATCTACCCCACCCCACCCTTACCCCCTCCATCTCCCCATCCCATCCCAGCACATCGCATCCACCCCATCCCACCAACCCTCATCCCACCCCTTCTCCCCATCCCATCCCTCCCATCCATTTCCCTCATCCCATCTCACCTCTCCATCTCATCCCATCCCACCCCATCCCATCTCCCCATCCCACCCCATCCCACCCCACCAACCCTCATCCCATCTC
The DNA here is from genome assembly GCA_033558105.1 of Coccyzus lansbergi. Classification (NCBI taxonomy): domain Eukaryota; kingdom Metazoa; phylum Chordata; class Aves; order Cuculiformes; family Coccyzidae; genus Coccyzus; species Coccyzus lansbergi. The sequence goes on from JAUMJK010000294.1 coordinate 823,921, forward strand.
CCCAGTCCCTCCCATCCCATCCCATTCCATCCCATCCCACCAACCCTCATCCCATCTCCCCAATCCCTCCCATCCCACCCCACCCCATCCCATCTCGTCCCATCCCACCAACCCTCATCCCATCTCCCCAGTCCCTCCCATCCCATCTCCCCATCTCCCCCATCCCATCCCATCCCATCCCATCCCATCCCATCCCATCCCATCCCATCCCATCCCATCCCACCAGCCCTCATCCCATCTCCCCAGTCCCTCCCATCCCATCCCATCCCATCCCATCCCATCCCATCCCATCCCTTCCCTCCCCTTCTCCCCCTCCCTCTCCCACCCCACCCCCCCCGCCCCCTCCCTTCTCCCTCCTCCCCTCCCCACCCGGCGCATGCGCGGTCCCTCCCCGATGGCGGCTGCGGGCTCGGGGCTGCGGCGGCGGCGCGGGGGGGGCGGTGCGGAGCCTCGTTGTGGGGCCGAGCCGGGGGGCGGTGGCGGCGCGGGGGGGTCCCCGCCGCCCACGGGCACCTTCTGGCTGACCCGCATCGTGCTGCTGCGAGCCCTAGCGCTGCTGTACTGTGAGTGTCCGCGCCCCCTGCCCGTGCCGCGGGGCCGGGGGAAGGGGCTGCGGGGGGACGCCTCGCCGCCTCGGGACGGGCTGCGGGGGCTGCTCTCCTGCAGCAGCTCCAGGAGCCCTTTGCCCCAGCCCTGCAGCTGGGCTGCTTTCGGTTTGCAAGCTTGGAGCAGCCCTGCCCACCTTCAGCTCCGGCACTGGAGCTGGGCTGCTTTCAGTTTGCAAGCTTGAAGGAGTCCTGCTTGTCTCTTGCCCAAGCCCTGGAGTTGGGCTGCTTACATTTTGCAGCCTTGAAGGAGCTCTGCCTGTCTCTTGGTTAAGCCCTGGTCTTGGGGTGTTATCATGTTTGCGAGCTTGAAGGAGCTCTGGCTGCCTTTTACCCAAGCCCTGAAGTTGGGGTGCTTTAGTTTTGCAAACTTGAAGGAGCTCTGTCTGCCTTTAGCCCAAGCCCTGGTGTGTCTGTAGAGCTCTGCCTGCCTGTTGCCTAAGCCCTGGAGTTGGGGTGCGTTCGTGTTTGCAGGTTTGATGGAGCTCTGCCTGCCTTTAGCTCAAGCTCCGATGCTGGGGTGCTTTCATTTTGCAAGCTCAAAAGAGCCCTGGCTGCCTTTTTCCCAGGCCCTGAAGTTGGGGTGCTTTCATTTTGAAAGCTCAAAGGAGCTCTGCCTGCCTTTAGCTCAAGCCCCGGTGTTGGGGTGCATTCATTTTGCAAGCTTGAGGCAGCCCTGCCTGCCTTTGCCCAAGCCCTGGAGTTGGGTTGCATTCATGTTTGCAGGCTTGAAGGAGCTCTGCCTGCCTTTAGCTCAAGCTCTGGAGCTGGGGTGTTTTCAATTTACATGCTTAAAGGAGTCCTGCTTGTCTATTGCCCGAGCCCTGGAGTAGGGGTGCTTTAATTTTGCAAGCTTGAAAGAGCTCTTCCTGCCTTTTACCCAAGCCCTGAAGCTGGGGTGTTTTCATGCTTGCAAGCTTGAAGGAGCTCTGTCTGCCTTTGGCCCAAGCCCTGATGTTTGTACAGCTCTGCCTGCCTATTGCCTAAGCCCTGAAGTTGGGGTGCAAGTTTGCAAGTTTGATGAAGCTCTGCCTGCTTTTAGCTCAACCCCTGGTGCTGGGGTGCTTTCATTTTGCAAACTCAAAAGAGCCCTGGCTACCTTTTGCCCAGGCCCTGGTGTCAGGATGCTTTCATATTTCCAAGCTTGAGGTAGCCCTGCTTGCCTCTAACTCAAGCCTTAGAGTTGAGGTGCTTTCGTGTTTGCATACACAGAGCTTGAGGGAACCATCTTTCCTGTGTGGGTGACAGAGCCCTGGAACAGGCTGCCTGAGGAGCTTCTGGAATCTCCTTCTCTGGAGATATCCAACCACACTTGGACGCGCTCCTGTGCAACCAGCTGCAGGTGCCCCTGTGTTAGCACAGGGTTGGTCTGGATGAGCTCCAGAGGCCTTTGCAACCCCCACGGTTCTGGGATTCTGTGACTGAGATATGAAAGGGAAAGATGCCCCATTCCTGGAAGGTGTTCAAGGCCAGACTTGGGCGAGGCTTTGAGCAGCCCGATGCAGCGGAAGGTGTCCCTGCTCATCCCTGGATGAGCTTTGAGGTCCCTTCCTAACCAAGCTGTTCAATGATTCCTTGGTGGGATGGGGCCCTGCAGCTGATGACTGAGATGGTGTTGGGTGACATTGGTGGAGTTGTAAGCAGAATTTGCCTACACCACAATTCTAGTACCTGTCATCAGAGTTGGAAGTTGTTTTTCAAGGTAGATGTGAGTTAACTGTGCAAGAGGGAAACTCCTCGTCTTACACAGAAGTAGGTTTTTAGTGTCTGGTCTTGTGTAGGACCAGAGAAATCAGTCATCCTCATATGCCAACACTGCACACTGGCACCTGGAACTGTTGTCACCTCTATCAAGTGTGCTGGGGCAGGTTTATATTGGATATTAGGAAGAGTTTCTTTACTGATAGCGCAGTGGAAGATGCTGTCCAGGGAGGTGGTGGAGTTAACATCCCTGGAGCTGTTCAAAAAAACATTTAGATGTGGCACTTAGGGCATGGTTTGATTGGCACAGTGGTGTTGGACTGGAGGGGCTTAGGGATGTTTTTCCAACCTTAATGATTCTGTGAGCTGAAATGGGTTTCCAGCCCTGGCTGTGCTCGTTTGACTCTTGCTTTGGCAAGGAGCATGGAGAGCCGTGCTCAGAGCCCACTGTTGCTCCACTTAAAAAATATTCACAGTGAAACCTAAACTGACATGTTACACACTATGTTACAAATTCTAAACTTGCCCCAGATTTGTCCACAAAATCGTTAGGATTTGTAGGCTGCCAGCCTGCTTGGATTATTTTGCATCAAGCCCATGCAGAAGTTGTAGTTTTGTATGGTTTTGACACGTGCTCTGTTTCTAGTTTGGTTTCAGCTCTCGGTGAAATGCGGGGTTATGACTCTTTCAGTCAAAATGAAAGCGATTCTGATATTCCCCCGTGTGTAAATCCAGACTGCTGAGTTTCCCGTAGCTCGGTTTGCAGATTTCTTTATGAAAAACTGATTAGCGTTCTCCAGTGTGCGTTTGGCAGAGGCTGCTGGGTTCTGATCGTGAGTTTGGGGCTATAACTTGCCCCGTGTAGGACAAAATACTATCCTGTAGGGTGGTGGAGAATTGGATGGCAAGAGAGGGAATGGGAAGGGAGCAGGCAGTGGCTGGAGGGATGAAATGTGACCAGGAGAATTGATGGGACCCAGGAGGTTGAAGGGAGAATTAAATGAATGGGACCTTCTGGTGAGTGAGAGACCTGATTTAGGACAGCAAGAGCAGTAAGAGGTGAGGAGCAAGTGTCCGAGTCACAGTCAAGGTGAGTCACAGCTTGGAAATGATTGAGTGAGTGTTTGCAAACTGGAGGATGAAGCTGAGGTCGCAGGCTGGTAAGTGAAAGTGGGATGAGAACTAATAGAGGGAGTACAAGTGCATTTGGGAACACCTGTGAGTAAGAGACCCCAAAATGCTTCTGTAGCCCACACTGAGGAAACCTTTTGGAAAAAGGTAGGCTCAGAGAAATGGGTTTAGGTCCCTGAGCTGGGTAGGAAGATGGCTCTGTCCTTTGTAATGGAAGAGAGGAAAGATTTACCTCCTCGTATACAACTTCAGCTCAATTGCCATCAGGTGACAGTGATTTTGCTGTTTGTTTTTGTCCAATAACAGCCAAAAAACCTAAACCCACGCTCCTGGGCCAAATCTGACACAGGTCAGATAGCAACTCGGGCTCTTGCTTGCAGTAGTGTTGGGGCTCCAGCTCTGCTGCCAGGGCCAGGGAGTTGCCACAGAGCCTACAACCAAAGCACTTGTGGAGTAAAGACTAATTGTTGTGTCTGAGATGGAGAGGTTGTGAACAGGCAGATTCCTCTGTTGAAGGCATCGTGACACGGCTGACAAGGTGAGATACTCTCAAGGGAAGGTGGGTTGCCTTTTGATCTCTTCTGAGAACCTGGATTTAGCAACAGCAGAAAACAATTTAAAGCCTCTGTGCCAAGCACCTCTTCCAAGCTCTTTTCTGAAGATGGAACCATTTACTCTGACAGATGATTTTTTTTCCCAGACGTGGCGATTCTGTGCATGCTGAGTCTCAGACTTGCTGAGGAAATGGTTGATGCCGTTGTGACAGTTTGACATTCCTTAGTTGTGGGATGTTTTCCCCCCTTCTTTCACTTCACCCTTTTAAATGTAACCCTTTCATTTCTCCTCTGTTAAGTAACAAATCTTTTATGGGCACCTTGTGCTGAAGTATTAGGGAAAGTGGTAACCCTCGTGGCTGCAGTTCCTGCCTGTTAGTGCAGCTGTGTGAGCTGAAAGCTTGTTCCCACTCCTGAGGAAAAGGGAGGGATGGGAGAGTAAGGAACTTTCTGGACAGGATGGAGAGAAATGCAATTTGAGGTGGTGTATAGTAATGCTGAGGTGAGAGGCAGAATCACTGAACATGATGAGGGGTGTCTGTCACCTCCTTTTTGCTTTCCACCTCTTGAGAGGCTGTTTTATTGCCTAATACAAGCTGGGGAGGTGCTTTCACTCTGGATTGTCTCCTGTGGAAGGAGGATAGGCAGAGCAAGGCTGGTATGAGGTGCTCTCCTTTCTTCCATGCTCTCTTTGGTTACAACAGCCCTTCTCTTCTTGTTTTTAAAGGGGGTTTCCAGAAGCAGCAAGAGCCTGGGAAGTCCCTGGCAGAGCCACTGGTGTCTAAGAGGCGGGTTAGGGATGGCAAGGTGGGAAAGGATCTGATGATTTGTGGAGGTCTGTGACCAAAACCACCTGCTGCTTGCAGGAATGGGAAGGAAGGGGAAGGTGGGTGCAAGCTCAAGGCACTTAGTGAGGTTTGATCTTTGCGGAAGGGCTGTGCCCATGGGATCCTCCCAGCTGAGCACAAAGGCAAATAAAATGCCTGTCTGTGCAATTCCAGTTTTATTAGTAGCCAGCACCATGCCCTTGTCAATTAGATGACACAAGTTCTCATAAGAGCCCTCAGAGATGTTGTCAGATCTGGGACTTCTTTCTCCACTTTACCTAGTAAGTGCGGGCACACCGAGCTGTGAAGCTCCTTCTGGAGGAGGAAAGTTTGAAGTAACATGGCATCCAGCCCTGAGCACTGAGGATGAGAGCAATTCTGTAGGTCTTAACCCACAGAGCACACTGCTGCCCAGACCCCTCTCTTGATTTCTGTAGCGGCATCTTTGCATGGTACTAATGTGCCAGTTGAAGGGGCTTGTCCGTCACCGGCTGATTTCCATCTCTAATGCAGTAATTCATGGGACAGGGAGGCTTGGAGAAGTGCAGTTTTGAGATCTGAAGGTTTTCCATCCTGGTCTTGCCCTGTGTGTTTGTTCTTTATGGCAAGGATAGTGTGAGTACAGAAAGTCTTTGAGGTTTTGTTGGAAGTGCCATTACAGGTAAATAACTGGTCCCAAAGCTCTTAAGAGCAAATGTGTGTTATTTGCTCCCTTCACCCTTCTTCTAAATCATGGTTAAGTGCCCTTTTCAGATGATTACTATCATCAGATTCCAGCTGCAGAAGTTTAAGTAATTAGATACCACCCTCCCCAATTTCAGCCAGACTCTGTGGAGTGCTTTGAAATAAAAGCTATTATTTAAATCCAGTTTATCTTTCTTCTCCTTATGTATTGTTTAATAGTAGTCTTTTCTCTCCCCAAAGCTAGAGCTATGGGAGGTTCAGGCTACTTCTTCCTGATTCTGAAATCTAAAGCCTTCTCAGGGGAGCTGGCTTCTTGCAGGCTTCTAGCTCTCCCCAGTGTCCTTCCTTCTCTCTCTTTCTCTCTGTTTTCTCCTCTGCTTTCCCCTTCTCTTCCTTCCTTAATATTAATAAGCTTCCGGTAGCTTTCAGCTTGCCTGGTCAGTATTAGAGCACATCTTTGGGTGCATTTTCTCCCTTGAAAGGTTTTATTTCAGCATGGTGTTTCTTAGCTAGCCTGCATCACGAAGGCAGCATGTTAGCACTGTGCCCTCTCAGGAAGGGACATCCCTGCTTAACGCTGCGTGGGAGATCTCTGTAAGTGGGGCCAAAGCATGTTTGGTCCTGAAAAAAGCACTTTTGCTGTGGAAAGGTAGAGTCACAGCAAGCAGTGATAGTTTAAGGGAAGTTATAACAAGAACTGAGGAGGAGAGAATCTGTCTTGCAGTTTGCTGTTTGCCCAGAGCTTTTTTGTTTGGGGCTTTTTTGTTTTTGTTGCCCCCCCTTGTTTGGGGCAGAGGAATCTTCTCCGGACATCCCCTAGCTGCAGGGTGACTGTTCCTGGTGTGGTTTTGAACCTGTCTTGAAACTCCACCTGGAGTATTGTGGCCAGTTCTGGAATCATAGAATCACCAGGTTGAAAGAGAGCCACCAGATCGAGTCCAACCATTCCCACCATGCCCCTCAGTACCTCATCCACCCACAACATAATCCTCAACATAAGAAGGATACGGAACTATTGGAATGGGTCCAGAGGAGGGCTATGAAGATGATCCAAAGGCTGGAGCACCTCTGCTTGGAGGACAGGCTGGAAGAGTTGGGGTTGTTTAGCCTGGAGAAGAAAAGGCTGCTTGGAGACCTTAGAGCAGCTTCCAGTCCCTTCCCACCCAAACCATTCTGTGATTCTATTGGGAAGCTTTTTAGCCATGCCACAGCCCAGCCTGTTCTATTTGCTTTCACATTATTTCAAACAAGAAGGCAACGGAGAGATAAGCACTTGAAAAGCCTCTGAAGAACCCACCCCACAGTCTTGAGCTTTGCTGCGGACAGCAGTAAACCAAAGAGGCGTTAGGAAGAGACTATGTGGTTGTGTGTTTATTTGTGGCTGTAGGGCTGCAGGATGAAAAGGAGGTGCTTGGTTTCATTCTGCCTCTTTGCTCAGTGCTGTGATTGGTTCTGTCTTGCAAAACTTCTCAGGGGGATTTATCAATTGAAAACTCACTTGAATCGTTTCTCTGATGATAATGAGAAGACTATGCATATTCTTCCTGTTCTTATTTTCAGTAGTACAAACTCAGCTTGCCAGCATCCAGCAAAAGGCTGTTTTGAGTGTTTTGTTGGGTCAAAGGTGCACTTGATATATGGTTCCAAGCAGGGTGTTTGTGTGCAAAATGTACTTCGCCTTTCATGCAAAGCTCTGTGCTCTTGGTTCATTTCATGTGGTTTGGGCTTTAAGTTAAGATTTCTTTTAATGGGAGGAGAGAGAAAGCCATATGACCGGAAAGTTTTGGATTTCATATCTTTAAATCTTTGCAGAGCATGAAGAATGGGATTCTCTTGTTCTCCTGCTATGACGGAGTGAGACTGGACTTGGGGAAAGGGATGGAGGTGGCAAGGCAATCTGGATAGACCGAGTTCTTTCAGATGGGTGCCTCTTGCGTTGCATACTTGGTTTGTGCTTATTGGTAGCATGTGGGTTTGAACGCAGTTTGCACTTGGTTTTGGGAGAGAGAGGAGGCTGGGAGGGGAAGGAAGAGGGAGTTAATGGAGAAGTACAGTGAAGCACCTTCTGAGGTGAGAATAAGTAGTGAAGGTCTATTAGCAATTGGTGACAATTTATTACGTCTGTAAAGATGAGCTTGCGGCAGGTAGAGGAGCATGCTCCCATGTGGGCTGTCAGAGGCTCTCCTTGCATCTTGAGTGGGAGGGAGCACGGGTGTTGCTGAGGCTGGGGTTTTGCTGTCTGCAGAGGAGTGAATAGTGGGAAGAAGAATGACAAGCTGCTTCAGGTGGGATGGAGGAGACTGGCATGGGTTGAAGGTTCCCAAGTCCAAGAAGCACTGGTGAAAGCAGCAAGCAGTGATGGGCAAGGTGATGGTGTTCAGTGCTGGATTTGGACACTTCTCAGTTACTCTCTCATTTCATAAGATTCTACCAGAAAGTGAGGGTTGCTCTCTGGGCACCCAGAGGGTCTGAAAGGAGCAGGGTGATTCTGGGTCAGGCCCTGCCTCACTTTGCTCCATCTGGGGGGATCTGTTGTGGTCTTCTCAGTACAGTAGGTGCCTGGTGTGTAGAAATGCAAGTATTTGTGCTGTTCTTGAAGGAAAAATAAGCACTGAGCTGACAGGAGATGCTGATAAATGTCCATGCCTTGGGTCCCGTGGCATGGTTGAACCCAACGTGCACCCCCACTGGCACCATCTGACTTGTGAATTCTGGCTTCTGTAATACAACTGCTCATCTACCCTCTCGCTAGCAAGAAGCTTCAGGACCAACTGGAGAAGTGATTAACCTTGGCTGTGCCCCAGCAGGGCACTGAACATGCCAGCCAGTGTCCAAGGTGGAAGCAAACTCTTTTGACCATGTTTACCTGGTGGGAGTGGGAAGATATAGAGAAGATATAGAGTGGAAAATCCCCAAATACAAGGCCAAAGGGAGGGGTTTCAGAATAGGGGTTAAGGGAGAAGAAGAAAAGCGCAGCCTTTGTGGGCAAAGGGGAGTTTTTTATTTCCTTCCCTCAACTAAGCCAAGAACAGAGGGAGTGTTCCTGGAGAAGGGAATTAGTCTGTGTTGCGGTCAATGTAAGGATATGGTTTCTTGAGAGGCGTTTGGGGAGAGGAAGCAATGACAAGCTGATAAATAACTTCCTTTTTTCCCCCCCCCCTGGATCTGTGCATCTCCTGTGTTGCTGAAATCCTGTGTGGAATTTGTCTTCAGTTTCAAGTATTGACATGTCTGGTAACACGGGAACCTACGGGGTGAAGCCTCTTGAAGACTTCACTGGTGCCTTGGGATCGGGGGAGTGGGTCTGGATGGTTTGGTGCTGGGGTTTGAGAAGCAGGTGCTGCCTGCGGGATGTGCCCTTCGAAGGTTCCCCAATAGATGCTGGAGATGAAGCACGGGGTGGTGCGAGCCAGCATCTCAGCCTGGGGAGTGTCCAGGAGAGGGAGCTGGATCTGGAGCAGCATATTTGGGAAATGCTGCGCGCGTGTGAGCAATAAACAGCACTTGCTGGACATGGGCCCCAACAGCTTGGAAGGGTGGTGGATCCGAACGCGTGTGGAACAAGCAGGATTTGGTTTGGGTTTGAGAAACTCCTTGTAGATGAGGGCTGTTGCCAGTGGCATGTAGTTGTGAAACAGTAACGTGTGAAATATCAGTGATGCGGTGTCTTGTGAGAAGCTGATGTTTGGGGAGAAAACTCCTTGGAGTCCAGGCTGGATGATCTTTAGATGTGCAGCTCACGCCAACCTATAATGCACTCTCTGCTGCTTTCAGATTTAAAAAGGCTGCGCAGCTTTTTGTACACACAGCGTGTACTTTTCTGCAATGGCTACAGTTTGTTTTTCCTAATTTACCCTTTCCTTGTTTATCTTGCAGACTGCACAGGGGTCTAATTTAGATTTTTTTTAGCCAAAAACCTGCATAGCAGTTATGGGCTGGGGCACCGTTTAGAGGAGAATTTGATTAGCACTTTAGGAAAACTGCAGCAATGTGCAGTGCTCACCAAGGGGACTTGAGCCCTGGAGTTTCAAGGCAGAGTTGGTTATATGTGTTTTTTTTAACCAGAAATGAAGGTATTAAACTGTCTGAGACTCAGAAGCATTTTATTTCTGTCGATTTCGCGTGTCAGGCTTTTGGATTACGCAGTTGTGCAAAACAGTGTTGGTAGAAAAATAAGAATGCTCTGAAAATATCAATACATCAAAAGAAATTTGGCCAATGGGTCAAGGAGGGTGATTGTCCCCCTCTGCTCTGCTCTCCTGGGACCCCACCTGGATTCCTATGTCCAGTTCTGGAATTCCCCACATAAGAACAATACAGAACTGTTGGAAGGGGTCCACAGGAGGGCTTCATGGTGGCAGGTGGTGAAACTGGATGGGCTTTAAGGTCCCTTCCAACCCAAAGCATTCTATGAATCCCCTGGGGACCTTTTTGTGTATTGGGATGGGGAGGAGAAACAGGACCTTTATTTTTATTCCCAGGACCTGTGGACTTTGGGTTGTTAACTGAATGTCAAAGAAATGGGAATCCAGACCTGAACTCGGCATGTAGTTTCCTGTAGACTTTCCACCAGTGTTTCCAGTGAGAGACACCAACAAGATGGGCACCAGAATTCCTGTTTGCAGAATGACAGATTCTGATAAGGAAGGGAACAGATCTGATCATTAACCAAGCAGACAAGTCGGCCTTTTGCAAGAGCTCTGGTGTTGCTGCATGTGATGTGGCTGGTGTTTGGGTAATGGTTGAAAGGGAGAGAGTTAGCTGCTGGGATGAAAATTCATGGAGCGTAATCCGGAAATGTTTGGCCTTCGTAATTTTTTTTTGAGAAATGAAGATTACAGCAGTTACAATCTGCAAATTGGTAACTGGAGGAGATTCCTAAAATATGAGATAATCCCTAGGAGCTGACCATTTTTTTTCTGTAGAACATCAAATTCTAGGTCTATGATGTGTAATTAAATTGCTTATGGTGCTGTTAAAAAAAGCATCTGGCTGTTCTAGGATTGTCCAGTACGAGATCACAGACACTGTAAATGTTTAGCCTGGAGACGAGGAGGCTGAGGGGAGACCTTGTTGCTCTCTATGACTACCTGAGGGGAGGTTGTAGAGAGGAAAGGGCTGGCCTCTTCTCCCTAGTGACAGGGGACAGGACAAGAGGCCTCGGGCTCCGCCAGGGGAGGTTCAGGCTCGACATAAGGAAAAAAATTCTTCACAGAAAGGGTCATTAGGCAATTGAACGGTCTGCCCAGGGAGGTGGTTGACTCACCTTCCCTGGAGGTGTTTAAGGTGTGGGTGGATGAGGTACTGAAGGACATGGTTTAGAGATTGGTGGGAATGGTTGGATTCAGTGATCCGGTGGGTCTCTTCCAACCTCCTGATTCTATGATTCTATGATATGGAAAAAGTAGCAATTTAGAGGACAGGAAGATATTAAGACTTAGTATTTCCAGCCTACCAGGATATGAGAGGATCCAGAGGGTCAACCAATAGCAAAATGCTGTCTTTTGCAATTGTGATGGACAACCACGAACATTGATTCCAGTTCTTAAAAGTGGCCTGGAGGAAAGCTAGTGAGGGGCTCTCAATCAAGGAGTACAGTGATAGGACGTGTGAAAAGGATTTTCAGCTGCAAGAGGGCAGATTGAGATGAGATCTTGGGAAGAAATGTTTTGCTGTGAGGGTGGGGAGGCCCTGGCCCAGGCTGCCCAGAGCAGTGGCGGCTGCCCCATCCCTGGAGGGGTTCAAGGCCAGATTAGCTGGGACTTGGAGCCCTTGATGCAGTGGGAGGTGTCCCTACCTATGGAAAGGGTGGGAGTGGATGGGTTTTGAGGTCCCCTCCAATCCAACCCATTTCCTGATTCTATGAATACATTACCAGAAGATTTAAGGTGTTCTTTATGTGCCTCTTAAATGATGCACAAGAGTGCTCGTTAATGATATTTGGAATATTAAGTGTTTTCAATATAGGGGGAGTAATCTAAGGCTTGACAAGTGCACTGATAGTATTAGGGGAAAATGGAGATGTGTTGTCCTCTGATGTGACAGCATCACCTTGCAGGCACGATCTGCTGTAGGTTATTTGCTGTAGGTTATTTGGGAGCAGCAGATAATGTAGATCACCATCAACAACAAACCCCATGCTGGAGTTGTTGTCACATTGCAAAACTTTTTGTGAAACTGGAAGAGAAAGAGTCAGGAAGCTCAGTGGTGTCTTTGGTGCTGCAGAGCTGAAGGAAGCGGTGGGTACTCCTCCGGCTGCCTCAGCCTTGCTCCCCAGTACCTGTGCAGGAGCTGAGAGCTTGTCCTCTCCAAATGCTTTGTGTAGAAAGGAAACTATCTTTAAGGGTTTAAATGACTCTGTAACTTGCACTTGTACTCTGCAGTGCAGTTAAGGTGTTCTGCTCTGCACTGGGAGATGAATCAGGTATGTGACCACCTGAGAGTCACGCAGAGTCTGACTTATTCTGACGCTGGGTCAGGTCGCTCAGTGGCAGAGAACTTTTCCTAGAAGCCTGTTGCTGAGTTTGCCTTTAGTGAATGCTGCGTCCCTTACAGCTGGAAGGAGAGAATTGGCTCAAAACAGACTCTCTGCCATTTCCTGGTGTGAAGGGAGAGACACTATTTATGGAATTCCTCTGCCTTCTGCGTCGTGGTTAATAGAAGTGACTGTGTTGTGTTTTAGTGGAGATGAGGTCATGTGAATAAATTCCTTCTCTGAGCGTTAATATTCTTCTGTAACTCAAATACGTACTTCAGCCTGGATGATTTCTAACACTGTTGGGTTTTTTTTCCCCTTCCTTGTTTTCCTCTAGTTGTGGCCTTCCTGGTGGCATATGATCAAAACAAGCAGCTGATTGGAGAGAAGGGGCTGCTCCCTTGTAAACTATACCTGCAGAATGTCAAGAAGTATTTCAAAGGGAAGATAAACCTGGATGCTCTGAGCTATGCGCCAACAATCATCTGGTTTCTGGACTGGTCAGACATGGACACCACCTTGGACTGCCTCTCCCTGTTTGGCTTGGCAATTTCAGCCTTTGTATTGGTAACTGGATGTGCAAACATGGTCCTCATGGCTGTTCTGTGGGTCCTCTACCTCTCACTGGTCAACGTCGGCCAGATCTGGTAGGTGAACAATCTCTCTGCTTTGTTTTTCTCTGTAGTGTCTTGCTGGTTTTACTACATGTTGACCTTCTTATTACCATTTGAGGTTGGAAATCTGTTAAGGAACGATGTAGGAATGTGAGTTAAGGAAAGCATTTGGCAGAAATGAGTTGTGGATACTCTTTCTTACCTGGAATATCTGTCCTGATTTCTGTTCTCCTTTGTGAGAGGCTGCATAATGTGCTGTGCTACATGTTGTCGCTCATATGGAGTATCATAGAATCATAGAACAACCAGGTTGGAAGAGACCCTCCAGATCATCGAATCCAACTGTTCCTATTGAGTACTTTCCCTCAAGGCTCTTGCAAGGGAGTTCCTCTAACAGTGACCTTGAGATAGTTTCTCTGTTTTCAGCTCTATCCAGAAGAGCATTGGAATGCTCAAGATAAGTACACAAAGCTTGTGGGGAAAAAATAAAGGTGTTTCCCTTGCTACAGGGAAAGGCTGAGGTGCAAAAAGAAAGGCTTGAGGTGGCCCTCACACTTAAGGCTCCAGATATGTTGGCTGAAAAGGGATGAGCCCTAGGAACCGCAAATTTCATTAGTTTACCTCTTCTGGTACCTCTCTACCTGTACAAGATGTGTAGGTGGTTGTGCCTTGAAGAGGTGCCCAGACTCTGGAAGGTGGTACTGCTGCATCGCCGAGATGTTCTTCAAAGTCTTCTGGCTCTACAAACATGTGATGGGATCCCTTCCCTGCTTAGTGAATTTAATTATAAGGACTTGCATGTGCTTGAGCAGCCTTGCACCTCATCCTGTCCCGTTCATTCCTATCCTACTCCAGATGGTATGTGAGTGGGTGAAGGATAACAACTTCAGCTTTCTGAAAGGCTCTATTCTCTGAGCTCTTAACTCAGCATGAACTTGAGGCTGTGAAAGAAAGCTACAAAATTTGACAAATGACTTGGTGGACAGTTTTCCATTGTCCATTTCCAAGTTATTCCAAAATAGCCTGTCTGTTTTTTTCTAGATGTTTTATGTTTCAGGGCAAGAATTCAAGCATCATCCTGCTGTCATTTCCAGAGATACAGGAGCCTGTGGCACTGTAGCAGCAAGTGTTGTGTTCCTTGACTTCTTTCTCTTTGTTTTTCTGTTCATGGGGAATAAAAACACTCCTAACAACCTCCCTGTCAAGCTGCAAAGGTTTTGTAACTGAAAGCTGAGCCTGCAGTTACTTACAAGGGTTTAATCTTCTTGAAGGTGGTGGAGTCACCATCCAAAAAAAGCATGAAGGTGGTGCTTGAGGGCATGGTTAGTAGGCATGGTGGGTTTGAGTTGACACTTGGTCTTTTCCAACCTCAGTGATGCTGTTGTGCCTGCTGAATGTGTTGCTAGTTTGTCATGTTTTGAGTCTTTAAGGGAGAGACGAAGGGCAGGTGATAAGAAAAGGAGTGTTTTTCCATTGCTCCACCAAACCACCACCAATGTCCAGCAGACCATGTCCCAGTGAGTCTTCCTGAAGGAGGGGAGAGAGAAGTTCATGGCCAGGGGTTGGTCTCTGCAGCTCAGAAGACAATGAGCTGGCCAAGAGGAATGCAAATGGAGCCCGGAGTTTGGCTTTTGTGGGTTCCATGGCTGAAAGGAATTGACTCTTGATATTTGAGATAAGACTGTGTTTTTTCCTTCTTTGCTGCTTCAAGTTTGGAGTTTCAAAGGTACTCCTGGTGAACAGCAATAACACACCAAGGGAGTGGGTCAAGTTCTTCTGGGAAGGAGCAAGAGAGAAAAGGGAGTGGGATGGAAGGCATTGCCTCAACTTCATCTCTTCTTAATTGTGACATCAAATATATTAAACAGGAAATTAGGTGGTTCTTGTAAAGGGGTGAGGGAAAAGAATCAAAGCAACCCAGCCGTACAGTTCATCCAGGTGTGGTTAGGTTTTTCATTAGATCCTCCGAAATGGGTCAGTGGGTGGTCAAATCTGTATTATGATTGTGCATACAGTGTGACATCCAGCTCCTGCAGAAGGGGATGCTGGGTGCTCACAGTCTGAGTAAACGTGGGGGAAAAAGCAAAGGGAGGATTAACTAATTTCTTGCCATCCTACCGGGAATTGTGGTGGCACAAGGGATGAGCTTGAGAGTACCTGAAGTCTCGTGAATTCTGCTGCTGATGTGGGTGGATGGCAGCATCGGCCTGGCAACTAAGTCTGGCTTTAAAACTCCCTCTTCACACTGGCTTGTAGGTAGGGTTAGATCTTCCGTTAAGATTTTCTTACTCTCAAATGTGGGCACGTTGAGAGGTTTTGAGGAGTTCTGATTATTCCCATCTGCTGAAGACCACAGTGATCTCTTATAAAGAGGAAAAGGACAAGGTTGTCGAGCATTCCTGATCAGAGTTGTGAGGTAGCTTGGCACTGGGATGCCTGAAATAAAGAAGAAATTCATCCTGTGGCCACATTGTTTGGCACTTATCGTTCGGTATCTCTTAGTGTTCCTCTGAATCAGCAAGCATGGACTCCTGCAAGCTGACATTGCTGGGCTGGACATGAACCTGTGGAATGACCTGATCCAGCAAAATCCTTTGCAGTAGTTGCCTGAGAAGCCAGTTCATAGACGACACGAATTATAAGGACGAATAATGTTCTCTTCTTTAGCCCAGCGAGGAACAATTTATTCCTTTTATCGCCTTTTCTGTTTCTATTTTAAATGTTTCTATTTGTTTTGGGCTGGAGTCTCCAGATACTGGGCACTGCTGAAGGACAGAGTCTTTCAACTGCCGTCCAGCTGGCTTGGGCTCAGAGTCAGAGGAAGCCTCAGAAGAGCAAACCATCTCCTTTGAAGGGCAGGGCACGTTGCCTGCATGCTCTGGTGCTGCTGACCTCCACCTGTGAGCTGGGGAATCCACTGTGTGCCTGGAGAGAGCTGAGCCTGTGCTGATCATAGGGCAAGGGACCTGCTAAAGGTCTCTGAAGGTGTTATAACCCTCAGAAAGCTTGTTCTGGAATAGGCTGATCTGAGCTGTTTGTGATGAATTTTGTGGAATAAGGATTACCTTAGCAATCTAACATTCTGAGACCTAGGGCCAGGATATTATTTTGACCCCCAAAACCTGACTTTACCGTTGGCTTTGCTGAAGTGCAGGTGAAAGGTCGGAAGTAAGATGCTCTTTGGTAGTTCTCAAAACCAGGCTGCCTTTCAGAGAACATGTTAATTTTGATACCTGTGAAATGAGGGACTCAGTTTGCCTTTGCCACATTTGAAAGTGGAAACTTTTGTACACTGGATGCTCTATTGCCCAAACAGCCGTGGTGTTTGGGGTCCACTCAGACTGAACCTCCTTGTGCTCCCTATGTCTTGGTGGGTAAAGGTGCCTCACTTGCATCAACGTGCTATCCTAAAACACTGGATTTTTTTTTTCCACACTGTCATTTTGACCTTTTCCCTATGAAGCAGAGAAGACTATAAAAAGTCAAAAAATCTGCCAGTGCAAAACAGTATTTGAACAGTATATGACCTGAAGTCTGGGTGAAGTGCTTCATCATTGTGTTAATTGCAACCTTGATTATCCTTCTAATTTCTGCAAGCCATGCCTAATTTCAGTTAAATAATAATAGTAAAAAGGGGTCCTAGTTTGAATATAATAGAACCGTAGAATGGTTTGGGTTGGAAGGGACCTTAAAGCCCATCCAGTTTCAGCCCCGTGCCATGGGCAGAGATACCTTCCAGCTGCTCAGGGGGTCCAAGCCCCATCCAACCTGGCCTTGAGTGGGATGGGGCAGCCACGACTTCTCTGGGCAACCTGTGCCAGAGCCTCACCACCCTCTGCTATTTAATAAAGCTACATATTGCAGGTAAAGTTGTTTAAAAAGATTTTGTGGGATTCTTCATACTTGGGCATCCCTTTTGCAGCCTACAAGTCCTGCTTGTGTGGTTTCAGTCACTGGAAGAACAGACCAGCTCTCTGGGTCCAGTACAAATGGCTTTTGCCTTTCTCCTCAGGGGGAGGGAAACTTTCCACTGGATCAGGTTGCTCAAAGCCGCATCCAGCCTTGCCTTTCTCCCTGCTTCCTCCCTCCTGAATACTGATGTAATGGATTGTCATGCATTTAAGCAAGAATGGGAAAAACTGCACAAAGCTACTCGTTGCAGGTGACCTCCTGAAACCTCCATTTGTGGTTTTATTCCCTCTGGTTTCTGCTAGGACATGTCTGCAGAGATGGACCATCAACAGTAGAGGTTCTCTGGCATGACAAGCTCTCTGAGCGAGGTATTCCGGCAGAAGTTAAATCATTTTTGTGCCGGAATAACTAATGCACTTCTAAAGTGAAATTGTAATTCTGGAATAAAACCACTTTTATCCCTCAGTAAGGTGTCTCCAGAGAGCTATTACATTTTCTTATATAAACAAACTTTCAAACTACTCTGCCACTGATCTCCTGTTTCTTCTTCTGTTGTTTCCCCACTGAACCCTGGCATTTTCTAATGTCATCTGAAAACCCTTCCCTTCCCTTCCCTTGGTTATTGTTCTGTTTCATTTTACAAAGCATATCATCTGCTGGTAGAAAGCATTTAGAGGTCCAGTTTGTGAAGTACTCAATACAAAAGTTAGAATTGTGGTTTTTTAAATCCTATTGCCTTTTTTTTCTTTCATGACTGAGATTCTGGTAGAGTTACAACAGCTCAGGGGAACAGGTTAAACAAGCCCATAAATGTAATGTTATAGCGTGAGGTGGCTACAGCGTTCTTTTCAGTGAGTTCTTCCCTTGTGGAAAAGGTTGGTGGAGCTACTGCTAACAGGTATTTTGGGTAAAATACTTTTACACTTTTTTTTGTTCTGCAAGGAATACGAGACCACAGAGTGCTTCACTGCTGTGTGACTGAGAGGTTGTTGGTGAGTACTTCTTGGGCTTCACTAGTGTGCCCTTCGAAGCCCACAGGCCTAGGGCATTTCCAAGATGCTGGAATATCTTTTTAGAGCACGGAGGAGAGCTATGGTCATTCTGCCCCTAAATCATAGAATAGTTTGAGTTGGGAGGGTCCTTAAAGCCCATCCAGTCTCACCCCTGCCATGGGCAGGGACACCTCCCGCTGGATCAGGGGCTCCAAGCCCCATCCAACCTGGCCTGGAACCCCTCTGGGGATGAGTCAGCCACCCCTGCTCTGGGCAAGCTTCAACACCCTCCTCATGTTGAATTTCTTCCTAATGTCTAATCTAAACCTTCCCCCTTCCAGTTTAAAGCCATTCTGCCTCATGCTGTCACTAATGTCCTTGTAAATGCCTGTTGTTATTTCATATTTAGCTGATGGAACATAATATTAAAAGCTTTTAACTTTAAGGACATGCTGGAGGGAGAGGTGATAGTGCAGGTCGTGAAAGCAGGTCTCCGAGGCATGTAATGTAATTGCAATTAAATTACCATCCTCAGATGTTCACTTGCAATAGAGAAAGAAGAAAGACTTGTATGTTGTGGGGGCTTTGTGGTTTGAATGTCTGATTTAAAACCACTTGACTTATGCAGGACTTTCCTCACAGTGTTCTGTGTGCAAGCAGATGGATTGGTGAATGGCTTGGGCTGAACCCCACTAAATGCTGGGGTCCTGAGGAGATGCTCAGGGCTGTGTTTTCATTCTTCAGGAGGGCATTAAATGGACTTATTCCCCACTCTTATTCTACAGCTTTGGGTTTTTAGTCTAAAGCACTTGGGGTTTTGTCTAGTGTCATCCCATGCAGCAAAGGTTAGAAACAGATCTCTTCAAAGATTTGACAAAATCTTCTCATTTTTTTAAGTGTACTCATTTGTGACCCTCTTATGACAAGGGCAGAGCTCTTAGGGAGATAATTGTTTTATTGCTAGAAGAGTCCTGGTCTGACGTGCAAAATACAGACAGAAGCTCACAGGGAGCTTCCTCCAACCAACCAGAGCCAGATCAAGGGCAAGTGAATGTATCTGCACAGGTGCCTTTGAGCTAAAGCACATTTTATTCAGTAGCATAGACTTCTTTGACTGCCCCTGAGTGAGCAAACACTGAAAGGTCGGGAGCTGTGCAAGTCAGGAATAGGAACTTGCATGTCCTGGGTTTCATCAGTATGTTTGGTTCACTAGGGAAGCTCCGAGACCTCATCAAGCAGGCAGGAATGGTTGTATTGGGCTGAACTTAATGGTGTGACCTGGTAAGGTCTTTCCATCAGTCTGTATCCTCCTTTATCTGCCTGTCGTGAAGTAATACAAGCTTGTGCTGAGGGATTGTAAGACCTAATTGATACCAGCTTTGCAGATATTGATGTTTGAAGTGCAAGCAAAAATTTATGTTGTGCCTGAATCCAATGTACAGCTTTGTGTATTAAAAAGAAAAAGTTATAAAGGATTTTAGATTCCCAAATATCAGCAAATATCACCCTGATGTGTCTGCTAAATTTGAGTCATTTGGAGTTTGCCAGCGGTTTTGCAAACAACTCACTTGCAAAGAACTCTTTTTGCAACTTGGCTTTGTTTTCCTAGCTCTCCAAAATATCCCAATGTCAACAACAAGAAAACTTAAAATGTCTCATTGCTTTATCTGACCTTGGCAATAAACCTCAGGAATTTCTTTGTTTCTGTCGCGGCCTCGCATCCCTTTTACTCCAAATTCCCCTCCTTCTTTCCCCAGAAAGCAAAGATTATCTCTAGAAACGTAAACCAAAAGTTGAAGGATCTCAGGGGGTCATCCTTCCTGTCGAGGAAGCTGCTTTTTGGCACTTCCTCCTTGCACAGAAGAGAGGGAGCGTATCGGTTTCAAAGAATGCCGTGAGCAGTTGATATGACATATTAATGAAAACAACGATTAATACCATGTGACACTGTTGCCTTGCAGTACAACTGGGAACTAATGAGGCTAACGAGAACCATATTTTGGGTTGAGAGATTAAAATTTAATCACGGCTGATGTCAGAAATGAATCATTTAGCATTTTTTTTTTCACCCCAGCGTGTGTCAGGTTTCACCTCCTGGCCCTCGGGTTAGCAGTGCGCCCAGAGAGAGGCCAAACCCTTGCCATCTCCTCGCTTGGCATTCCATGAGGCTGGGGAGAAGGAACCGAGATGCTGTGGCTGAAGGTCTCCGTTGGTTCCCAAGGCCGGGGAATGTGCGCTCTGCACGTTGAGGGTACTCGTCACGGTTGAGGCAGTAGAGTTACATGCAGGTGGTGATGGGTTGTACACCTATGGGAAAGCTGAGGGAGGGGCTCTTGATAAGGAAGTGCAGGGACAGGATAAGGGGAATGGTTTTCAACTGCAAGAGGGGAGATTGAGATGAGAACTTGGTGAGAAATGCTTTGCTGTAAGGGTGAGGAGGCCCTGACCCAGGTTGCCCAGGGAAGTGGTGGCTGCCCCATCCCTGGAGGTGTTCAAGGCCAGGTTGGATGGGGCTTGGAGCCACTGATCCAGTGGGAGGTATCCTGGTAGGGGTTGGAAGTAGATGGGCTTTGGGGTCCCTTCCAACTCAAATGATTCTATGAATTTAGGCTGGGATTTTTAAAGGGGCAAGCAGGAACAAAGAACACTGCTGCTGTAGAACATCCAAGAGGGTTTAAGCATGCTCCTGCTCTCATCTCCTCCAAAAACCTGCACATTGGTCTGTGAGAGCAGGGTGGTCTAGAAGACAGGTGAAGATAAACCTGACTAAGAAGCCAGGTCTGGCTATGATATGAATTTGAGGAGATCTGCATGAGCTGTCTCCATAAAAGAGCTGCCAAGAGCCTTAAGAGCTCTCCAGGGATGCTTTGACAGGGTCTCAGGCTGCACTAGGTCTGACTGTTGCCTGCTTCCATGAATATGCTGCTGGAGGAAAACAACTGACTCACAGCGAGTCTAACTTGCCATTGAGACATGATGTGAAAACCCAAGGAAATGGCTTTGGTGAAACCATGTGCCAGGGTCTTGAGCAGCTGTAATGTCACTGCTGAGGCTGTTGATTTTGTAGCAAGTAGTGCCTCTAAAGTTGATGCCGTTTGAATAATGTGAACGCTTGTTGGAGCTTAAATAGGTTTAAAACGGGGAAACTAAAGAGGAATCGAAACTATTTTACATTGATTGGTTGCATGTATTGTTTTGACATTGTAATTACTGGCTTTGCTTCACTTAATAATAGCACCTGTGGAAGATTATTTTTTAAAAAATTTAAATCTGCTGTAAGATAGCCAGAGATCTATAAAAGTGAATTCACCATCTGTAGAAGGTGTTGTGTCTTTGTCTGCACTAGAAAATGTTATCGTGCTGAGGTATGTAAGTATCTGCCTTTACCACAGAGTGCGCTGGGTGCTCCCTGTGAGCATCCCATTGCCAGTTCCTTCTGCCCTAACGTGTGCTCCGTCTGTTAAAAGTATGTTGTGGAATTGCCCTCTGAGTCCTGGTTCAGAGCCTTTGATCATGTTAATCCCCGTAATCGCTGCTGTCTAAATGGCAGGATTGTTGCTTGTATTCAGTGTTAAGAAAACATGGAAAAGCAGTGGTGTGTGTCTGCTGCTTCGCTTTGCAGAGAACCAGACGAGATGACTTAACGTTGCAGAGCGTAATGCTTTGATAGCCCAGCAAATGTCAGCTAAAGGCACGTAGCAGTATTCCTACACCTCCTTCCTGCTTCCCCTGCCCATAACTTGATTTCATGTGAAGACCATGTTAAAACATCATCGGCAACTGGAATGGGATGTGGGATAAAGCCATAGCGCAGGGAGCTGTGTGTTCTCCTTGGACCATTAATACAACCCACTGCTTCATCTGCACAAGCTGTCTCTTGATTCCAACCAATTCTGGAGATCATGACCGATGAGAAAATGAGAGCAAAGAAATTATCAGAAGATTATGTAGTTCGTGGTGGGGCTGCACACAGGGCTTTGCCAGAGACTGAGACAAGTATTTTTTAATTGCTTATTATCTGGCACATCTAAATGCCAGCTGTATCCAGTATGTAGACTCGGGTATTGATTCCACAGCTGAAAGATTTAGGAAAAGAATGAATAATGTTTTTTCATGAGGTTTTTTGGCTGTAACTTGCCAAACAGCTTCATGCGCCCGGTCTGGTCCAGCACACGTTCGTGTTGTTTAGCTCATCTAACTTCTCAAACAGCTGTGGTTGGAAAGAATGTTAATGCAGGGATGGGTATAGCCGAAAAGCAGTCAGGGGTTAGGGCAGGGTCCAAGCCATGGTGGGAGCTGTTTTTATGAACTTCCCAAAGGGTCTTAATCCAGAAATGGATCCCTGAGAACAGTGTTTGCTCCCAACAATGCTGACTTGTCACTGGAGTCGCTCCACAACTGGAGGTCTTTGCAGGGCTGAGGCATGTTCCTGGAGTGATGTTCCAGGTCCTTCTGGGGAAGCAGCAGCTCTGTCTTGGAGAAGGAGCCCAGCAACTCAAAACCAAGCAGACTGTCTGTGGGGAAGGGTCTGGGGTGGAAGGAGGTGGAAACTTGCATTAGAATAACTAGGGTCTTCATCAACGTAGTGTAGAAGTGGCTATTTCTACCGAAACCCAGAGCCTTGCTGCAGGCTTCATTTAACAGGGAATCGCACTCCATCTGTGGAATGGTTGGTGGTGAGGGTCAGCCTTTGGGGAGAGATTAATTTAATGCAGTTAAATCATTATTTTAATAAAGGAACAGAATTGCTGAAATGTCCTTTTCCTGGGGTTTGCATGCTGGCAGCCCAGATAGAACCTTCCTGTTGCTGGTACTGAAGCAGGCTTGCAGCACTGATGCATGAATGTGCACCAAACGCTGCAGTGGAATGGACCTCCTGTTCTAGGGCTTGAATGTGTTCAAGCTGATGCTGATCCGTTTGTTTTCCATCTCCTCTTGCCACACACATGCTTTTTGAGCTTGTTTCTGCCTAGGGAAGTGCAGCTGCCTGGGGCAGCTCCTGCAGGGCTCTGGTGGGTGAAGGTGAATGCAGGAGCTGCTGCGGTTGCCTACCTGCTGCCAGCTCCCCCTCTCACCTTTCCTGCCTTGGACTCACTGTCTGGCTTAGGGAGCAGCTCCGAGTAGGGTTCCCAAGCTGCCGTTTCAGCATCTGGTTTTGGCACTGAGGGATTTAACCAAAGCAAACTTTGCCTGAGTTTGGCAAATCCTACCGTCACATATGCCAGGGCTTGTAATAATATTTTAGCTTTAGGAATGAGCACAGACAGATGGTGAGGGCCAGCACTTAGTTTGGTCATATTTGGTCTCCTAACCATGCCTGGTTCCCTGCCTTGCAAGGGAGGAATAAAGTGGTATTTTGACAGCTTTCTCAGCCTCAGAGAGAGCCGTGCAGCAGTGCCTAACGGCATCGCAGCTGCACGAGATGGGGGTGAGCGCCTGGTGGGGCTCCAGAAGAGTGACCTTCTCATCTGCTCATTCTTCTCATCTGCTCATTCTTTCTTCTCATCTGCTGGTTGGCTCCAGCACTGCTCAGGTACCTCTCCAAGCTCTGAGGAGTAAACCTCATCCTCGAGCACTCTTATTTTTGTTATCCCTGCTCCTTCCATTTCAATGTGAATGTTGTAATTACAGAGTGCAGAATCCCAGTTTTTAGAGATCTGTGACCACAATAAAGTGAATCCAGAAACCAGACGAGTGGTTTCATTTACTGCCATTGTAGCTTATTTCCTCCCCCCGTGACCGCTGTGCAACGCTAAAGGCTTGGCAGCAACTGAAACCAGCTGTCAAAAATGCTTCTTACCCCCTCACTTTTCAGTTAATGATGTTCTGAAATTAATGGTGTACCAGACTAACTCTGTCATCTGATTCTGATGGACTCTTGGTCTCTTGCAAGTGGTGTTTGCCAACTGACATCCTTGCTTAGAGGTGATGGGATGAGGAAGAAGGTCCCCAGGTGCCAGGAGCTGCATATATGGAATCACAGAATCGTTTGGGTTGGAGAAGACCTTTGAGATCATAGAGTTCAACCATAAAAAAATATACATATATACATTGAGATTTTTTGTCCTGAAGTGTTTACAACTTTAGTTTATTGGTATATTGTGGTTCACCAAAAAAAAACTTTAGACACGTAAGCCAGTAACTTTTAAGGGCGCCATGTGCAAGATGGCAGCAGATGTGGTTTTCCACCTCGCGGAGCTGGGGACGTGTCTGCCAGCATCTCGTGCCTGGTTGTCCCATGGTACTGGAAATGGCTGCAGCCCCACGCTGGGTGGAGAGGTGGCCCAGGCCTTGGGGGCAAGGAAGAAAGTAGCCTGTTGTGAAGAAAAGCTGAGGGAGCTGTTTGATTAATTGAGAGAAAGGAAAACTGGGCAAGGAGACAAAGATCTTCAAGTGTGTGAAAACAGGAGAGAGGATGGTAATTAGCGGTTATCTACATTGGGTGGATGGGGCAAGAAGCTGTTGGTTTACATGGTGGAAAGGAAGCTGTAGGTTAGACATGAGGAAAAGCTTTTTTAATGTACATGTGAAGGATCTCAGGACTGGATACCTGGAGTCTCCATCGCTGCTTAGACGTCTTGTCAGAGGTGATCCTCACACAGTCACACCTGCTTCCTCCTCTACCAGTGGGAATATCACAGTGGTCAATATCATATTTCCATCCTTCAGGGATGGGAAACTTCTACCTGGTTTCCATTGTGGAGAGATACTGTGGAAACCTCATTAGTGCAGATTTTGGAGCTCTGTCCTGATTGATAATAGAAAACGTGACTGTTCTACCCAAATACCTTTTCCCCCATCCCAACTAATACAACCCAGAGAATAAGAGATATTCATAATGGAGAGGAAAGTTGACATCTGGGTTCACTTTCTGTAGAGGATGCTCTCTGTGGAGAACAGTGAGAGAAGCTGTTAACACCAGCTGCAGATTAGAGATGCAGCAGGGAATTATCCTGGCTGTGGAAATTGGTTTAGTTGGACGGGTCTTGTGGCATTGGACAGTGCTGGTGTGTGAATTTTGGGGATGACTGTATTTTGTTGTCTTTTTTGATCATAAATACAGTTTATTTTCCTAGTAAGCATCAATAGTTGCAAAGAAAAGAGTTCCTATCTATGTTCTGGTACAATTTCTTAATAGACTCTGTTTAGAATTTTGTTACGTTTTATAGCCTTGTAAGAGACGTTGCCATCCCAGACAGCTCTTGCATTAAATAATCTCTGTCACTATGGGGTAGGGGAGCAGAGAAGAAACATAAATTTGTTGGGCAAATCTGGCTAATCCTGTTTTCCTTGAGCAATGAGAAGGCATCATCCTGCTTACTTTGCATGCAGAAAAAAGGTGTTATACAGGAAAGTTAAAGGCTCTTATGCTCCTTATGAGGAGCAACTGAGGGACCTGGGAGGTTTAGTCTGGAGAAGAGAAGGCTGAGGGGAGACGTCATCAATTGCTGCAGCTCCCTGAAAGGAGGTTGTGGTGAGGTGGGTGCTGAGCACTTCTCCCAAGTAACAAGGGATAGGATGAGAGGAAATGGCCTCAGGTTGTACCAGAGGAGGTTTAGATTGGGTATCAGAAAAAAAAATTGTAGTTTACACTATGTCTTGCTAGTAGTTTTTGCTTTCCAGGAATATACTTGAGCTAGAATTAATCAGCGTGACAATGTGGTGAAAACAATTTAACCAAATATTTGATGATGTTTAGGAATTCCAGCTGATCCTTACAGTCTGAGGGTGACATGAAGTTTGCTGTAACGAAAAGTTATGTGTAATTACATTGTTTCTCCAACCAAAGAACTGAAATGACATCACATTTTAATTTGGTTTAGAAAATCCAAATGGAATATCCTTTGAATTTGCGAAATGTCTGGGTTTGACAATGTACGGATCAAAAGTTCTGCTGTTGAAATTTACCAAAATACTCCAAACCCGCAAAATCAAATCCATGTTTTGACTTGTCATTATCTGTCGGGGATGTTTCAGATGCCAAGGCAGCGGTAGGAAGAAAAATTATGTATTTTTTAATAAACACTTCTGTTTACTCTGTATAAACAAGGAAAAGGACTTTGAAAAGGGAAAACAGTAATTAGGTTTCAAACTATAGCCTGAAGTCTTGGGAAATTTGGTACCTGCCTGCTTGTACCTGTAGGAAAGAAATAATCCCTGCAAGAAGTCCCACTGCTTTTCTGTGTTTGGAGGGGGCCTTTTGGTTTGGTTTCCTTGGCATTTGTATCACAGGCTTCTTCAGAGAAATAAATTCACAAGTGTTTGCCTGTCATCACATGACGAGGTCTGGAGCCGAGATTGATGTAATCAGCACCAGGCACACGTCAGAAAACTTCATGTGGTTCAGAAGAATACAATATTTTATTAATTCCTCATTTTGTGTGTGTGTGTGTGTTTTAAATGAGCCTCAGGAGGTTCTTAACTTCTGCCAAGAAATAAGAATAATTCTTACAAGTTTATGTTTAACTGTACCACAACGGTGGTGGGCAATTGCAATATTGGGTTGTCCTTAATGACAGATATCTTCATAAAGAACCATTTTTATTGTGAAAGTTAAAACTTGTTGTGTGTTTTCAAGTTTTTCTTTTGTCTATATCCATAGCACTGAACGAAACTGTTAAATATGCAGTAAAATCTTTAGGTGGATGGATTGAAGAATTATTCCAACTGCATGTATTTGAGTATGAAATTTAGACATCTATGCAGGATGATTTCATAGAATCATGGAATGGTTTGGGTTGAAGGGACTGCAAGTACAAATAATAAAACCCTCATGTGGGACCAAAGCCATATTGGGAGTAAACACAAGGTGTCTGCTGAAGTGCAGCATCTTAAAACTTGGTAACCTTCAGTGTTTACTTTCAACTGGAACTGGTGATCTTGCAGAAACTCACAGTGGTGTAGCTAAGGCTAAAGGTAACTCCAATGAGAAGACCTGTTAAAAAAGCACATTAAGTGATGCACCAGATCGTGGCAAAAATTGTCATGGAAATGATGCAATAAGTGTGTATTGTTGTCCAAGACCCTGAGAGTCGCTGAGCATCTAGATGATCTTTAAGGTCCCTTCCAACTCAATCCATCCTATGATCTAGTCTAGAGCACTCAACAAGGAGATGACATAGCCTTTTCTGAGTTCAAAGGCAAAAAAAAACCCCCAATGAATAGTTCACCAGCATGAAGTAACAACATGTTTTTCAGCAAGGGCTTCACCAGAACAGAGGTTTGAATTAAGCTTTGTGGTTTTGACAACTTCAGTTGCTGCCTTCCGCCTGGGAGGTGCTTAGCAAGCTTTGGAAACCACAAATGAATGACATGGCAGTGGAACTGGGTTAAGCTGCACTATTGACTAGATTGCTCACTTGGAGGAGTTTCTACAGACAGAGTGAAGGTGAGGAGCAGACCTATATCTGTTGTGATTCTGGTCAACTGCATATACTGCTTTAGCGTCTTCAAATGAAAAAAGGACAACCAAGCACCTGGAGCACTAAATAACAGCTTAATTTACCCAGATATGAGGGAATTTATTCTCCTTCCTTTTCCAGGTAGCAGCAACTTACCACTTAGTGCTGTGGAGTTGCACGTTGCACGGTTCAGGCATGTTTCCATACTCTGACAGAATTGTGTTGAAACTCAAAATGTGGGAAGACTGAAATGAAACTGATGTGAGGCGTAGATTCCTACAGCCAATCAACTGAGATTTTAATGTTTTTCCTTTTTCTTTATTTTGTTTTGCAGGTATTCCTTTGGTAAGTGAATAAAAATGAGAAAAGATCTGCAATTATAATTTATTGGTGCATATGTGGGTATGTAGCTTTTCTGTTACTCTGGCTTGCTTTATCTCACTCTGTCAAGTGTTTAAATTAAGATTGTCTCCACTCTCTGCCTTTCACTGAGTCTTTTCCACCTGTATGTTCTTAAGGAAAGGAAAACTGGTGTAAATTCTCTAAATTGAGACTGAGGGAGTCTTGATGGGAGGGTTGTGGGAGTACCAAACAGCATCTTTTGGAGGGTAACATTAAAGACAAATAGTTAAAGAAGCTGGAGGCGGACAGACAAAGTGAGGTCTGAGGGACATGTCCTGGGAGAGAGAGTGTACCTCCTGAATTCCAGCTCTTTTTCGACTGCTGATTTCTGTGAATGTCCAGAACCTCTTACTTGTACCTGTTCTTTGCTGGTGTGTGGGGCAGATTTACTTCCCCAGCAATCTGGAAGGTTGGTTTGTTTTGCACAGACTGTTGTCTTTTCAGCATTAAATCTGGAGTCTAACCAGAAAGTTAAATTCCTGTTTGTCTCTGTGGAAGTATTAGGGAAACTGCTAGTGTGCTCTGATTTTCTGGGAAGTACCACCACAGCATAAGATCTTGAAGCAGCCTGCTTGTCTGTGTCTTCTCATCCTTTCAGCCTGGTGTTCATGCTGGTGGGTGGGTGGGTGGAGAAGGATACTTCATCGTTGTGTGGGTGAAAAGGGGATTTGTATTTTCAAGTTGTCACAAGTAGAAATAGAATACAACAGCAGCATAGGAAGGATGTGGATCTATTGGAGCAACTCCAGAGGAGGCCATGGAGATGATCAGAGGGCTGGAGCACCTTCTATACGAGGCCAGGCTGAGAGAGTTGGGGTTGTTCAGCCTGGAGAAGAGAAGGCTCCAGGGACACCTTAGAGCAGCTTCCAGTACTGAAAGAAGCTCCTGGAAAGCTGAGGAGGAGCTCTTTTACAAGACCCTGCAGTGATAGGATGAGGTGAATGGCTTTAAATTTGAAGGGGGAAGACTTAGATTGGACATTAGGAAGAAAAATTGTGGTGGTGAAGCACTGGCCCAGGTTGCCCAGAGCAGTGGTGGCTGCTCCATCCCTGGAGGTGTTCAAGGCCAGGTTGGATGGGGCTTGGAGCAACTGGATCCAGTGGGAGGCAGAGTCCCTGCCAATGACATGGGATGGTAACTTTCAGGGAATTACATCTGCCTCCTTGTTTACGAGTGGTTGTTTTAATCAACTGTAAGTGAAGGTTCTGTTTTACCGAGCGTGGGATCATTGAGATGAGGCTTCATCAAGTGGAGAAGCAGAGCAGCATGGAGAATTGGTTCTGCTCCTGGTGGTTCTGGTAATACCACACACAAGATGAATCCAGACTTTTGTTGGGTTAGTGAGGACGCCCATCTTAGTTTAATAACTCAAGTTACTCATTTTCTGTATGTGTTTTCCACTCTCAGTGATGGTTGAAAAAAAAAAAAAAAAGCTTTTTGCAAGTGGTGGTTTATCTTCTTTGGCCTTTCTTTATGTCCCAACTGGATAGCCACCCTGTGAGGATCACTGAAGTCCTTTGTACGCAGTAGGGTCTCTCCCTTCCTTGTTTTTGGCTTAAGGGCTACTTCTGAATAAGATGAATGAGATGTAAATTTTGAGTTACTTTTGTTAGAATACAGGAAAACCACAATATTTTTGTTATAATATAGCTGAAACAACAATATTGTCATCCATTGCTGGAGAAGTACATTAAATATTGCTGAGCTCTGGAAGCCTTGTTCTTTGGTAGCATCTACTTCAAAGCAAGATCTTAACAATTCCTGGAGAGATCTGTGTAAATGCTGACTGTTTCCTGTTCCCCTCCAGGAAATGTGCCTTTTTTGATGCATCTTAGGATAGGTTTTGGTACCCTCCTATTAAAACTGCAGGCTGTCCCTATGAATTTTAAAGAACTCCAGAGTCTGGAAATAGCAACAAGCTGTTAGGCCAAACGGGATCAACTGGTATTGCCACAGGTTTTGCTCTTTGCTCTTATTCCTGTCAGGTAACGGTTATTAAAACCACTCCTCACTTCAGGGAATGAACTGTGAAACAGCCGGGCAAGAGCTTTCCCAGCACGGAAAACCAGCCGTGGTGGACTTTTTATCTGTGAAAGGTGATGAGGTGCTCAGGAATGCAAATCCTGGAGCTGCGTCACCGTGGGCTCTGAAGTTAGCTGAGCTGTAATAAGTTCTTGGCTTTATTTATTGTTATTTGGGTGTAGATTTGACTTTAGCTGTTGCAAGGCATGTTCCAGTGGTTTTATCCCAAGTTCCTCCCCGTGGATAGTCATGGCTTGGGCACATGAGCTCAGGTCAGCAGATGGGACCCCCAACTTGATGGCCTGTGTTGTCCCTGGGTTTGGCAGTGTGGCACTCGGGTTGTTGGGTGTGGGCTCTACATGGTTGGGGCTGCTCATTGTCTGGAGTACAGTGGAGTGCTATGGTCTTACCCTCCTGGTAGGAGTCTTGAGGGATGGGTGGTTGGGTGGAGATGCTGCCTGTCCTCAGTAGAGTGCACCTGCAGGGCTAGAGGCCAGGTGAGCTTTCCTGGCAACGTCATCCTTAGCCTAAATCTCTTCCTTCAGCTTTGCTGAACCAAGGACTTCCACAGAATCATAGAATAACCAGGTTAGAAGAGACCCACCGGATCATCAAGTCCAACCATTTCCTCCTTGACTTTCTCTGTCCAAGCCCCTCCTAGGTGCCTTGGGGACCTGTGTGTGCCGCCACAATCTGTCTGGCCTCGCCCAGCACCCTTGATCCTGGCTCACCTCTGAGAATGGCAGGTCTCCTTTTCTCTGGATTCTGCACCTGTGGTGCTGGGACTAGTAAGAACCATTGTTATTTTAACCTTCTTTAAAATTAAGGACGCCTTTTTCTCCTGGCTTAGAACAAGACCAAAACTGCTTCAGCAGAGTTGTGGTGTTGACAGCTTTGGTGTTTCTGACCCTTTCTGAGCAAGACTGTGCTCTCCTAAAGCAGTAGTTCCTGATGATGTCTCTATCTGAGACACCCCCAAGGATCCTTCCCCACCACCTCCACCCTCCAGTGGAATTCTGATTTAATAGAGTGATTTATTATCTCTGATCTAACAGAGAGTTTGAAAAGATGATGCTCTTTTGCAGCCTTCCTTGTCCTCTTTCTTCTGCCTTATTCTTGCATTAAGGAGCACCAGATATTCAGAAGACAGTTTTGGTGGCCCCAAGTCTGTCCTGAGATATTGGTTAAATGAGGTAACTGTTGGGAACTAAGCAGAGAAACTGCAAAGATTGTGAGTGGTAGTGGGCGGCCACGACTCTCCGTCGAGGAAAAATCCAGATGTGGTGTGGGAAAATGACATAACTGTCTGGGGAGGGTCTGACTTTGCATTGTCCCCTCCCTGCCTGTTGGATACCTCTCAGAGAACCGGTCTGGGTCTCAGAGCACGCAGAAAAGACAGAAGCATATCTGTTCACCTTTTGGCTATCGATGGGATCATTAAATAGAAAGGATTGAGAAGCAACTGATCTTATGTGACTCTTGATGCACAAAAGTGTCATCTTTGGAGCCAAAGCAAATGTTTCCTTGGGGATCGTTCCAGAGAACCTTCATCCTGCGCTCTTTGGAGACCAACTGTATGGCTAGAATTAGAAGCATATTTTCAAAGGGAGAGCTATTTTTTTTCTTCTTACAGTAAACTTCCTTGTTAATTTTGGTATGGGGAGAAGAAAAGCACTGAAGGTTGAATTAAACTTGTATTTTCCATTATCTGTAAACATGGGATAAGCAAATAATTTAGTTCATACCCTTGCGTGCCCTGAAATTATATATGGCATCTGTTATCTCAGAATTTAAGATGAAGTGTGTTTTGATTAGGAATAGAATAAAAAGTTGAGAGCCGAGTATATGTAATTCTCCATTACTTGTTAAATCCTCGCTCTTTACTTCAATGCAAATTGTTCCAAGGAGGATTTTCTTTTAAAAGGTCTTCAGGGATCTTGAATTTTAGATGTGCATTGACATAAAATTAAATGTTAGAGTGCACAGCTGGGGTTCTGGCTTTTGCTGTATGAGATTGAGATGTTTCTTCTTTCTGAGTACACGTTTCCAAGGAAGGGGAGAAGTTTTCATAGTGGTTGCACTGTACCGGTGAGCAACGCTGCGGTTGTGAAAGAAAATGAGAGTAAGTTGAGATGGCTGAGCCAGAACATTGCTAGTGCGTGTCCAAAGCTGAGTTTAAAGTGTTCTGAGATGGGGATGAACCATCAGTCTCTGCAGACCCATTGGCAGTGTCCACATGGTGGGTGGAAGGTGTCCAAGTGAAAGAGAAGTGGAGGTTTGCGTTTCGCGTGGTAGCACCTCCGTATCATCGTAGCACCCACTGGCGCTTGTGCCTCGGGCAGCTCGCTGGACAGACGGCGTGTGGGAGAGACGCTGGCAGCAGGACACGGAGGACGGGTTGGCCCGTGTTATTCTAGAGGAACTTTGTCCTATTCGCAGCAGGAGACCGGAGAGCTGCGGCGAGAGCGTTCTAGCAAGCCGCTGGGAATCACTGCGGGGCTGAACACCCAGATGGCCATAGGCTGCTATTTATTCATCCACCCCCCCATGCCGAGATGGAAGGGACGGGGCTGCTTACTGACTGTTCCTGGCTAGTATTGTGATCTGCTGTTCCTATTTCTGGTGTAAGAGTGGGAAACTTTTCTCTCTGTCTTATTAAATCTATTTTTCAAGCTGTCACTTAACCAGGTCTAGTGACAGAGTCGGATGTTTATGTGGCCCTGGACACTTGAACTCTGGTGTTTTCAATCACAACAGCACCTTTTGCCAGACGTTGTGAATTAAATACTCCTCCTGACCTTTTACCCTCGCCGCTCTTAAATTCATGCTTTAAAAACAGCTTAATGAGGGGTTTACTGGCCCAATTGGAAGTTTTTATTAAAACCTATTAGTGTGCTAGAGTAGCCTGCCTGAAGGAAACGATTAGCCCAAAGCAACTAAACTCGGAGCTGGCCCCTCGCCACACCAGGTTTGCACTAAACTGTTTCCAGACCCATGTTAACCCTAACACCGCAGCTTGCATGGTATTCATATCCTCTGGTTTAATTTATAGCTTGTATGATTCTCTCCCCAGCCTTTCTCCATGTTCGCAAAAGCATTTTGTTTTAATGTAATTAGAACTGCGTTAGAGGGCAACGTGCCTTCGTTCAGCCCCGACTCGTTTGAGAACCTTAATTAACTGGAAGTGTTCCCCCAATGTCCTCTGCTGACGGTGTGCAGGGAAGGAGCAGCACAACACAGGGTGTGGAGCTTGCTTGGATAAAGCCAAGATGCTCCCAGGGCCCTGGTTAAGCTTCCTGTGAGGAACATAGAATCATAGAATAGTTTAGGTTAGAAGGGACCTTAAAGCCCATCCAATCCCGACCCCTGCTGTGGGCAGGGACACCTCCCACTGTATCGGGGGCTCCAAGCCCCATCCAATCTGGCCTTGAACCCCTCCAGGGATGGGGCAGCCACTTCTGCTCTGGGCAACCTGGGCCAGGGCCTCTCCATCCTCAATAGTGAAACATTTCTTCCTAAGATCTCATCTAAATCTTCCCTCTTGCAGCTGTAAACCATTCCCCCCTGTCCTATCCTTGCTTTCTCTTATTAACAGCCATTCCCCAGCTTTCCAGGAGCTTGTTTCCATACTAGAAGCTGCTCTAAGGTCTCCCGGAGCCTTCTCCAGGTTGAACACCCCATGCTCTCTCAGCCTGCCCTTAGGTCTTCTCCGTGGTCTCCTCTGGACTTGCTTCAACAGGGGTGTCCCTGCCTGTGGCAGGGGGCGGGATTGGATGGGCTTTGAAATCCCTTCCAACCCAAACCATTCTATGATTCTGTGATTTTAAGTGACAGAAGTTTGAGTTCTGGGATGCATTTTGAGCATCATAGATTGGTTTTTCCATAAACAAAGCAAAACCCAAAAGCAATTGTTCCCTCTCTACCCCCTGCATTTCCAAAGTGTCACCTCCTGTCTTTATTTTTACCAGCGTATGGATTCAGCAACCTTTGGAGGTGCCTTTTAAAAAGAATGTTTAAGTAAAAATCTGCCATTAAAGTTATTACTGTAAAGTAGTGCCTTTGATTACGGTAATTATGCAAATGATCTTAAGGGATAAAATACTTCTTAACAAGCGTGATGTAAATGATGGAATGAAGGCAGAACTTCTTCAAACAAGATCTTTCCAGACAAGGAATTTTCTTTCAGTCGTTTGCCACGTTGCCTGGATGCCGACCTGTGTAACCGATGACCGGCCTGCGGATGTGATTTTATTTTCTCTTAATACAGGAATGTAAGTGGGTGGAATGGGAACGCTGGTCTTGCAGAAACTGGGAAACCCTTTCCCTAAGCAAATTGTTTCTGCACAGCTCTTGTGACTGACTTTTGTCCTAGCCTTAATAAAAAGGAAACAAACAAAAATGCCTTTTGCAGGCAATGATTTTTCCTCCGGAATAGGCGACTTGAGCTGGGTGAGCTCTACTTGATTAAGGCTCTGGCCATAATGCATTGTGGAAGTTAAATGAAATGAAATTTCTTCCAATATTAGTTTTAAAGCAGAGAAGTTGGATCCTTGTTTCCATAGTTTGGAAAAACATTGACCACAATTTGAATGCTAGTTTATATTGTTGGTGTAGCCAAGAGACTTCTCTCCTATTTCAGTCTGCGGTGCTTAAACCAAGCTTTCAGCTGTTGGTGAAGCAGAAATGCAGTGCTGCATGGCATCACTTATCAGAAACTTTACTCTTTCAGTTGAAATTATGCCTAAAAAGTGTCAATGGACAGTCAGCGCTCAGATATTGGACTAGGTCAAGGATTATCTCCCCATACTATAGATTTGTTCTTGTTGGCCCTCCTGCTGCTGGGATATAATGGCAGAAAGGCCAAAAGCCTTTATAAAGGAAAGTTGGGAGGGGGCTCTTGATCAGGGATTGGAGGAATAGGATGAGGGGGAGCGGTTTTAAGCTGAAAGAGAGGAGATTGAGATGAGATCTTAGGGAGAAACATTTTCCTGTGAGGATGTGGAGGTCCTGGCCCAGGTCGCCCAGATCAGAGGTGGCTGCCCCATCCCTGGAGGTGTTCAAGGGCAGGTTGGATGGGGCTTGGAACCCCTGATCCAGTGGGAGGTGTCCCTGCCCATGCCAGTGGTGGGACTGGGTTATTTTTAAGGTCCTTTCCACACGAACCATTCTGTGGTTCTATGAAAGTTGTTACAGGGAGTAGCCTGTAGGAGTAGCAGACATAGAGTAGAACGGCAGAGATGTGGGATATGGATATGGGATGTGAGTGCTGTTTGTGTTCTGTGATGGTAGCTGGATTGCTTTGAAATCTCACCATTAAAGTTATGGTGGGAATGCAAAATGAGAGTGTGTGTTTTTAGTGATGATGCTCTAGTCTGCCTGAAAAACTGTATTGTGAGGAGAAAGCTGCAGGAATTAAAGATATAATAGTAAAAAAGAAAGCGATCTTGAAGGTCTAGTAGCACAGATGTCACGTAGGGGACTTGAGATGCAGGAGGTTTTGGTTTTGCCAGCAGCGGCAACAGGCAGCCCTCTTGTTTGGTCAGTGCTGGGTTCGCACGCAACAGCCGTGTCTCTGGCAAACTCTCGCATGCTCTCACACAACCCAGTTTGGCTGGAGCAGGTGTAGGAATTTGCAATTATAATCATAGCTTTTGGGTTTGCAAATCTATGTGCAAATAGCAAGGGTACTGTATTCAAAGCTTGACAACCACTGCATCTTCTTCTGAAATGCGTGCTCCCCCTTTGGGTGCCTTTTTTTCTCTATAAGGAAAGGATATAACACATTTACTGTTAATGTCTGCTTGGATTTTTATCCTTTTGACATGATTCTAACAAGAGAGGATTTGTAGATGTGGCTATTTATTTTAAATCTGGGCATCTTTGTGATAGAAGGAGGACAATGCAGTTCAGTTGGAGGTGTTCAAGGCCAGCTTGGATGGGGCTTGGAGCAACCTGATCCAGTGGGAGGTGTCCCTGCCCATGGCAGAGGGATTGGAACTGGAAGAGCTTTGAGGTCACTTCCAAACCAAACCATTCCATGGGTCTATGATAAAAGCATAATATGCCCGAGAAGTGGGAAATAAATAGTAAAGCTTTTCTGATTTTTAGTGAGAAGGACAAGTTGGGGAGAATCCAGTGAAAACAATGGCTTAGCTCCACAGCAGCATTGGCTTCAACGGGCTGACACTTCTCAGCAAGGTGCAATTTGAATGCATTGTGATATCGCCAGGTTTTTGATGGAAGGAGGATGGGAGATGGGCAGAGTTGTCTTCAAGGCATGTTTCGATCAAAAGTTCAAGTCAGGCATGGGAGAAGTTTTATTTTTACATTTCTATTTTTTTGAAGTTAAATAAACCTTGATGTGCAGAATAACCCCTGGATAATCATAATAAACTGAAGGACATGCAGAGAACTGCTGGCATTTTTATTTTTCGTTAACCGCACTGTCATTTCCAACATGCATCTGATTTATCTGTCTGGTTAACCATTCAAGTGCCCTTTTTCTGACCTGATATATATCACCCAGAGGTTTTATGGCAGTAATTTATAGATGATGATTACAGCTCTGAATGTAAAGCTTTGGAGCATCGTTCTTCCTGGAGATGGTGGGTCATGTTGGGTGTTCCTGAGGTATGTGGTGAAGTTACAGATTAAAGGGTTGAGTGACGATCTCTGGGCAGCAAAAGGAAGTTGTGTGTGAAGGTCGGTGAGAGTGTGGGTGCTTTTTAAGGAGTGCAGCTCTATCAGGATGTTCTTCGCCCATACTTTATTCTGGATTTGTTCTGGAGTGTGGAAGTTTGAGTGGGAGTCTATAGCTTTTGGATGCTTTCCATCAGGACTGTGTGATGGGCAGAGATGCACTGAGGCTGGGGTCAGGTTACTTGGTCTGGATCTTTTATCTTTTTTTAGTCAATCATGGGATTAAAAAGCTCTTTGTCTGGAGAATCAGGAGCAGAACTACACTATGGCCTGGGGGTCCAGCACAGAGTCCCACGCAGAGGTGGAGAGGGCAGTAAGAGCATTGCAAGGGAAGTGGCATTTTGAAAGGAGGAAGAGCATTTTACTCCTCCTGTCTGTTTTTAAGTAAGTTAGTTAGTCCTGCTCAGTAAGTATCTGGTACGAACTTCTTTTTTCTATGTATTACCCATCTGGAGTATTGTGTCCAGTTCTGGAATCCTCAGCATAAGAAGGATAAGGAACTGTTGGAACAGGTCCAGAGGAGAGCACAGAGATAATCTGAGGGTAGAAGCACCTCCTATACGAGGACAGACTGAGAGAGTTGGGGTTGGTCAACCTGGAAAAGGCTGTGGGGGGGAGACCCTAAAGGGTCTTTTTGGTACTGAAAGGGGCTCCAGGAAAGCTGGGGAGGGGCATTTTACAAGGATATGGAGTGACAGGATAAGGAGGAATGCCTATAAACTGTAGGGGCGAAGATTTAGAGTAGACATTAGGAAGAAATTCTTCATGATGAGGGTGATGAAACACTGGCCCAGGTTGCCCAGAACAGTGGTGGCTGCCACATCCCTGGAGGTGGTGTTCAAGGCCAGTTTGGATGGGGCTTTGAACCCCTCGATTAGGTGAGAGTCGACCCTGCGCATAGCAGGGGTGTGGAACTGGATGATCCCTTCCAACCCGACCCATTCTATGCATTAAAAACAAGTATTAATCCATTGACTTGATGAGTAAAACAAAGACCTGGATTCAGGGCACACAGAGCCCAGCTTGCTCACATCTATTCTTATTGTCTCCTTTTCCTTGCTAAGAGGGGGAGGAGTGCTGATGGGGCTTTTCCCCTTCTTTTAAGTCTTCTTTTGAGAGTATTAGTTTGACTGTTCAGTGCTACTGAGGCTAAAGAGGTCAGTGTATTTATGCTGACGGAGTCCCTTTCTGAAGCCTGGGTGTTTCTTCACAAGTCTGTATTTTGAAGTTTATTGCATTCACCCTACATGTAAGAAGGGCTGGTAGTGGATAATGGAGTGAGAGCCAGAGGTCAAGTTTGATCTTCCTTTGAGTATTGGACACCATGATCTCTGTGGAGCAAGGAACAAGCAGTCACTCTTCACTGTCTGCAGAAATCGATGCAAAAATGAGTGATCACATGAATGGGTTTCTTCTTAAAGTTCTTTGTACAGAAACATTGTTTCCTTGAAATAGAAATTACTTGTGGGGATGCACTGATTTGAGGAGATTTCTGGATCATCAAAGTGAAGTCAGCATTTTTGAAATTGTTACAACTCTTTTTGCCTGGCACCATTGAATGATGGCATTGGGTTTTGTTTGGTTTTTTTAATTATTTTTTTAGTTGCACTTATAACAAGAAAATGCTTGCTTTGGTTGGTTTGTGCATATGAAAAAATCATTGAATCACAGAATGTTTTGGCTCAGAAGGGACCACTAAGTCCATCAAGTTCCACCCCCTCCCGCTGGGTCAGGGACTCCAAGCCCCATCCAACCTGGCCTTGAACCCCTCCAGGGATGGGGCAGCCACCACTGCTCTGGGCAACCTGGGCCAGGGCCTCCCCACCCTCACAGGAAAAACATTTCTCCCCAAGATCTCAGCTCAATGTCCCTTCTTCCAGTTGAAAACTGTTTCCCCTTGTCCTGTCCTTGCCCTCCCTGATCATAAGCCCTTCCCCCAGCTTTCCTGGAGCCTCTTTCAGTATCGGAAACTGCTTTAAGATCTCACACCTCCAAGTAGAATTAAGATCAAGTCTATACATTATTAACAGCCAGAAATACTGCATTTCCTTGCCTCTCCCCAGGTTTGAGTGTTGACAAGGTGCTGCTTTGTGTTAAGAAAGAGATTAATGACTTAGCATCATTTAAACCCTGTATCTCTGTAGACTTACTGCTTTGTTGAGCATCATCTGAACTTCAGGTTTTGGTTGGAAATCATTCCAAGGCCAAATGTGCAAAATTTGAAACAAAAGAGGGTGTGCAGAGAAAAGTGTGTGGTTGAACTGTGACCAGTGGTGTCTCAGAGATAACTGCCTTCGGAGCTCCAACCCTGGAGCTTCCACTTTCCTTACTCTCCCCCAACGCGTTGTCTTTGCCAGCAAGGAATTCACTGCAGCAACTAGGAGTTGAAATATCTTGCATTTAAAATCGTGATGTCTTTGCACAGAAGTCAACGCTGGTGCTTTTGCTTCCTGCTGAGCCTTGTGTGCTGCGGCGCCGTGCCGAGCGGGGTACCCTCATTTCTGACATACCACGCTGGCACCGAGTCTTTTGGTTTTACGTCATCAGGTTTGGGTGAAGGAGAACACTGCCCTGACCGCCTCCTCATTGCATTCACCAAGTTTTCTTAAACTCTTCAAAAATTTGATTCATTTATTTATTTTTAGTCTAGCGAAATAATTTTCTCATGAGTTTCTTTTCCGTTTCTAAACCAGGCAAAACCGCAGCGTTAAGCCATCATCTTCCCAGTCATATATAGGAAGCGAGCGCGAGCCAAGGTACATATTTTATGTTAGTCAAAAGAGATAAGCGTCAGGATTTCAAAGTAAATTCCATCCTGCGATTTCCAGCGCTGAAATCTACTATACCTCGGCTCTTGTGCCTGGATTCAGAACAGTTGGCATTTTTATTGTGAATCTCTTGTATCTTCATCCTCTTTTGTAAGGGAAGAGCCTACATGCATGCCGAAGTTGTTCATTCAAGTCATAATCCCTGTAGGAATGCCCTTGAGTGGCAGAAAAAGTGCAGGTAGCAAAGCTGGAGGGAGTGCTGGCCTGTGAGTGGCAGATGTACCACTGTGTACACAGATGTGGCGGGAGGGCAAGAGGAAGGCGAACAATGCTGTGCTTTATCGTCTTGGAAAGAACCAAAGTGTCTTTTGACCTGCTGAGCCGAAGGCCTCATGCATGAAGGAGGGAACCATCACCAAGGGTCCATAACTGTCATTGGGGAGGGACTGGCTGTGGTATCAGCAGGGAGGGAGATGAGCCTGGGGCCGTGATCCCACTTGCCTGCATCTTCCATGTCCTACTAAGACATCAGAGTTAAGGGTTTCCCCATGGTGCTTCCAGACCTTTATGTGAAGCTGCTATGTAAAGAGTGAGAGGTTGCTCCTCGGTTAGGGCACAGTGCCTAAAATAACAGTGGTTTAATAGTGGGATTTTGATTTCTATCCTATGCACTCAGGCTATTAGGTGATTAAACCACCATTAAAACTGGACTAAACACCTCTGGGTTTTAGTGGAGCAGGTAGCTGAGAGGCAGAGGTTTATGAGGTTATTTCTTGATTTGCTATTTATTATGAACACTTATCTGGGGGGAGATGTGGGGTGATTTTCTGTTTTGTTTCATGTTTGTCTGAACCACACAGGGCTGTATCCAACTCTGCAACTAACCTTGAGCTCAGCTGGAAGACCTGTGGGATGGAGCCCTTCGCTTCTGCAAAGAGAATGGACAAGGAATAATGAGTGGCCGGCTGTGATTTTAGCCTCTCCACAAGGATTGCTCAACCTCCCCAGAGCTGGCTTAGGGCTGGTCAGCTTGCTGTGTGTGCAGGCTGGGCTCTGACCTGCCCACCCGAGCCTGTGCTGGGGCAGCTTGCAAAATCAGGAATAGGTCCTGCAGCTCCAGCCTGGGCTGCTCTCACTCCTTCCGTGGATGTGGACTATTTTCCTCGATGAAGCTGGGACTGGGTCTGGGTCTGGCTCAGGGTAACTGGAGAGCTGAGCAGTGACACTGGGGGGAAAAGTCATCCAAAAATAGAGTGGTGCTTTTGTGTGGGAGAGGTGAAAGGAGAAAGCGGAGATGAGCACAGTGTGCAGAGCTGCAGGCTGTGGTGCTCAGGGGAGTGGACAATGCTCAGCCGCCCACCCCCAGAACCTGGGGAGAGACTGAGAACAGGGCTGTCACCTTTGCCCCCTGATGGCTCTGTCAGGATTTGTGCCAGGATTAAGGAACCAATGCCACCGTCAGAGCACCTCTGTGCTGGGACAACTCCTCCTTAGGTGAATTACCAAAAGCTGCTTACAAAAAAGAAGGGGCTTGGGAATAAACAGGCTGTGCAATAAATAAGCAATGAGCAATCTGGGCACAGGGTGGAGACGTCAGGAAGGCTCCTCTGGGGGAAAGGAGCAGTGGGGAAAGGTGAAGGATGAGGGGTAGGAACTGATGGGGAAATCATTCTTGTCCCTTGGTTGGGAGTGCTGAGGTAATGCTGTTATTTCTGACCGCAGAGCTGGAGCATGCGGCCAGTCAGTTCCCCTGTGTGATGGTTCTGCTCACGCTCGCAGCTGCAGGAGGAAGCTGGGAATGCCGAGCTGTGGGACAGCCGCTTGTCATCGCCTTTTGTCACTGGGGCAAATGCTGCTGGGATTCTTATTTTTGGTTTTAAATGCAGTTTGGTAGAATACAAGGGCCAAATTCCAGTAGTTGGGTCTACTGGGCTGCTCTGCTTGGAGACACCAGAATGTTCCTGGAGGGATGGGGAAAGGCAGCAGAGGGCAAAGAGATGGTGGAGAATTCTAGGAGAGGATAACACAGAGCTCTTCACACTTGTTCTACCCTTTCCTAAGCTTTATTTTGCTACTTTTTGTCCTTGCTGTTTGAGTGATAAATATATTGTATTCTCATTTATGTGTTTTACTTCATAATATGATGTTTTCTGGCATATTTAGCTTTTAAAGCAGCTGAGCCTGGCAATGAATGGCTAAGGAAAGGAGGAGAATGCTGTAAGATCAAGGTTCCGTACTTTATGTTAAACACTTCAAAACTGAGCTTCAGCAAATACAGCTCTAGGAACTGGTGTTTACATGGAACTGTGTGTACCTTTATCCAGAGGGATCAGCATGAGGATCACCCTGAACCCATTGGGAATTGCCCATGCCGTGCTGGTGCTGAGCAGCCCCAAATACTGGCAACTGAGCCAGGGCTTGGAGTGGCCACAGGGTCCTGAGGCTGCCCAGCTCTACCCGGGACAGGCGCTGGCACCGAGCAGCATCGCTCTGGGCTAATTTCCACACTCACGTGTCTCTGGGCATGGTGCAGAGATCTTTGTCCTAAAAGGCTCCAGGATTTACAGCTGCGGTGGTTGTTGAGCCCTTGGGAAGGCAGTTGGAGGGCTTTCAGCATTACGAGCTTCTTGCCTGTGGCCTTGATGCTGGGTGAGGTTCAATCTGAAGTGTCCTTGGGGCTCTCAAACTTAGCCAAATACAGGAGTGAACTGGAGCTCGGGCAAAGATAAATCCACCTCCTCAGGGGTTTCTCTCAGGTCTGCAGTCGGTGCTGCAGCTCCTAAGGTGTTGTGGTACAACTCAGCTCATCATGTAAAAACCCCTGCTCGCGTTTGGCAGCTCTGCAGTGTAGCTGAGATGGTGATTTTATTTGGTTATTTAGTTTTGAAGTTAAATTGATGCATCTATTTCAGCCTACTGGGATATGAAGAGCTCTGAGATCCGAGAGCGCAGTGAAAATGGTTTATAGACAGTTAAGCAGGGGAATTTGGCCAAGGCTTTCTGGCACACAGCTTGGACAGTTATAATAATTTATTATAATATTTTCCCATCTGTTTGTTATTATTAAATATGAAGCAGTGATATTGCACAACCTTACCTTTTGGATTGATGTCCGGAAGAAATGGGTGTACGGTTTTATTGAATACCTCTTAACTCTACAGTACGGTTACAAACAGTGTTTTGAACTTCTCCTTTGTGAGTTTGAAGTAAAATTAAGTTTAAAAAGTCCCGACATGCGCTGCTTTTTAAGGGTCAGTTCTTTCTTTTTGGAAAATAAGCCCACAGGTTGATAACTTTCTCAGGTGTTTGATTTCACTTCTAAGTCATAGAATCATGGAGTGGTTTCGGTTGGAAAAACCTTTAAGCCCATACTGTTCCAGGGACACCTCCCACTGGATCAGGGGCTCCAAGCCCCATCCAGCCTGGCCTTGAACACCTCCAGGGATGGGACAGCCACTGCTGCTCTGGCCAACTTGGGCCAGGGCCTCCTCACCCTCACAGCAAAACATTTCTTCCTAAGATCTCATCTCAATCTCCCCTCTTCATTATTTTAACAAGTAATGCATCTCACAGAATCGTTAAGGTTGGAAAAGACCTCTAAGTTCATCCAGTCCAACCATCAGTCCACTGTGGCTCCTAAACTACGTCCCAAAGTTCCAGAGATGCTTCGGGATTGCTTTTGTTTTCCTTACCCTGTTTCAAATGATTTTTAAATAGGACATCTTTTCTCCCTTCCACCCTGGGCCTTCTTGGTGGGAGCATCCTGTGGGCTTGGGTAGATGACAAATCCCGGGAGTGAGCGGCACTGGTGTTCAGGCTCTCTTTGCACGTGTTTCCAGTTACTGGATTTCAGCTTCACTGACAGGTTTCCCATTAATGATTGCAAGTTTGCATCAAAGGCGAGATGACTGCTTCTGTTGATAAATTGAATTCATTCTTGGAGCAACTGTTTTTGAGGCATTTCCATTCACTTGGAATTCCACCATTAGCGCAGTTGTGGGTTATTTTCCCCTGCTTTGTGGTATTGGTGACCATTTGTACACCAGCTCCCCGCGCAGGACCTGCTATTTCGCATTCCCAGGTTGGCTTTACATTGCTGAACACTTAATGAGCTACACACTCCCTTGTTGGATCCCTCTTTGTTCTGGGGCACAGGCGTTTTCAACCTGAATTAATAACCCTGTCAAGCGAGGACAGGAAAGCCAGTGATTAATTCATATGGTTCATTTTATGCACTGAAGTCATTTGGATTTCTTACAGTGGGGAGAGACGAGTTTTGTGGTATTGGGACATATGTGAATAACTGTTTAATATTGGTTGTCGCTATCCTGTGTGAGATTTCTTTAATGTGGTTGATTTCAGTGGTTTATATAAAAATACAAAAAGCTGCTTCTTCAAATTAGAAGCAAAAATTCTAATTATATGCTACAGAATATCCTCGCAAGTGAATTTGCTGTCACATGCATGGGAAACCCACCACCCATGTTGCCGGCAGTGTAACCGTGGCTGGCGGCTTCGCGGCGGCGAGGGGCAAAGGAAAATCTTGCTGTAGGCTGTGTTGTGTTATCGTTAAATCTCTGGTTCCTTCCACTGGCAGCATCTCAGCAGAAGTCAGGGAATGGCAACGTTTGTGGGAAAACACTTCTTTTCTTCTCTTTTTCCTTCTGAGGAGGGATTCATGGGATTTGCTGCTGGGCTGGAGAAGAGGGTTGGAAGGGACCTCAAAGCCCATCCAGTTCCACCCCTGCCATGGGCAGGGACACCACTGGATCAGGGGCTCCGAGCCTCAGCCAACCTGGCCTTGAACCCCTCCAGGGATGGGGCAACCACCACTGCTCTGGGCAGCCTGGGCCAGGGCCTCCCCACCCTCACAGCAAAACATTTCTTCCCAAGTTCTCATCTCAATCTCCCCTCTTTCAGCTGAAAGCCATTCCCTGTCATCCTATCCGTGCAATCCTTGATCAAGAGCTCCTCTCAGGACTGGAAGCT
Source organism: Coccyzus lansbergi (assembly GCA_033558105.1). Lineage (NCBI taxonomy): Eukaryota > Metazoa > Chordata > Aves > Cuculiformes > Coccyzidae > Coccyzus > Coccyzus lansbergi. Next base: position 867,697 of record JAUMJK010000294.1, read on the forward strand.
GCTCTAAGGTCTCCCTGGAACATTCTCTTCTACACACTGAATAACCCCAACTCTGTTGGACTGTTTTTCTGGGGCTGTTCTTGGTCATATTTTGCTGGGATGCTCAACCATGGTGAGCCCTCAGATCCATCGGTGTCCAGTGTGTTATTTTGTTGGGATGACCAGAATCAGTCGCCAGAGGCCACATGAGCATTGGGACATCATCCCTGATGACCTGGCTGTGCAAACCCTTTACTTGCACTGCTGGGTCTTCCCACCTTGGTACCTGTGCCAGCCTGTAGTAGTGGCTGAGCCAGGTCACCTGGGCTTCTCCTTCACCACAAAGTGTGGGTGAGCAGCCCTCGTGCTGCTACATCCTGAGGAAGCTGTGCTGAAGTTATGTGGTCACAAATGGATCAAAATCCCTGCTTTAAGTTTCTCCGTGAATCAGTTTGCACTTGGTTTTGATTTTGTCACAGTAGCTATAAAGTAATAAATGGTTGTTGAGAAGTCTGGGAAGGAGAGGAAGGGCTCATGATTTAAAAATGCGTTCCTGGAAGAAACAACCTTGCCAACTGAAATGCTGGACAATGTAAAATGAAATTCCTGAGTGTGGTGGTAGGGATTCGTATTTGTTTGTTTTTGTTTTTATTGTGTTTTTTGTTTTCTTTGTGCTTTCCTGACTAGAGAAGAGGAAAGATGAGTCTAGATTTAGGGCTGTCTTTATAGCTGTGTTTTGTTACTGAATATGGGATGTAGCCATGAATAAAAATAGGATTGTGAGGCTTAAAATATTAGCTATTGCTTCATAATGTTGTTGTGTCAGGAGCTTCAGGGTTCCTCTGTCACACTCTCTGGCCCCGGAGATCCAGAGCCTGCAGCTGGAGGGGGTGCAGCACCCTCCGACAGAAATAATTAGCATACTTAATTCCCTGTCCAGGGAAATTGACTTGATGGATGGGGCAGAAAACAAGAAATGCAGAGCCCTGCAGTTCTAAACCTGCCAGTGCTTCAGGAGCGGGTTTGAAGCAGGTCTCTGTCACTTGGTACATGGTGGGGTGGTACCTGAATTGACGTGCAAAGCCCAAGGGACATGGGAGAGGTGGTAAACTGAGGCATTCAAGGGGATTGTGGAAGACTGGAGACTTCCCACAGAGCATGTGCCACGTGTTTAGTCTTGTGTAGTCATTTCTGCAGAGGGCAATTATGCAGTTACTTTGCCTTGGGTAAATATAGATTTCAGCTCGCACGATTTTGAGGTGGATGTTGTAATTTTTGGGAACATGTAACTGTTTTAATTTCCTTTTGAAGATGTTCTTGATTGCTCCCTTGATACTTCTTCCATCAGATTATTCTCTTGACAGTTGAGCATGACAGCTCAGGTCTCTCAATTATCTTTGCTTCTGTCCCAGATGGATTTGGGCTTGGAAACTGTATTGGAGGGGTCAGGTGAGGACAGGATAGCCAGACTGACTTTAGGTACAGAATTTGCTGGTTGTAGGTCTTGGTGTGCCACGTCCCCCTCCCTGTGGGGCTGCAGCACTCAGTGGGGTGGGTGATGCTCAACCTCCCATCCCAGGACTGGGTCTCTGAAACCTTCACAATTTGAGGGTGTTTCTGAGCTTTTGGCTTGCCTTTCCTAAGAACAAAATCAAAGAAACAAGGGAGACTTCTTACAAGAGTATGGAGTCATAGGACAAGGAGGAATGGCTTTAAATTGGAAGGAGGAAGAGTTAGATTGGACTTTAGGAAGAAATTCTTCGTGATGAGGGTGAGGAGGCCCTGGCCCAGGTTGCCCAGAGCAGGGGTGGCTGTCCCATCCCTGGAGGTGTTCAAGGCCAGGTTGAATGGGGCTTGGAGCTCCTGGTCCAGTGGGAGGTGTCTCTGCTCATGGCAGGTGGTGGGACTGCATGGGCTTTGAGGTCCTTTCCAACCTAAACTGTTCATCATTCTGCGATTCAGGGGATGTGCAGCTTCCAGAAGCATCTGTATGCCAGGTGGGCACCAAACCCTTCCCCGTGTACCCCTTTCTGTCCTGCTCCCAGACCACGCAGTTCAGCTGAGTCTGCTCTCCAGCCATGTCGCCTAACTGCTCGCACTGGGGCTTTCTTAGTTTTCCAAAATGGATTTCAGAGTTTCTTTTCAAACTATCATAAACAGTTAAAACAACTAACCCACAGCTGTCAAAATAAATAACTCTGCTTTGTGTTGCTTTATCTTTTTGGTTTTTTACCACTCTGTAACATGCTTATTCCTAAAAATGGAATCCATGTCATTCTTGCAGCTGCTGGTTCCGATTAACGAGGGTGTCTGTCTCTGGCTCCCTTACCAGCTTTGGAGATTTTCAAGCTTAACAAGTCATATCTATACACGTGACAAAGAGAATGGCATGTTAATAAGGGCAACACTTAATGAACACCACATCTGGCTGCTTCTCAGCATAAACCTGGTTTATATTTACCCTTTTTTATCTGTTGAAGTCCATATTTATGTTTTAGATGTGGATATAATTGGGTATTTACTCCTGTTATTTTGTAGTCATAAGCCAAGCTGCTGTTTGACACGGGTGGAAGCTGCTCTGGATAACTGAGATGCGTCCACATTTCATAAAGGGAGTCAAATATTAGGACAGGCTGAGAAAACAGCTTAAAAAAACAACCAGAGATCTTCAGATTCTATTATTTCTCTCCCTTCTCGGTGCATCTTAGTGAAGACTGAAGAGTAATTTGATCATAGTAGGGGATTTCTGTGGTAGAGGGAAGAGAAAATGCCAAATTAGGGCTGCTTTATTGCAAAAACAGTGGATAAAATGTTATGGATTTGACAGGCTGCTTAGTAACTGTCACTGTTTCTGGGCGATGGAGTGGAGAGGTCGTCATCTCAAATCTTGACATCAGGCCTGCAGTGTTTTAATTCACTTTACTATGTTAAAGCTGGAATTGGCAGGTTTGGGGTTGAGGTGGCTAAGCGTGGCTCTGTGTCCCATACTGACTGCATCCTCCTTCCCTTTCTTCCTCTGAAATTCATTAATGGGTTGGCTTTGGAAGTGTTCAGAGGATGCTTCTGGCTTTTATTCAAAATAAGAAATGATGGGAGGAGCACTAGAGCCTGCGGCGAGTGGGTTTGTTTCTGCTGCTCTGGTCAATTGGCTGTTGTATGGGCAGCAGTGTCGCCAGGGTGGGTTGGGTGCGTTGAAGGTTTAGTGTTGCCTGCGGACAGATAGATTATCCCACTGGCTGCTGACAGAGCCCTTTGCTGTTGCTGGAAGTAATTATGTTGAAGCGTTTCTGATTTCTTTTGTTGTTTATAATTTTCAATGTGTTTTATGTTAATTTAATTGTTTGAGCACTGCATTAAACAGTTGCTGATCTGGTCCATCTCTTTATATCAACAGGGAGGTTTCAGAACTTGGCAGGCTTGGCACAGAGTTCAGGTCTCTGAATGTCAGTGTTTTCTGTTTGTGTGTTTGCTCATCTCTTTGTACTACACAGGGAGAGAATGACTTCCTAATGCAGTTGGCTTTTTGGCATTCATCCTGTAATTGCCAAAAAACTGCTGCTTCCTCCTACGTATCCATCAGATCTTTTTAAAATCAGATGAGTTTTGAAAGCAGCTTTTTTGATTTCCTGATGTCCGCGTTTGGTCTTCCTTCCTCCTGCTCTCTCTTCCTTCCTTTGTTCTTGGAGGTTAAAGCTGTGGGTGTTGAGGTCCCATTAGTCATCTTGGCCATTTCTGAGCTTAGTGTGTTGAAAAATGCCTGGATTAAACCATTCCTGAATTACAGCAGGTTGACATCACAGAGGCTTCGTTAAAGTTAGTTGAGTTACTTAAGACTGATGTAGGTGAACAGAGAGTCTTGTTTACTCCTGCTGGGACAGAGGGTATGTCCTGAAGGATACATCAATATCATTTTTCTTATCAAACTGTAATCCTGAAAATAGCCTTCATAGCAAATCCCCTTTTAGAATCCGAACATTCATATGTTGCAGAAAGAATAACAGTGACAGGGGATGAGGAAAAGGCTGAGGTACTTAATGCCTTCTTTGCCTCAGTCTTTAGTTGTAAAGAAAGTTGTTCCCCCTGTGTACAAACCCAGGAGCTAGAGGAGCAAAATGAGGCTCCCATGATCCAAGAGGAGGTGGTCAGAGCCTTACTAGCCTGACTAGACACCCACAAGACTATGAGGCTGGACGGGATTCACCCAAGGGTATTGAAGGAGCTGGCAGATGTGCTTTCCAAACCCCTTTCCATCATCTTCCAACAGTCCTGGAAGACTGGGGAAGTTCCACTGGACTGGAGGCTGATGTAGTGCCCATCTACAAGAAGGGTCGCAGTGAGGATCCAGGGAACTACAGGCCTGTCAGTCTGACCTCAGTGCCAGGGAAAGTCATGGAACAGGTGATCTTGAGTGCTATCATGACGCACATGCAAGAGAACCAGGTGATCAGGCCCAGTCAACATGGGTTTACCAAAGGCAGGTCTTGCCAAACTAACCCGATCACCTTCTATGAAAAAGTGACTCGCCTGCTGGACGAGGGAAAGGCTGTGGATGTGGTTCCTGGACTTCAGCAAAGCCTTTGACACAGTTTCTCACAGCATTCTGCTACGGAAACTGTCACCTCTGGCCTGGGCAGGCGCACACTCTCCTGGGTGGAAAACTGACTGGATGGCCGGGCCCAGAGAGTGGTGGGAAATGGTGTTAAATCCAGCTGGAGGCCAGTGATAAGTGGGGTTCCCCAGGGCTCAGTGCTGGATCCAGCCCTGTCAATAACCTGGCTGAAGGCATTGAGTGCTCCCTTAGCAAGTTTGCAGATGACACAAAGCTGTGTGCAAGTGTCAATCTGCTGGAGGGTAGGGAGGCTCTACAAAGGGATCTAAATAGGCTGGACTGCTGGGCAGAGTCCAACAGCATGAGGTTTAACACGGGCAAATGCTGGGTCCTGTACTTGGGGCACAACAACCCTCTGCAGAGCTACAGACTGGGAGAAGTCTGTTTAGAAAGCTGCCAGGAGGAGAGGGACCTGGGGGTGTTGGTTTACAGCCGACTGAACATGAGCCAGCAGTGTGCCCGGGTGGCCAAGAAGGCCAATGGCATCCTGACTTGGATCAGAAACAGTGTGACCAGCAGGTCCAGGGAGGTTATTCTCCCTTTGTACTCAGCACTGGTGAGACTGCTCCTTGAATCCTGTGTTCAGTTCTGGGCCCCTCACCACAAGAAGGATGTTGAGGCTCTGGAGCAAGTCCAGAGAAGAGCCACAAAGCTGGTGAAGGGGCTGGAGAACAAGCCTTATGAGGAATGGCTGAGAGAGCTGGGGGTGTTTAGCCTGGAGAAGAGGAGGCTGAGAGGAGACCTCATTACTCTCTACAACTCCCTGAAAGGAGGTTGTGGAGAGGAGGGAGCTGGGCTCTTCTGCCAAGTGACAGGGGACAGGACAAGAGGGAATGGCCTCCAGCTCTGCCAGGGGAGATTTAGGCTGGACATTAGGAAAAAAAATTTTACAGAAAGGATCATTGGGCACTGGCAGAGGCTGCCCAGGGAGGTGGTTGATTCACCTTCCCTGGAGTTGTTTAAGGCACGGGTGGATGAGGTGCTAAGGCATGGTTTAGTGTTTGATAGGAATGATTGGACTCGGTGATCCGGTGGGTCTCTTCCAACCTGCTTATTCTGTGATTCTATATTAGAGGTACTGTGGTGATTTTCTCATACTGTCTTGCCTAAACATTATCCTGCTTTTCTTTGTCTGTTCATTTGTTTTAAGGCTTTGAGTGTAAAAGACGGTGCAGGAATGTGAGTGAAAGTTCCTCGTGTGGGTTAAAGTACTTTCTGGAGTTCACACCAGTGAAGAAAATGAACCCTGCAGTCCTCTCCCTCCTGATGACTGTTAGCATGAACACTGTTGATGTTTCCTTGGATGAGTGTGGTTGGTGGGATCTGGACTGTGCAAACTCTCCCCAGGCTTTTGCTCCACATCTGGTTTGCGGAGCTGATGGTGCCTCCTGGATGTTTGGAGTGTGCATTCTGTAGGCATCTAGTGATGGGTTGAGTGTTTGTCATGCTGACTGGTGGGACCATGACCATGGCTGTTGTCTATGGCCTGTGCACCATCAGAAACCAATGTGCCGTGCCCACTACTTAACATGCAAAGCTGTGCTCTCCATGCTCTACTTCTCTGAGCCTTTCATGTTCAGCCTAAAACTGGTCATAACCTGCTCGCGGTCTCCACATCTCACTGTTGAGAGAACGCCTTTGTTATCCCTGCTGTTGGGAGTGATCCTGCAGCCATTGGAGCATTGGATGGGTTCATCTGCCTTGACATTCATGAACCATGTGGCCTTTTTACCCTACTGGCTGTACTTTAAGGGCATTACGTGTAGGAAGAAAGTGAGGGAAGCAGAGAAAACTTTAAATGAGAGCTCCACTTCAACCTGATGAGGAATCTGGATGAAAGAGTCCTCCCTCAGTGAGTATTTGTCATCTCCTCCAAATGTGGATGCTAAAACATGTGCTTGCATGAGGCTAGAATGTGATCTCCCAAGGGCCATGTGAATCTCACATGATACAGCAGGAAAAAATTGTCGAATGCGCTTTTTATTTCAAGACTTGCTTTCTGTCTGCTAGCAAAACAGTTTGCCAGGTGCCTTCATGGTATTGGTTTTAATTTATTCTTGCTTGAAGTATGCAAGTGGGGAATGATAGTTTCGAAATGGTGAGGAAAGCGGGCTGGTTGAGCTGTTAGGCTCAACGTTGCCATGCTAACCATGTTAACAGCTGCTAATGGTTTCTTAAGCTGCCAAAGCTGCCCGAAGATAGATTTAACACCCAACAGACACCTGTTTTTAGCAATTCTGCTCCGCAGGCACATGGCACAGTCCTGCAGGGGTCCCGGCCATAAAGAACAGATAAAATGTGTTCAACAGGTTGCTTGAGAAGGTGGGAATTGCTGGCTTTCTACTTCATTTTAAGGCTTTTTTAGAGGAGAGTAAGGAGGAAAGGTGCAATAAGAAGGAATCTAATCTGGAAGAGATGAGCACTAAGGAATTTTTTGGCATTTTTACCTTAACTATATCTCCCACAGCCTTTGGTGTCTTTCTGTCAATCAGCAGACCTTCATGTCCTATTGAACGAACTTTGACTGCTCTGGGTTGGTAGGTGAGAGTTCAGTCTTTGATTATGTTCTGGTTTTGCTTCTTTTAAGCCGAACTATCCTGACACTGTGCACTTGGCTGTGCCGTCTCTGTTCTTTTCATCTGATCTGCCTGGGTTTTCAGAGAGAAAACATAGCAGGAACTTGCAAGTGGGTTTTAGTTGGATCATGGACTTCAAAGTGATTGGCACAGAAATGATAATTGGAAGGAAATGCCTTCTAGGTTATAATTGTCCCAGGAACTGGACTTCCCTAGTGATAATATGTATTTTCCCCATTGTTTTCCTAGTGCTGTGGGAACCTGGCAGGAGGTGGACTCTGGTGGTAGGTACTGTGCACACCTGAACCTCTGCATGGGGGAACGGAGGAATCGTTATGTTGGATCAGTGTTTTGAATCCATCAGGTCTTGCTTCCAGCAGTTCCAGAGCCAGCTGCTTCAAAGGAACATGGAGTGCTCTGCAGTTAAGCAGGTTATCAGTTTCTCAGGGAAAGCATCCCTCCAGCTATTCCCATCAGCAAGCGATTGTTCTCTGCCTTCAGGCTTTTCTGTTTCAAGCCTTTAAAGCTGCTTTCTTTTCTTCTGCTGAGAATTGATTGAGCGGGAAGACACCATGCCCAAATTCAATGTGTAGCACCAGTACTAAATGGTTCATATTGCCCAATCATGGTGGCATGACTTGTCCTTGGCCTCTGCTTTCATTCTGTGTCTGTTCCCAGCTCTGTTTGACATCTCATTTTGCAGTCAGTCCCTTCCATCACTTGCCATTCCGTTTACACGGTTTTCTTTGTCACATCTGGTTTGTGACTGTTGCAGGGTGCCCAGCTTGTTTTTTCTTCCCCCGTCTTTGTGTCCAACTTCAGTCCTGCTGGTCTCAGTCTGAATTTATTGATGGCCAACATTCACCCTGCTCCTCATAATCTGTTAGGGGGCAATGTAATTCCCCACTGCAGGAATTGAGTCTGGAGGAGCTGTTATTCCTGCTGTTGGGTTGCCCTGGAGCCCAGCATCAACCTCAGCCGTGCTCACAGGAGGATGGTGGGGAATCCTGGGCAGCCACTGTCATCTCCTAGCCTTGAACCCCTCCTGATGCTTCTTCCCCTTGGCTGGGGCACCAGTCTTGTGGATGTTGGCTGTGTGAAGGATTTGAGGGATGGCTTGAGATGCTGGCAAGCCCAGTGAGAAAGCAGGAGCTGCTATGGTTGTGCATCTCCAAAACCAACACTCCCCTTGCTGATGAGACACGATGCTTGCAAGTTCTCTTTGTCTTGATGGTCATGCTTGCGAGAGGCTTATGCCCCTGAGTTCATAGGAACACAGATGAGATTATTTGCGTTACTTTAAGACAGAGTAATTAAATACAGTATGTACGGATCCCTCAAAATGACAGCCGCCCACAGAGCTAAAAACAGGAAATCCATTACCTTCATTATTTAAAAAATAAAATAAAAGTCCTCCCAACTGATTCCTCTGTCACTTAAAGTTCTGCCTGGAAGGAGGGCTAATTTAAAGCTGCATTAACTCACTGTTATCACCCTCCTGGTACCTAAGTAGTTCCTAATGACTACCCTGGAGAGCACTTGGAAGCTTTTAAAAGTTTTTATGTTAAATTTTTTTGTATGGTTTATACTTTAAGAACAAAAGTTATTGATAACATTTTTCCAAATCTTCCAAAACCATCAAGAACTCTTCTGTTGGCTGCAGAAATGTGAAGTTATCACCAGTCTCTTATCTCTTTGGCATATGAAAAGTTTGAAACATTTAATAGAGGTGATGGTTGGGGAAAATGGTTACAGCAGAGCCTGACTGTGGGAAGATGCCATCCAGAAGGACCTGGAGAGATGGAGCTGTGTGAACCTCATGAAGTTCAACAAGGCTAAGAGCAAGGTCCTGTGCTTGGGTCAGGGCAATCTCTAGCACAAATCCAGGCTGAGTGGAGGCCGGATTGAGAGCAACCCTGAAGAGAAGGACTTGGGGTGCTGGTGGGTGAGAAGCTCAACATTCATTTTCTGTGGGTGGGTTTTGGGGGGGATGGGGGCTGTTTTTTCTTGAAATTTAGCTTTCATAGTTGGAAGAGAGGGATACGTTTGATGAGACTATTCTTCAAGGCAATGTTTGGAGCATTTCTTATTTCAGTCTGTGTTTCAGCTCACAGGAGGTGAGTGCAGATGGCAGCGGGAGGGGTGAGCCCCTGATGGGGAAGATGAGAGGGATGAGTGGTGGGGCAGAGCACACTGGCAGGTTGATATCTCATTGCTCAGATGTTGCTCACTGCCGAATGCGGCTCCGTTTGCGTCAGTTGAACTGCACGTGGTAGCTGCAATGGGCACTGGAGTCCTTGGTCAGGATATGCTGTAGTCATCAGCGTAACCCGTGCAGTTTTCAACAGGTGTTTTAACGCTATAACTGAATTTATCTGATAGTAAATCTCAGGGAGGTGGGGAGGAGAGGCTCAGGAGCAGTTAATCCGGTTCCAGGGTAAGTCAGTCCGTATTGGGTATCTCCTGCACTGGCTTCTGGGCGCTGTGACACCCAATATCGCAGGGAGACAGCTGCGTACCCGCTCCTGGTGCGCGGGCTGCAGAGAGCGCGGCAAAATGCATGGAAGCATTTGCCTGTGCTGTGCAAACATGTTGTCTCTAAACCTGATGTGTAGGTATGTACGTACAAAAAAGGGCATTTAACCTTATCCCATATTTTAAGAAGAAAAGAGGAGTACCAAAAGGGGCTCCGGGAAAGCTGTGGAGGGGCTTTTGATCAGGGAGGGCAGGGACAGGACAAGAGGGAGTGGTTTTCGGCTGCAAGAAGGGAGATTGAGATGAGACCTTAGGAAGGAATGTTAGAACTAGTAGTCTCTATAGGGAGCTGTCACGGGGCTGCTTTGGCCTTTTCTAGACACCGTTCATAGTAAGTTGCTGGGGTTTTCTACATGTTAAGCGCCAGTAGTGCTTTCTACAGAACATCAGATGTTCCTTCTGGGGTGTACGGCCTCTGTGGAAGAACTCGATGAGACTGCATGGTCCTGGCATTCACAGTTCCTCTTCAAAGCAGCAAATGGGCTTTGACTCTAGAGATTGCTTGGTGTTGAGCTGAAGTTCTTAGCTTTTTGATATTTTTGAAGAAGAAAAACATTTGAAAACCCTTAAAGGAAAATGGGAAAGCTCTTCTTTGTGTGTTTGTTTTTGCTTCCTCCCCTTCCCTTTCTTTCCTGTCAACCCCCCCACCCCGGCACATCCTCCCTGTTGCTCCTCCTCTGCCCCAGCAGAGACCTCTAGAAAATGCCAAACTGGATTTTGCTACACCAAGTTGGGAGCTTGTAGCAAACATTCCAAATGCGTGTGGGGCAAGTGCAACCACCATTGGCAGTTTATTTTATTTCAATTCTTCCTCCCCCCAACCCCCCCACCAAAAAAAAAAAACCCGTGGCTCCCTCTCCGGCTGTGCCGGAGATAACAATGGGGCGCTTTGTGCCGCACTGCAGCTGCTGAAATTTGACTAGATCCAACTGAAGAAAACAGGAGCAGGTGGGTCAACAACGTGACCCTTTCGTTCCCAGCAGTATCAGTGTGCGCCGGGGCCGGAGGGACCGGGGCGGAGGTGAGGCCTGAGGTTTAGCCCAGGCCAGAAGGATGTGTTGGTTGGAGCTTTGAGGATGGGAGCTGCCTTTCTGAGATAGCCCCAGTGCCTCAAAATATCATGGGGTTTGCTGCTGTTTATAAAATGGGCTTAGCTCCAAAAATGCTTAGATTGGGAAATGTCGCTGTGTGTGATCAACTGGCATCACTATGAAAGAGATTTTTGCTCTATGACCGATGCTGGGATCCCCACATTGCCACTAGTTTCTCAGCATGTGTGATGCTCTGTGGCTGCTGCGTGGATGCCCCTTAAAAACCCGATGGCCAGCGCCTTTCCTTCCCTCCCACAGCCACAGGAAGGGGATTATTGATTCCCCATCTGGGTCTGCCCAGGTTATGGAGGTGATCCTTCATGACCATGATTTTGATGTGCAAAAACTGTCCTACAAACTGCTGAGGGTGGGAATTTCTGCAACTTGGAGGAAGGTTCAGTATGTGGATCCTGATACGTTTGGTAGAGATTGGGATGTGGTTGCGTTGGGTACCTCTGCCTGGCAGTATCACTAGTCCCACTTTCATCAGCTTTGCCTAGTGAGGAGCAAGAAGAGGAGGATAAGGGCAGGGTGGGAAATACTGTTATTACTTAGCTGCACAGGTTAGCCAAGTACCTGTTGTGCTTTGTCTTCCCTGCCAAGGTGTTATGACTTGGTTGATTCCTTGCAGGCATGTTTGGGCTTTGGGAGCCTCAGCAGTGGTGTTAAAAGGTGGCAATGCTCAGTCTTCAGCAGACACATGGTTACGGCCTCAAACCTGTCTAAGATTGCAGGGGATTTTGAGTCTGAGGCATTAAAGGGTAGACGGGAACAACTGTTTGTAAGTCAGCAGTAGAAATACATGGTTTCTGTTGATGGATCTTGTAATCTTGCTTTCCAATATCAATTTACAATGAAGTGAATGTGAGGTGGAGCAGAGCTCCCTGCTTTTACTCTGTGCTGTGGGGACACTTGTGTTGAACAGCATATTCACGTCTTTGTAAGTCTTCACAATTTAGCTGTAATTTTTAGCAGAAGGCATCAGGGACCACAGGGATAGGACAAGGGGGGATGGTTTTCAGCTGAAAGAGGGGAGATTGAGATGAGATCTTGGGAAGAAATGTTTTGCTGTGAGAGTTGGGAGGCCCTGGCCCAGGTTGCCCAGAGCAGTAGTGGCTACCCCATCCCTGGAGGGGTTCAAGACCAGGTTGAATGGGGCTTTTGGCAACATGATCCAGTGGGAGGTGGGATAGAATCCAGAGGGCTTCTATGACATGTGTAGTGTCTTGGCTAATCACGCCATCACGAGGACTTGCGTTGCTTATGGAGTAGCATCAAGCATTATTTTGTTTGCATAAGATGAAACCTGTAAGAGAAGTAATGACTTACAGTCAGGATGAGCCCCTACTAAATGGGGAAGGGGTGAGCAGTGACAGCTTTGGTGGTGGGTCTTGACCGGGAGGGCTACTGCAGGAAAGGGTGAGGAACCTCTTGGGGTGGAAAGGAGATGGATGGCAGCTGGAGAGGAGCTTCCGCTGCCCAGGGCAGGGTATGAGGCTGTTTGGGTGATGTGTGCTAGTATGGAAAATTGATCTGCATGACCACATTACCAGCTGTGGAGACTCAGTCTGTCAGGAAGAGGGCTGTTAATAAATCAGAGCCTCTCCGTGCAGATCTGCATCTTGGACCGGGTTTGTAGCAGAAGCTCGCTGTGATCTAATACGAAGGTCAGAGGCAGAGCACAGCACAGCACTTCATCTGCACTAGCAAATCTGCCCTTGCCCTCGGCGGGTGCGGAGCAGCCAGGGCTGGACAGGATTTAGCTGCAAGCCGAAAAGGTTTACAAGGAGACTTCTGAATCGGCACTGTGACCATAGTTTGTCCTTGGCTGCACTTGCAGTTAAACCCTGTTTGGTGCTGGCTTAGCTGCGCCCGCTGCCAGCCCCCGTTGTCAGCAGCGGGTAATTTAAGAGGTTTCTCCCAACAGCTGGCAGCACTGTTTACTCGGGTCCTCCCACCGCGGCGCTGAGCTGTCCCCCTCGCTGGCACCGGTTGCCTCGGATTATGCTGTTGGACTCACAGCCGGGTGGTGGTGGTGCCAGGATTCAAAGTTGTCGCTGTGGAACAAGGAGCACAGGTGCAGGCTGAACTCATGAGCCTTGGAGGCCACATACCGGGAAGGCTTCGGCTTTGCTCCGGACACACGCACACTCATGCACGTGTCCCTGCGTACCAGATGCCTGTTCATATAACCCATCTAATGTGAAAGAAACGTGTCGCTTGTGATTGCACCATCCTTTCGTGCTCCTTCCTTCCACGAATGCTGGACGTGTGCTCGTATAACACAGTTAATGTGCAAGGAATGTGTCACTCAGGATCACAGCATGCTTTCACACCCCTTCCATCCACGCACACAAACGCCTCCATGAGAAATTTGTATCGAAATAAGATTAAGAAATTGCCCCTCAAGTCCTGCTCGGTGAAAGACAATGCTGCTCCGTAAAGGGAGATGCAAATGTAAGGATGTAAAGGCCATTTGGAGACTGGATGAGGCTCTGAGCACCTTGATCCAGTGGGAGGTGTCCCTGCCCATGGCAGCAGGGCTGGAACTGGATGGACTTTGGCGTCCCTTCCAACCCAAACAGTTCCATGATTCTATGAGATGCAGAGGTGCCCGCCTTCTGCTCAACCATCCAGCATGCATCCTATACATCTGCGGGGGAACACAGTGATTACCATATGAAAACGCTGATAACAGTGGGATTCTTGTGCAGGCAGAGCTGAAGGAGATGTACTACCAGTTTGGTGCCAGTTAGACCCATAACTGCCGTTTGCGGCTGCGTTCAGTAACAATTGACCTTTCACATTTTGTGTTAGCCATTGCTTTCCTGGTGCAGCTGCTTTGATAACAATATACCTCGCTTCTCCTCGTAGAACTGCTAATTCTGGCGGTTGTAGTGTCTTCTCTAGAAACCAAAGGATATATAGAGGGAGAATGGGGATATTTTAAAAGCTGGTTCATATATAATAGTGTCTTTGTCAAAAATGTGCCAGCACATTACATGTTGATCTAAAGACCCTGTGAATATTAAGAAGGAGATTGTGTGACTGCTACTTCAAATATTTTAAAGGAAATCCAACGTGGTCTTGCTTGTGTGACAAAGTCATAGAATCGTGGAACATTTGGGTTGGAAGGGACCTCAAAGCCCATCCAGTTCCATCCCTGCCATGGGCAGGGATACCTCCCACTGGATCAAGGGCTCCAAGCCCCATCCAACCTGCCCTTGAACCCCTCCAGGGATGGTGCAGCCACCACTGCTCTGGGCAACCTGAGCCAGGGCCTCCCCATCCTCACAGCAAAACATTTCTTCCTGAGATTGTATCTCTATGAATTCCATGATTCTATCTCAATCTCCCCTCTTTCAGCTTCTAAGCTCATTCTAAGACTTCTAGACTTCTAAACTCATGCAGTACAACTGTCATCCCAACCCCACTATACCTACTAAACTATGTCCCAAAGTGCCACAGATACACATTGTTTGAACCCCTCCAGACATGGTGACTTCACAGTTTCCCTGGGTAGCTTCTTGCAATGCTTCACCATTCTTTTAGTTCCCACTTGGGAAGGAAAATGGGTACAAGTGACCCATACACAGGCACCGTCTGGTTTAATTTTTGTAGATGTGTGGGCGGGAATTCCAGCATCTTAAATGGCTCTGAGGAGATTACTGAGTTTTCAGGAAGTGTCCATTTAGCGTGCCATCCAGTGTCTTTCTTTTTTCATGGCTTCAGAGTGCAGTCGCATCACACGGAAATACTGGAAGATAAGAGTATGTAATCAGCCATGAGACAAAGTTGGAGTCATTTGATTTTGGCATCAGTATCTCATGACTTAAATATGTAGTGGATGTTGGGCTTCACCCGTCCAAACTGAATGACTCTGCTCCGGCTCCTCTTCCTGAACAATTATTTCAATATTTGTACTCTGTGCTGGGCTGGAAAATGCAAAGTGCAGATTTGCATGAAGTAGGTTGTAGTCTGTCTTCTCCAGTGTGCCAAATACTACAGGTAACAGGTTTGCTGTGTGCTTAAAAGGCTGCACTATGCCCTCAGCTCCCCTTATATCCCATCTAGAGTTATATAGATCAAATCCAAATCCAGCAACATGGAAAACTGGCCTGATGGGTGATTTGGACATTTTTCATTCTGATTTTTTAATTATTAAAAAATTCATAAAAGTTTATGGTTTTTTTCTTTCACTTCATGCTGCATAAAATAACCAGATGAACTACAAAAGCCTCGATCTGTTCTCTTGGAGAACCACACAACCCATTGCACCAAACATGGGTGCATGTTGTTCATGTTACAGCGTAAAATATCTGAATTCCCAGTGTGCGATGGGTGTGTTAGGGCAGAGTTGGCATCAAGTGTCCCCAACTTAAACATAAAAAGCATTATAAGTTTGTTTTTATTTTTTGGGTGCTTAACATTTGTGGGAGGATATCTTATAGGATTCTACAATAACTTATTTTCTTTTTCATTTCTCACTTGTTGGCACTGCAGGATGGGAATCGCAGCTCCTGGAAACGGGGTTCCTGGGGATCTTCCTCTGCCCACTCTGGACCCTCTCCCGCCTGCCACAACACTCCCCTCCTTCCAACATCGTCATCTGGGGTTTTCGGTGGCTGATTTTCAGGATCATGCTTGGAGCGGTGAGTGGACTTCACATTTTTGCTTTTTGGAGGTGGTGGCAAAAGGAGCGTCTCATCCAGGCAGGGAACCCTGGTCCAGCATACTGCAGTCCTGTGGGTTAGGAACTTTTCAGGTTACAAAGGAGGAGCGTGTAGCAGGAAATGCTTCAAGCTCTGGTGCACCAAGTCTTTTGCCTGGTTATTGATGTTTATTTTAAGGCAGACAAACAGAGGAGTATGAATATCTGCTTCTTTGGATATTGCCCAGGATCCAGTTTTATCTGTTCCTGCTGATTTGTGCCATATTCTGAATTATGGAACAGGTTGGATGGAAAGGAAAATCATGCTCACCGGGCAACTTTGTTACTGTTCTCTGTACTGTTTCTTGATTTTATCTGGACAGTAATAACTCTTGCGTTATTTTAGGGAGTACCCTCTGCAGAAGAGATGCCACCTCGTGTCTCTTGGCTGCCTGGGTTACTGATGTGTCAGTAACAGGCATGGGAGAGGAAAACATTGAAAGGCCATTACATGGGGATCTATATAAGCAAGTGGAAATTGGTGATTGATGGTATCTTTAATGCTTCAGGGCCCAAACACGTGTACGTTTCCTTCTCGGCATGGGTAATGACGCTTGCAGGCACCGGGAAGTGAATGTAATGCGTGAAACCAAAGTATCCTCAGGAGTGCAGGTGCACCTGCTCCCAGACCGTCTTTGGTTTCTTCCCTAATCTGGGCAGAAGGTGGAACATGTGCACAAATGTGGGTTGAAGGAGGTTTTTTTTCCCAGGGATAGGATTGGGAGTCATTATGTCTTACACAGAAGGAAAGTTTGACTTGCCCATCGGGTTCTTCGGGGACTCTGAGCTGGTTGGGGTAAAATATTTCTTCTAAAATGCTGTCCTTCTACAGCGTTCCCTGGGATCAGCTTGGTTCTCCTCACCTTGTGTTGGATGTTAGGTGAGCAGGGCCATGTGCAAGCTGGAAACACAACTTAAATGGGCAGGGACACTTACTGTTGGATTAGGGGCTCCAGATTCCATCCAACCCGGCCCTGAACCCCTCCAGGGATGTGGCAGCCACCACTCCCACAGTTCCAGGGCCTCCCCACCCTCACAGCAAAACATTTCTTCCTAGTATCTCATCTTAATCTCTCTTCTTTCAGCTGAAAACTCTTCCTCCTCATCCTATCCCTGCATTCCAGATACAGAGATAGAGCCTGTGAGAAGCAGAATAATCCCAGCTGTGTACTTAGAGAAGGCAGGGAGAGTGGGCAGGCTCTGCTGCTGGGGTTTGATTGGCAGCAAATGCTGGGCTGATCTCAAATATTTCCACCTTTATAAGGCGTAATTATGTGATTCAATCTATATGTTTGATGTTCTTAATAATCCATTAGTGCAGGATGTAAAGACAGATGCTTCTTAGGAACATACAGAGGCAACAGAAGAGCGGTCTCTTTGTGTGAGCGAGCAGCTTGTTAGGAAATAAGTGATGCAAACAGGCATTCACAGGGCTGATTTGCCTCAGAAGTGCTGAGTGACTCAATGTGTTTGTCGTTTTGCTCGGGACTCTGTCACTTATTTCTTGACACTTAGAAGATGCAAAGCCTTGGTTTGTGTTTCCATGAGAATCAAAAGTTGGCTAAGCAGAGGTGGGTGCTAAGCCCGTCAGATGTTAACCAGGAACATTCTCTGAGCAACAGTGTCTCATCGGAGGGAGCAACCTGCGTTCAATGTGAGGTACTTCACTGTTGCCTGCTGGTAATTAGGTGTCTTGATGTCTGCAGCTTCCTGGGAAGACATCAAAGACCCAATGCTGCACACTTACACCTCAACCCATTATTAAATATAGATCATTTCAGTAGACTGAGTTTGTTTTCCAGCTGCTCAGTTCCCTGTAGAGCCGTTGTTGGACTCTGTGCATTTGATGGTCTGGGAATGGTGGGGCTGTCTGCGTTCTTTTGGCCCGGCTCCTCAGACTGGGGCAGACTCTTCTGTGAGCCCCTCACCGCAGTCCTGGCGGAGTCTCAGCCCCTGGCAGCCGTTCAGCTAAACTGCAAATTTTTATAGAATACTAGAATAGAATCATAGAAGCATTGAGGCTGGAAAAGGCCTCTGAACTCATCCAGTCCAACCGTCAGCCCAGCACCACCATGCTGAGTAAACTTTTTGAACTGCTCCAGGGATGGAGACTTCCCCACTGCCTTGGGCAGCCTCTGCCAGGGCTTCACCACTCTGCCAATGAAGAAATTATTCCTAATATCCAATCTAAACCTCCCTTAGTGCAACTTGAGGCCGTTTCCTCTCATCCTATCACTTGTTCCATGGGAGAAGAGACCAACACCCTCCTTATGATCACCTGATCCTTGGTAATGGGACTTGTTCAAGGAGTATTTGTGCCTCCCTGGATCAGTGGAACAGCATCTTCCCTGCACCCTGTGACTTCTCAAAGCCAAGTCCCAGTGGAGCTGTCTGGGCCATGCTCTCACCACGTTACTGGCGCTGTGATCTTACACAGCACTAATACCCCATTCAGCAAACACTAGTCCCATTCTTTTCTTGCAAAAGGCTTGAAGGTAGATGCCAACTTTGGCAAATTCATATATTCTGTGTAGTCACCTGCTGCAGGTGAAAACCCTGGGCTGGAGGAACTCAAATACCCATCCCTTTTGTGATGGGGCAGGCTGGGAGCAGCTATGAATTGCTGACACCATGGTGCTGAAGCTTCATAGCAGCTCCTTTTCGTCCTGAAAGCCATTAGCGATTGCACACATAAACGATAAAGCACAGTTTCTGTTTCTTCATCACTTGGGTCTACAAAACATTCTGTGCGTACTTGCTCAGAAATGTGAGAATTTGATTTTCATCAACACCTGTGTGTGTAGCTATGGTAACGCTGATAAAACTTAGTAACTAGAAAAACACGTGTAAAGGGATAAGAGCATGGGAATGTGATTTAATGAAGTTTTGGGAAGAACCCTGGGCAAAGCTCATCCTCTTTGCTCCTCTCAGTGGGTGAATGGTGGCTGCACTGAGTGTCAGGGACGTCTTCTGATTTCTCTGCCATGGGGTTTTCCTGCATCTCATGAACTTTAACACCCATCTGGCTTGAGATGTGAGGCCGTGGAGTAGCTCAGGCTGCATTGAGCTGAGTCTTGGCTTACAAAGGCTGATTGCTTCTCACCGTAGACATGACTTTGATGATGTCCTCACTGATTATTCCCAGGGGTTGCCTCTGCTTGTTACACACAGCTCCTCCAGTCTCCCACCAGAGGGGTTTTTTGACAAGAGGCAGTTAAATGCGAGCCTCTTCCCTCCCACCAGTCAGTACAGCAGATTTAAACAGGGTGGGTAGTGAGTTCAGGTCTTAACTTCACATAGTGTTGCCTCTTCCAGCTGGATGTGATGAATTAGGGACTGTGTTGGTGAAACAGATCATAGAATAGCTTGGACTGGAAGAGAAATTAAAGATCCCAAGCTGAGAGAGTGGGGAAACCTGAATGGATGTGGGCTGAGCAGGAGAGAGCTGTGCAGCAGAGGATGCTGTGCTGCTCCCAGCAAGGTGCTGGGGCACTTTCCCACTTAGATTTTTCGAGCTCAGTGCTGCAATCATGTATGGCCGGGTTTAGTCCTGCCGAGGTCCATACTGAGATCTGTCCTTGCCCTCTTACATCTTAACTTAACTGAGGGAGCATTAAATAGCAGGCAGCTATGACCGAAGGAGATGCGAGTAGTTTCTGTTGGGGGCGTGTGACAGCATTTTCACATGTGCTCTGTCCTATTCATGTTGTCTAAGGCTTGGGGATATTTGAAGCATTTGTGAAGGTTTTTAACTAGTGTCTGGATTGCTGCTGCAGGTGAAGTTAGCGGAACAAGTCGGGCGAGGGAGCCCTGCCTGGAAGCGCGAGCTGCTGCTGCTTTACTGCAGCTCTGTGTGGCTGCAGCTGCGCAGCCAGCACTCGGGGCAGCATGGAAAGGTCGTTATCCATTTACGGCTGCTGTTCCTCCTGTAAAACATGAGGTAAACAGAATGTTTTTAGGTCAGGTTGGACTTGAGGCCAATGAGAAGCGAGTGTTGAAGCTGTTTTCATGTACTAGAGCCGATGTGACTGCTGCTTGCACATGGCACTTGGTGCCATTGGGTATCTGTGGTCCCTCTGGAAGTGCTAAGCAGCGGTGGTGGGCTTCGCTTTATGTAGCTTTTCATCATCTCCATTTAAAACCATCTCTTGTACCTCTTCCCTCCACAGCTTTCTTGTTACAAGTTATAGATGTGGCACCTGGCAGGTTGCTGTATGACAACAGTGTGTTGTGCTGAGAACATAGATCCCATCCTAGTGCATGCACTGAGCAAGGTGCCAGTGGGAGTATCTTATCAGAAACGATGGTCGGTGGTTGAATTATAGAATCATCAGATACTTGGATTAAAAGGCACCTTAAGCCTATCCAGTTCCACACCCTGCCATAGGCAGGGACACCTCCCACTGGATCAGGGGCTCCAGGCTCCATGCAACCTGGCCTTGAACCCCTCCAGGGATGGGGCAACCTGAGCCAGGGCCTCCCCACCCTCACAGCAAAACATTTCTTCCTAAGATCTCGTCTCAATCTCCCCTCTCGTAGCTTAACGCCATTCCTCTTCATTCTGTCCCTGCCCTCCCTGATCAAGAGCCCCTCCACAGCTTTCCTGGAGCCCCTTTCAGCACTGGAAGCTGCTCAGAGCCTTCTCACAACCCCAACTCTCTCAGCCCGTCCTTGTGTGGAAGGTGCTCCAGCCCTCCGATCATCTGTGTGATCACCTCTGAAGTGGAGATTCCCACTCTCTTGTTCCTGCAAACCTGTTGCATCTCTTTTTCATGGCAGCATAGACAAGCATCCCAGCATTGGGGGTGTAACAGCACACTGGGAAACTGGAAGTAAATAGGGAATCAAGGTGGAGCTGTCTCGCAAAAGATCTCAGCCATATGGAATAAGTTACCAGGGAAGGTGGCTGGAGCAGGGAATGTAAGTGAGTCTGAGACATCTTGATTAGTTTTTGGAGGAAAGGATTGAAGAGCATAGTGAAAAAGCAGGGAAACAGGATTTAAAGCACATTACCACTTTAATTTAAAAGTGCCCAAAGCAAGGAAATTCAGGTTTAAAGCTGCCACTCTGTCTGTGGCCGATGCAGGTGCTGGGGTTGGGAGGACTCGGCAGGGTCTGTGTCCAGATGGGTCCCTGCCCTGTGGGCTCCTCTCCCAGCGGGACCACGTAGCTTAAGAAAAGCCTCACACTTGCCCCAAGAATTATATCCTTTCATGTGCATGTTCTGTAATAATGGGATACTAATATTCATAATATATATGTATTTTTTATACAGCAGTGCTATAATCATCTACTCTGTGTGCCGTGTCCTTAGCGTGTCCCTTGCATGATGCATAAAGCTGTTGGAGGGGCAGCTTGCCACGCTGGACTGGCAGCACACTGGGCACCTGAGATGAGGTTCTTCTCTTTTTTTTATGGCATCAGGTTGTGCCAGGGGAGGTTTAGATTAGACATTAAGAAATGTTTCTTCATTGAAAGAGCAGCAAAGCATTGGAACTAACTGTCCAGGGCAGCGGAGGTGTCTCTGTCCCTGGAGGAGTTCAAAACACATGTAGATGTGGCACTTGGGGTCATGCCTGAGTCGGCACGGTGGGATTGGGCTGACGGTTAGACTGGATGAGCTTTGAGGTCTTTCCCATCCTCAATGATTCTATGATTCTTATCTTCCTGTCTTGGAAAACCCTTCCCAGAATTCGCTGCCTGGTGTGGCAGGTCCTGAGGGGCCCAATGGGAATTTGGGGAAACCCAAGGGCATCTTTTCAGTTGTGATTTGTGCCTTGGCACTTCCTCCCCTTGCTTTACTCTCTGTAAACCAAATTCCTCTTTATTTTTTTCCCACTTCCCACATTTTCTTCTCTGAATGTAACTACAGACTGACCCCCCCCCCCCCCCCTCCAAGTCCCAACTCTGCCTCTCTCAGCTGTTCATCCTCACAAGACACTGCTGCAGCCCAGAGGAGTCCTGGAGTGTTTTTTGGCAGGCAGAGACTTAGCAAATAATTTAACTCCTAGTGTTTCGAGTCTAAACAAAAGATGTTGCAAAAGATGTGCAAAACCATTTATAATGATTAGCAATTATAAATTCTTCCACCAAATTCTCGTTATTGTTTCCTAGTAGATATTGCCCATCTATTGCCCCGGCCCAGCTTGCCCAGAGCAGTGGTGGCTGCCCCATCCCTAGAGGGTTCAAGGCCAGGTTGGATGGGGCTTGAAGCCCCTGATCCATTGGAGGTGTCCCTGCCCATGGCAGGGGTGGAATTACATGGGCTTTGAGATCTCTTCCAAACCAAACCATCCCATCATTCTGTGATTTTCATACAGAGATGTGTTTGCACAAAGAAAGAATCAATTATTTCCATTATTTGTGTATCTTTAGGTATTTAATCACTTTTAAAATTATTTTCCCCCCTTTTTTTTAACAATTAGAAAGAATTTATCTTTTAACCGACTCCAGCAAATTATTTTCAGGAACTGGTGGTTCGTGTTAAAACTTATTTCTCATGTTTTGTTTTCGCTTGGGTGCTGTTAGAAGTGTCATAACGTGGGTGGCATTTGAAAGGTTACTAGGAAGGGTGGGGATGTGATTAGCTAATAAGGGAGATGAACTTTCTGGCAAAAATAATGAAGACTTTGAAGCAAACAGAATCTGGATGCCTGTAGTAAAATCGCATTAGATGTAATGCAATAAAAGTTGGAATTTAGGCGATCTTTGTAAATAGAAAAGAAAAGAAGAAGAATCAAACGGATGTAGTTGTCATTCCGGTGACAAGCATGCCCTGATCCTGGGCATTACGGCTCTGAAATGGAGAATAATTATTCTAATTTGTTTTATTACATTAGCGTGGGTAGGAGGGAAGAAAGGGAGCTTTCTTTTATGGCTTTCTCATTATTCATCAGCGAGCACGGTCAGGCCAGGCTCCCGGCTCCTGCGCCGGGGCTTCATGGGAATTTTTGGAAAATGATGTCTGCAATGTTCTGACCTTTGCCGTCCCAGCTGCAGCCTCCTCCTCTCTGCAGGGATCCCACACTTGACTCCTTAGCAACCTCCTTTGTGCCTCTGATCTCTCTCGGTTTGTCTGGTAATAGCCCTTGGCAGGAAGACTTGTTGTTCTTCGGTGGCTGGAAAAGGCAGGGAGCCCCTAATGCCAAGTACTTTTCCAAATCCCTTTCACCCACTCCTTGCGGAGTTGCCTTCAAAGTCAATCAGATCAGTCGTGGTGGCTTCTCAAAGGGTCTTTCTGGTAGTGGAGGAGAAAACCGGCAACAGACAGAACAACACAAAAATCAACACTGGTGACTTCTCTTTCAGAAGAGTGTTTCCCAGTCTGTGATTGTGGTTGTGTTTTGTGGTGACTTCAGTTTTGCGCTGGACCAACCTGCATCCATTGCAGCAGAATTGGGATGTTCGCCTCTTCAGCGAGTGGGATCCTATGACCCTCAGAGCCCATTCCTGCCTGGGCCGGAGGGTACAGGGTACGTGAGGTTTGTTCACCTGAAGGTGGACCTTGGAGAGAAGCTGGAGCCTTGTCCTATAACCTGCTGGTGTGGGAGCAAGACTAATGCTCTCCAGCTGATGGGGAAGTCTCATCCACTTGGCACAGGCTTTGAACCCAAGCAGGGCTGACTGCGGCTCTGACACAGAATCATAGAATGGTTTGGTTTGGAAGGGAATTTAAAGATCACCAAGTTCCAACCCCTTTGCTGCAGACAGAGACACCTTCCGCTGGATCAGGTTGCTGAAAGCCTCATTGAACTTGGCTCTGAACACCTCCAGGGCTGGGGCAGCTCCAATAAAGCTATTTAAACAGCAGTACCATCTGATGAGCAGAAGCTGGTCATTCTCTGCCTCAGGACAAGGTGTGGAAACCCATTATTTCTCTCTCTTTGCATGCGAGAAGCAGGGGAGATCTGAATTACCAGCTGTTCGTTTCATGAGAGGTTTGTATGACCATCATGTACAGCCCTTAGCCGTAAGTTTGGTCCTATCAGTGTGGTAGGAAGAGATTTCTAAAACTCCTGTAGTGTGTCTTCCCTGTGTGGCATTTCCAAAAGAAAGGAATAAGATGTGCAATACAGACAATTCTTCCTGCTTGAACCCTCAGGTAGAACCTGAAGGTGGGAGATGGGGCTTCAGGTGGAGGGTCAGCATCGCTCTGGCCCACATCCAGTCCTGCCTCAGCATGGTGCTTAGCTGGCCCAACACCAAAGTGCTCTGTAGTTGAAGATTCAGGCTCGTAAATGATGCAACTATTTAAAAGCATGGAAAACAATTTCCATCGCCATAACGTGAGCCTTGAGGCAGAAAAGGATCATAGAAAATACATTGAATTTTCAAAAAGCTCGAGCTTTTGCTGGTCTTGGGAATGAAATACTGTCCACTATGAGATATATTGGAAAACGGCAGCATTCCAGTGTGGAAAGGGGCTCCAGGAAGGCTGGGGAGGGGCTCTTCATCAGGGAGGGCAGGGATAGAATCATAGAATCACCAGGTTGGAAGAGACCCACTGGATCATTGAGTCCAACCATTCCTATCAAACACTAAACCATGTCCCTCAGGACTTCGTCCACCTGTCCCTCAAACCCCTCCAGGGAAGGTGAAAGGATAGGATGAAAGGGAATTATTTTCAGCTAAAAAAAGGGAGGTGGAGATGAGAGGGAGAAACATTTTGCTAGGTTGGGACGCCCTGGCCCAGGTTGCCCAGAGCAATGGTGGCTGCCCCATCCCTGGAGGGGCTCAAGGGCAGGTTGGATGAGGCTTGGAGCCCCTGTTTCAGTGGGAGGTGTCCCTGCCCAGGGCAGGGATGGAACTGAGTGGGCTTCAAGGTCCCTTCCAACACAAACCATTCTTTGATTCTATGTGAAAAAGGTCCTAAGCCGATGTTGTGGAGTCCAGAGAGGTTTTTGCACATCCAGCAGGGGGATTGTACCCTTGCTGTAGCTTTGCACCCATCACGCATCCTTCACATGAAGAATACAACATTTGGACATGATATTTGTTATTGAAGCTGAATAAAATCCTCTTTTTTCAGGATTTATCTTTTCAAATGCAGAAGGAACTTGAAGCAGGCAGGCAGGGAGCAGGCTGGGTGACCTGGCACCTGACAGCAGGAGAGCTCCAAGTGCTTTAGTATTTCTGGTATGGTCTGAAGGCACCGTGTCTGATCCCATGGGCTGGTAGGCTCCGACGTGGCTAGGGAGCAGTGTGGCTGGCTGAGCCTCTGCAGCCCTGTCTGACAGTCCTGAAACAATGCTATATTTTAATTTTTAGCCTTTTAAAGCTCCTTACTCTTCTGTCAGCTTGGGGTCTAAATTACAGCTGGTTTGCCTATAAAATATATTTATGTATTTGGCTTTCAAAAGATGCTGAAAACACTTTTTCTGCCGGTGGCAGAGCCTGGTGGGTGGCAGAGTCCACGAAGGCACAGTTTGGGCTTGTCTCTGGGAAGATTTCGTATTCATATTATAAGAAAAAGTAAAATCTAGAATTTTGGATTGCCTTTCCTTGAGAATTTTTGTTTGTTTGTTTTCACCCATTTTTTTGTATTGCAAAGGCACAGAGTGAAGGTCTTCAAATTGACTTTAAATTTATAACGCTGGTGCCCCGTACCCCACCCTGCTCTCTGGGATCAATAGGGGTTTTGCAGACATAGCTTGAGTCACCAGGCTTTTTCTCAGCTTCCCGTGGTATTGGCCTGTCTGTACCATTTTTTTTCAGAATTAATTTTGGGCTGAAAAAGTCTCAAAGAGGGCTTTGTTCCTCCTTGACACTCACTCCAGGGGAAAAAAAAAAAAAGGGAAAAAAAAAAGAGGAAAAGAAAAATAAAAACCGTGGAAAATCTGACATCTGCATTGTAGAGAAAAATCAATAGATAGGGAGGAATATAATTATCCCCCACTCCTGAAAGAATTTTTAAGATAGTTTCTGTAACAGTGACTCATATCGGCTTAGCGCTTGAATGACATTTTAATTATTTAGGCTTTTTTTCGGTTTGAATCACCAAAGTACAGCAGCCTGAAAGAAGTACAGTTGGGCAGAGCAACTGCAGGAGATTGGAGATGTTGGAACAGGTCCAGGGGAGGCCACGGAGATGATCTGAGGGCAAGAGCACCTCTGCTAAGGACAGGTGGAGAGAGCTGGGGATGTTCAGCCTGGAGAAGAGTAGGCTCCAGCGAGACCTTAGAGCAGCTTCCAGTGCTCAAAGGGGCTGCAGGAAAGTTGGGGAGGGACTTTTTACAAGGGTATAGAGTGATAGGATGAGGGGGAATGGCTTTAAATTGGAAGGGGGAAGAGTTAGATGAGACATTAGGAAGAAATTCTTCACAATCAGGTGGGGAGACCCTGGTCCAGGTTGCCCAGAGCAGTTTTGTTTGGGTGTTGGTAGTTTTAGTTAGAAAGGTATCAACTAAATAGCGTGATATCTGGAAGAGTGAATACAGGAGGGAGAGGAGAAGCCTGAAGTAAAACTGGAGAGCAAAGGCCGTGGCTAGTGCCCATCTATCTCTGTGGGGCAGAGATAGGCTGAGATCTTATGGAGCTGCAGGTTGGAGCTGAGTGGACCTTCCCTGGAGGATGCTCCCGCTTGTCTCCATTGTGGTGACTGAGCTGCACCCAGATGGAACAACAGCCATGGGTTGCACAGTGAGCAGTCAAGTGGAGGTCGGGGAGATCGTGGATGATTTTCTGTGATGCTCGTTGTCTGTGGTAGCTGTGATGTGGACGTGGTGGAAGGAATCCTCTCCATGTCTCTCTGGAAACTGTGCAGGTCAATCCCAGGCATTCTATGATATCTTATATGTAGCTGACTAAATAAAAAGACAGTGACAAAAGCCATTGGTGGCACCTGCAGCACATCCAGGGTGCACATCGGTGGAGGTTGGGAAATGCTGCTTATAGTTGACAGGGAGGGCATGGACACAGAGCAGGGCTGGTGGATGGAAAGCACGTGGGGGCTGAGCAAGGGTGGCAGAGTGGTTCTGCTGATTTAACCCAGGCATTTCATTGAACAGCATTAAAATTAGGAAAAAAAAAACCCTCTCCTAAATATGATTCTCCTTCCCCCGTGAAGAAAGCTGGTGAATTTAATGCACCTTTACAGTGAGATCCAGAGAGCCTGAAGGCATGGGCTCTCCCAGTAGAGGCAGGTGCTGCATCTCCATCCTTCCCCAGTGCCCTACAGGGAGCAAACTTAGCAAGGGAGAAGGTCTTGAGCCCATATTTCATTCTGGATACTAATTCAATCCAGGGTGATCATTTCATAGTTCTCATGCAGACAGTGGCGTGAGGAGGTTGCTGGGGGGTGTGGAATGGCCTGGAGCCGCAATCAGCTGTAAATTTATATGACAAAGATCTCCACTTTCCCCTTCCCCGGGCCAGGCTCCCTTATTACCAGCAGAGGCTTGGCTCTAAGGATCAAACTCTGATGTCTTTGTAGCCCTCATCCCTTCAGTATGAATTTAATAATTCTGGTTAGAGCTGGATTCAAAGCAAGGCCATGGGGGTGAAAGGGCAATTGCCAGTTCACCGAGCCACCTGCTTCCTTCCCGTTAGCTGATAGTTAATTTGTGTTGTGGAATACCTTTCCCTGCTGATATGCAGGGCTTTGAAAGTCCCTTTGCCCACCCCATGTGCAAACAGAAACAGCGTTTGGGGGGTGCTTGTTTTTTTTTCTGGAGTTGTAGGCATGTGAGCTTGTGTTTGCCTTTATCAATGGGAAAAGAAAACGGACTCGAAAACTCATTTCCTTGTCCTTCCTCAACACATCCGCACACTTTTCAGTTTGATCTGATGGTTAGAATGGATCATAAAAAGGGCATAAGTAAAAAATGTGTTCAGAAATCCCTGTCCTCCTGCCTGTTGATCTTCATCCTTATATCAAATAAATGCAGAATTCAAGACCGTAGAATCATAGGATGGTTTAAGTTGGAAGGGACCGTAAAACTCATCCTTAAAGCTCATCCCTGCCATGGGCAGAGACCCAGATGCCATTTCTCAGACTAAGTTTGCATCATCAAGAGAACAGGAGCTAGCTTCCAAAATTATCAGCAAAAGCCAAATAATTAGGGTGTGTAAAACCAGAGTCCACCTGGTCATGGAGCAGTACGGCATGTCAGAGCCTGTCCTGGGGGTGTCCCTGCCCAGGGATCCACAGCTCTGCACATCCAGATTCACACCAAGCCACCACGGCTGATTCTCTCAGCATAAGTGAAGCTATGAAGATTTTGGGGTGCTGTGTGCTCTTGTTTCTTGGTCCAGCTTCATTTGAAAACTGGGAAGCCCCCATGCTGGTGTGGGAGTGAAACAGACTTCTAGACAGCAGCAGAGAAGACAACTTGAAACACCTCTGATGAGGAAAGTGAGAGTTTTCTGTGCTGCAAACCAGATACGGTATTGAGAGCTTTAAGAGACTTTCCTCTTTGAAAGCTTTATAGTAAACAAAATGTGATTAACTCTCTTAGTGACTCATTGCAGGCAAGATTTTGGATTTCAGTTTGGTGCTTTTCTCTCATATACTTGTTTCAATTATCCCTGCTGAATAACAGGGCTTGATAACAGCTTGGGCAAGGTAGGAAGGAAGGTCATCAAGATAGTTGTCCTGTTTTAATATTCTGGCATTCTTGCACGGAGTTCTGTGGTGTCCGTCGTGCCGCTGACAGGGCTGCCGACTGCCGCACATCCTGGGAGATGCTATCAACATATCCTGTAATTTTAGAAAAGGTTTGAGGGGCAGAGCTAGCTGCAGATGATTTGGGAGGGGCAGATGAAGCCGTGGCTGTTGACAGCAAGTCTGTCTTGTCTCTGTCTCCCTTGCTTAAGCCTTGCAGAGTGGTAGTGAAGAGAGTGATGGGATCTGCTGGACAACTAAAGCTTCAAAGCAGCCACTGGTACCCTTTGCTCTATCTCCCATCCTGCCAGGCTTGTATGGCATCACTGTGCATCCATTGTGCTTTTATCTGTGCCTTTATGGACCAGACTGGGGGGTTTTGGTGGTATTGGTGTTGCTGAGTGTCCCTTTCACGATGATGCTGAGGCTGTAGACCTCCCTGGCCAGCGTATTCCTAGGTCTGAGGTCCTGCATTTAGACCCATCTCAGCCATTAATGGAGCCACACTCAGCCGTTCCTATTGCAATCTGTGTCAGATGACAACACAGTCCAAGTTTGAAGGTGCCTCTTTCCTTCAGAGGAAGGAGAAACGGTCCATAATCATTCCCAGCTGATCCCTTCTGTATCTCTCAGGAGTTCCCTGGCTCTGCTTTTTTTTCAGGCTCAGCAGCCCTGGTCTCTGAGACGTCATCCAGCCCAGCCGCAGCCTGGGGAACTGAATATTTCTGGATATTTACTTGTCAGGTCTGGACAGTTTTGGGGGATCATTTAGTCTGTAGAATTCATAGAACCATGGAATGGTTTGGGTCAGAAAGAACTTCGAAGTCCATACAGTTCCAACCCCTCGGCCACAGGCAGGGACACCTCCCACTGGATCAGGGGCTCCAAACCCCATCCAACCTGGCCTTGAGCATCTCCAGGGATGGGGCAGCCACCACTTCTCCAGGCATTTTTCCTGAGCCCCAAGCCTTCTAAACTTTATTTGATGCTGTAAATGAAAAGTTTTAAGCACTTTGGATGAAACCAATAGGCCAGCGTGTGCCATTAGTGCTGGAATCTTCTCTACGGTCTTGGCCATTAGCACCGAAAGGTCACCGGTCTGTTCTTGAAAAGCTGCCCTGCTGCAACTGTAAAGAAGCTTCAGGACGCTCCTGGTAGAGCCAGCAATGGATCCTTACAGAAACTCCTTCTATTTTTCTGCTAAGGAAGGAAGGAACATTATAATTAGGGGCAATGTCAGAGGTAGGCAAATACCCCCTAATTGTATGCAGATGATAGAGCTGGTTCAACCTTTTGACTAGTGAAGCTTTCCTCAATTTGGGATATTGTGATCCTAATCAGGGACCTCTCCCCATACATCAAAGCCGTCAGGCTGAACCCGCATACCTTGGGGCTGGCACAGCTTGATTGCAAAGCTTCCTGCGAGCAGGCTCATCCCTGGCCAGGTGTCTTTCCTGCTCTGGACGACTGATTCCTTTCTACTCTTCATCACTGAGGGAAAGAAATTTAATCCCAATATTACTGCCAGCCCTGGAATGGACCCACTGATTTGGAAACGTCACCCTTGCGTTGTCCTGAAATATCAATGCACAGCAACCTCTGATACCTGCTTATTTCATTGCCAACCTCTAACCTGAGGTGGAGCAGACCTGTCATTAGCGCATTCATCTGTGTTTGGATCTGTCAGCTTCCTTCCCCTTCTCCTCTTTTGTTTCTCTAATTACTTTGATTGCATCTCTGTATCCAGCTCAGGGCTGCACGGTCCCCATCCCACTTTGTGCCACTGTTATTTTCTATAGGCAGAGGAGGCGGCTTTGTGAGAGAGAGAATTGGGTCAGGATTTTAAAACTGTGAATACCGTTGTATTTGGGTCTGCAGGTAAATTTTCAGTCGAGTATACAGAAATCTCCCAGTCTGGTTTTCCAGCTTTTCCTGTTTCTTCTTGGTACTCCCTGCCTGGTACCCAGTGATGCTGAGAGCCCCAGGCTGGTCAGAGCTGCTCTGTAAAGCAGAGATGGGAGAGGTGTCTTCCAGCATCCTTTAAGTTGCATGGCATAGTCTATAAGGAATTTGAGCCATACTTTGAGTAAGCAGGTAGTGGAAAGAGTCATGTTGGAGCTCTTGTTATGTTATGTTCCCTAGGGAATGACGACTAAGCCAGGGCTACAATTGTGCCATGGGTCTCCAGGCAGGTCATTCCAGCCTCTGTGGTTCACTGCAGTTCCAGATTCTCCGTGTAGTTTAACCAGAGCATTTGCCATCTTCAGGTAAAATCTGATGTACAAGATAAAGTAAAATATAATATTTGTGATAGGCTTTTTTTTTTTGTTTCCTCAGGGACTGATTAAAATCCGAGGAGATCGCTGCTGGAGAGAGCTAACCTGCATGGATTACCACTACGAGGTGAGCAATGTGCTTTATTGAAAGTGATTCCTCTGGACTGCTTTGAATTGGTAGAAAAATGGTCTCCAACCATTCACTTCCACCAGGAAACTGTCCGTGTTTCCTTTCTTTCTCTTTTTTCCTCCTCTGATTCAAACCTGAGACTCACCAAGATCTCTTGCTTTGAAATGCTGCAGGAGGGCAGCAGAAAGGACTTTTCTGTAGAGTTGTGCTGAATGCGTTCTGCTCACACTTCTGAAATGTGGGCATATGTAGACAGAAATAGAGCATCTCTGTGCTCTCCAAGATGCTGAACGCTAATCGCTGGCAGTTTGGAATTACACGGTTTTATCTTTTTGACATCTGTTTCAGTGATTACATTGCATTCTGATTATAAACTGTGGTTTATGTTCTGGCTCAGAGTGTTGTCTCCTCTCTGATTACAGAGACAGGGAGCTCGCTTTCCCCTCTCTTTCCACCTATATTTTTGCTTTTGTGTTTCTGTATAAATTGAGTTGAGAAAGAAAGAAATTGCTGTGTACAATGACACTGCTGGGCGAATATAGAACCATAGAATCATGGGGTGGTTAAGGTTGGAAGGGACCTCCAAACCCATCCAATCCCACCCCCTGCCATGGGCAGGGACACCTCCCACTGGATCAGGGGCTCCATGCAACCTGGTCTTGAACCCCTCCAGGGATGGGGCAGCCACCACTGCTCTGGGCAACCTGGGTCAGGGCCTCCCCATCCTCACAGCAAAATATTTCTTCCTAAGATCTCATCTCAATCTCCCCTCTTGCAGTTGAAAGCTGTTCCCCCTCATCTTATCTCTGCACTCCAGATCCAGAGACCCTCCCCAGCTTTCCTGGAGCACCTTTCAGTACTGGAACCTGCTCTGGAGATGTTCCTCTGGGATGACATTCCCAGTGGACCTCCACCATGTCTGGAACCCATTTGCCCCTTCCAATTAAAGCTGGCAGAGTCTGACGTCTTTGACCTGCAGAATGTGTTCCAAGGTGTTGCCTACAAGTCACTTTTTACAGGTTAGGCACACTGAGCCATGGGAACAAGTGTGCTCGTACAGGACCTCTGTGTTTCCACAGAAGAGAATTGTGTGTGAAGCCAGAGACCACGGTACCTGTCCTGTGCCAGGATTAGGTTCCCTCTTCCTGAAACAGGAACAACATTGACCAGTTTTCCAGGTGCTGACACCTTCATCTTTTGCTCCTGTGACTGAGTTGACCGGTCCCATGTTTGAAATGGAATTTTGTGGGTCCATAAAGCCATATCTGCCATTCCCAGTTTAATTCTCCTTGAAGTTATCCTCATTTGCATTTACAGGGTTTCACCCAGTGAATGCAAGGGTGAGCTTTAATGAAGGCTGCTCTGTTAGCTCTTGTTGGACCACCAGTGTCCTGCTTCTTTTGAATAGAACTTTGGGTGCAAAGACCTTCAGTGCTGTTGTTCTTAATCCTGAACTCAAAGGTGACTGTCGTAAATTATCCTTTATTTTCTCCTGGCGGTGCGAGGACACTGCTCCGTGTGCTCCCAGGCACCTGGCAGCAAGCAGAGAGAAGCCAACTCAAAGCAAGCTCCCCCAGCATCCCCCGGCCGCTCCGCTGGTGACCCCAGCCCACAACAGTCAGCCTGCGTAATCCCAAATATTTAAAATCAAAACCAGGATCAGTTCTGTAGTCCAGAAGGCTAATTAAGACCATTCCTGTCGTATCCATAACGCGGGATCCCCAGCCTGTGCAAGTAATTGGGAACAGGGGCAGGGGGGCAGATCACATTATCAATATTAATTATTTTAATCTGCACAAAAGGAGCTGCAATAAAAGGAAAATGAAAGAGACCAAACTTTGTCTACTATTAATAACAGGCAAAGGACTGCAGTCCACCTGCCGATTCCAACCGGCCAGAGGGGAAGGAGAGACGGGTGAAGATACCTCTGTGAGGGAGGAGAGAACTGGGAATATGCTTGTAATTAGGATGATAAAACTGGGTATTGGACCAACTCGTAAGTGGACTTGGGCCAAAAGTAGTCTGCTGTGATGTATGTTGGCCACCCCAGCTCTCCTGTTCCAGTCCTGAGCTGCAGTCCAAGATCTACACGGGCTTCTCTGCCAAGAGAGTTAATGAAAACACATGGCCTCCATCTCGCGCGTGGTGAGCGCGCCCCGCACTATTTATTTGTAGTAAAACCAGCAGCCATGCTGGTGGAAAATAACATTTCCACTTTTGTCGGGAATCGTGTATAAAATAGTAAAATGTTGTTATGGCTCAGGTAATTAAACGGAGCGTGTTTTTCTTCCCTTTTTCCTTTCTAGTGTTCAGGGCCTTAATCCCAGCCTTTATGGAGATCTGTTCCTCCACTGAAGACCCTCTGTTTAGAGGGCTTACGATCTGTGACGCTGTGTAATTTGGAGAGGGAAACGGCAGAACGCATGGTTTACATAGGAAAGGTATTTTCCTACCAGCCTAACGCTTCTCTGATCCCTGAGGAGTAGATGGGCTCCGGTTAGGTTGGAGGAGAAAAGCAGGCTCTGATGGAGATGGTTTTGCTGCACCACCATCCCCAGCCTGGCCTGTGGAAACTACCTGGAGGCTGGGGTGAGGGCTGGGAGTAGAAACACTTGGTGGATTAATCGCAGCTCTGGGTGCCAGGATTTCCAAGGTCTAATCCCAGCTTGGCAAGACAACCACAAACAGGGAGTTTAACCTCCTTCTGCATCAGTTTCTTCACTGATGTGGCCAGAGGCTCCAAGGAGGGTGCACGTCTTTGTACGCTGGTGAGGATGCAGGTAATCCTAGTGCCACGCAGGTAATCCCGGTGCCACACAGGTAATCCCAGTGCCATGCAGGTAGTCCCAGTGCTTCTGATGCCCCCAAACTCCATGTGCAGCCATGTCCACATCAGAGTGTGTGAACACAGTGGTAACTGGCAGGTGAAGCCCTGGGCTCTGACATGCCATGGGCTTTATTTAATTGTTGGGTTTGCCATCATTTCACTGTTGGCTGTGGTTAAATGGCTTCTTTCCCTGTAAGAATTCCCAGTAAAAGGGAATTTGCTCAGTGGAACCTGCTTCTGATGCAGTGAACGCAGAGGGAAGCTGCTTCTGGATTTTAGGTCTGTTTGTCATCAGGATTATTAAGCATTTATCTGCTGTGTACACAATGGTTTACAAATATGTGTGTGGCGGTTTGCAGGCTAGAGCCGGATTTCTGCTTCCACTGGAGCTCATGGCACGGATCCCGTGGCGTTCAGCAGCTTCCTGCCTGTTGGGTGAGACAGAGCAGCCTCAACTCCTTGCCTGGAGCAGGGAGATGCAGCTGAGCACGTCCCCTGTCCGTGCTCACTCCCAAGGGCCTCCTGCACCACCACCCAGTGCAACAGCTCCCACCCACAGCCTGGCTCCTGTGTGCACCAGGGGAAGTGTCTGTTATGGAAGGTTTTGTGCCACTCAAGGTGATTTCTGGAGCTTGCCCAACTTGCAGGACGTTGCCCAGCATGAGCTGGAGCAGCTTTCTAACCCCAGGAGTAGGTACCAGGTCTGTGAGCCAGGAGGTGGGATTAGGGATCACCAATTTGCTCCCCATGGGCCTCCTACCATCCCTCCTGTGCCAAGCTTTATCTGACCCAAGCTTTGCTAATTCTGGGTGTGCTGCTTGGCTGGCAGAAGCACAATGTCTTAACGTGCTCCAGAGGCAGAAAATCCTCTTGTGTAAGAGCTATATTATAAAATCTCCCTGCTAAACCTGCAGCTCTCTGACCCTTGTGCCCACACTGTTGGGCACCTTGTGACCATATGTCCTGGTGCAGGGCAGGGTTGAGTGACCTGTGCAGGAGATGAGCGTTTCTGACCCACAACCAGCCCAAATGGAACCCCATCGGATGCTGGCGGTGGCCTTGACAGAGCAGTCAAGCAGATAATCTTAGGGGTTTAGACATGGGAAAGTCCTACATGGTCTCATCTATTGCATCTCCCTGTTCTACTGGAGCAGGACTCCCTGGGGGATGCGATCCAGCGATGCATTTTTCTAATGGCTGCCAAAGTATTGTTGCTTTTTAATTAAGGACAGCTATCTTGTAAAACTCAGCCACCAACTGGTAGGAACAGCTGCTGAAGCAGCTGCTCAGGCAGGCAAGCGTGGGGACGAGAGACTTGCTGCGCACCGAAACTGTGCCAGAGCTGTTCCACACCGCCAGGGGGTCCCTGGCATCCTGGTGGCCTGTCCTCAGCCTGACCCATGCTGGGTGAAGCTCAGCAGAGGTGGCACCATCCTGTAGACCTCACCTAGAGCCCTGCATCCAGCTCTGGAGTCCTTGGCACAGGAATGACATGGATTTGTTGGAATGAATCCAGAGGATGCCACAGAGATGATCTGAGGGCTGGAGCACCTCTGCTATGAGGACAGGCTGAGAAAGTTGCGGTTGTCCACCCTGGAGAAGAGGAGGCTTTGGGAAGACCTGAGAGCAGCTTCCCAGCCTTCTCTTCCCCAGACCGAACAGCCCCAGGTCCCTCAGCTGCTCCCAGAACCTCTGACCTCCAGCCCCTTCCCCAGCTCTGTTCCCCTTCTCTGGATGCATTCCAGCCCCTCAATGTCTTTCGTGTAGCGAGAGGCCCAAAATTGAACCCAGGATTAGTTCTCAGTGCTGCTGAGAAAAGCTTTGTTCTTTGCACAAGAGGCTGTGCAGCCGCAAAGGTCACTTCTTCAAATTTGTACAAATTGTCGCTAATTATTCTGTAACAGTTTTTCCTAACTAGAGGCTGTCAATCAGTGCTCCAGCTCCTGGGTACAGCAGCTCTCCTGTTCCCAGAGAAGCTCTCTGGAGCAAAATGTCTTTTGTACGTAATTAGGGGCTTGCTGACTGATAGCTGTGCTGATAAGGGTGAGGAGGAAGCTCTAACCGCTCTTTAACTGCCTCTTGATTTCTTTCTCCCTTTCTCTTCACTGTATTAGACTTTTCATCTAGCTTTTCCCAACCTATTATGAAACAAAAAGTGAATAATATCTAGCCATTCATTCCGATAAATCAGAAAATGAGCTGCTTTCACGATCCCTGGTGTCTCAGGGTTGGCTTTGTTCCAACAGTTTGCATTGCTGGAAGCAAAAATGTTCCTAACAGGGAAGCAGAGACTCAGATCTTGTGCTCAAAATGAATGTTTTAAAGTTACAAATTAGTATGAGGGAAACAGTGCTGAATTGTACAAAACCCAAGAATATTTAAAATAAATGACCAGTTTTATTAACATTTTAAAGTATTTATGTAGCATCCCAAATTTACCATTACTGGCCCTTTACAGAATCTTCTCCATTCTGAGGACAATCCAGGCAGGACTGATTGTCCCAGTAATGAATTATTAAGGTCGTCAAAATGTATTCCCAAGCTGTGGCTTCGCTGTGGAACTCCTAGGAACCCCTGGCTGTGCGAGCATGGATTTTACAGGTGGGCTTTCCAAAAGAGATGTCTCAGATCTTCCCCTTCCAGCAGCCCCTAAAAGGAAACCAAGGAACCCACCTTTTTGGTTCTGGCACAGCTGAACCAGTGAGCTGGCACTTTTTCCCCTTGCTGGTGTGTAATGGTCTGGATTTGTTTCATTGAACACAGAATAATGTGAGTCTCTGTTCCTTCCTTTGTGCAGAAGGTGAACTCACATGGTTTTGCTGATGGATTTTGTGGGTTCCCCTTGGGACAGGAGGTGTTGTGTTGCAGTAGTTGTGTTACCAAAGTCAAGGCTGCTTCCAAGTCCTGGCACGTGTCTTATCAGATGGTGTTTGCTGCAGAATTGGTTGAGGCTTGGAGGAGGGACAAGATGCACCCTTAGCACAGGGAAAATTTGCACATTTTCCCAAAACCATTAGAAAAGATTGTGGAAGTCCAGCAGTCCAGCATCTGGGAGGAGTTAAAAAGTGACCATGGGATTTGATAGATTTGTGAGCCCAGGGTGAGGGCCTGCCCCCAGCATCTGGGGGAGGTTTGAGAAGTGACCGTGGGATTTGATAGACATACCATGAGTTTCTGGGATTGCTCACAGCCTGTCATTACTTGAAGCAGTAAAATTTGAACTCTGAAAGATGTGTTTCTGTGAAAATAGGAGTGAATTGAGTTGTGGTCCATCTCTGCCCTCACTGGACAACTCTCCATGTAGAAGCCAAAGCCTCTGTTATGAGTCCTCTGTAAAGAGAGCCAGGACAAAATGTGGTTCAGCCCATGTTTGATTGTTATATAAATGCGGTTTCTTTTCATCTGTTGTAAAAACAAGCTGCTGTTTGTATTAAGGTGACCGATACCAAAAGGAAGAGCATGCTTATGTTTGGCTGCTTTTTCTTTTATTCCATTTGGTCATAAGTTTTGAAGAATGACCTTTTTAGAGGCGTAATTGAAAAACCAGTTGTCCTCCTTCACACGTATGGAGGGGCTGCTTAGTGTGGGTTTGAAGCTGAGGATTAGGTGGTTTCTTCTGTTTTTTGGCGATTTGCATGATGTCAGTGCTAGGATTGGAAGAAGGGCCAATTCCTGACCTTGCCTGTGATCAGTTCAGTAACAGGATCCATCATAAGGTAAGTGCATGAAGCAATAATATTGGCAGATAAATGTCAACACAACATCTAAAACTTATTACACTGCGTCTGGATTTTGTATCAGGCTGCTGCAAGAAGCAGAATCTCTATCTGAGAGAGGTTTTCAGATGAGTCCCAGGTGCTCTGGTCTGGATGCAAGAGATCTTTGAATGCAGTTTGCTAGAAATGTTGGTTATTCCCAACTTTGGACTGGGCTCTGTTGTTCTGATAACAGTCAGATGTGCACAGCGCTTCAAAAGAGAGGGAACAAATGCTTTTAAAGGCGATATTTGTGCTCAGCTCGGGAAGATGGGCATTGCTTGGGTTTACTGGCAGTAGCACAGACAGACATTCAGTGGCTGTGTCACTTCCAGCTGAGAACTTCTCGGAAGGAGGTTGGGTTTTCCAGAGCTTAGGCGCTGGCAGTGGCTTCTGTTGCAGAAAATGCTTCTGAAAAATGGGGACTGAGCTCTCAAAATCTGTTGAGAGTAGATTTTCAGAAGTATTACTGTCCTTGTGGAGCTGTAATTTCAGAAACATGATGATAAATACTGACATTTATGCCCAATCCTGCTGCTTTTTAAAAAGGAAAGGGGATATAGGTCTTCTGCAGTCAGAGGATGCTCCAGCAGAACAAGGGTGATTAATGACATTGGACCTTCAGCAGAAGAAAAGCAGATTTTTCCTACTTGCAGGGACATGATAGGTATTATTTTATTCCAAGCGGAGCAGGCAGGGCAGCTGTGTTCCAGAGCCCTGCACTCATGCGAGCGCAGGTTTACAGTCTGCCAGCGTTTGCTCCAGGAGTCTGGCTTGTGTTACCCTGACCAGCAAACCTGACAGACGGATGGTAAGTGGATTCCCACCACCTCAAAGTCAGCATCATCTTCATCGGGACCAGGATCCCAGCAGTGAATTTAGGAGAAGGGGGAGGAGCGTCTGCTCAAAGAACCATCGAAATAAGAGGTAGAGCTGCAAATCAGCATCATAAAGCAGACCTGGCATCTTTGGCCCAGGCTTAGGAAACCACGTACAACTGAAGTGAACTGGACATAAGTGGGTGCTGAGAGGGACTTTTAGAAGAGCCTTAAGAGGGAACTAATGGCAGGGATTGGAAGGATGAGATAAGGGGTTAACAATCCCTCCCAGACGCCAGCTCCCACAGGTGGCACAGCACTGCGTTTGCTACAGGGTTTTATCTCAGTGCATTTCTTCACCAAAAGGAATTGGATTAAAATGATGAAAAATGAAGCAAGCAACCTCTGTGACTCTCGCTTCAATAGAAGCCAAGCTGGTTAGAGGCACCTGCCACTTGAGTCACCCACTGCTTCCCACCCGTTGCCTCAGCTTCCCCCTGATTTCCAGCGATATTAAAACAAAATCGGATAAACTAGTGAAAGTTGAGTGGAAATGCCCTCCAGGGAACTTTGTGTTGTGAGCCTTTTGAGGCTTTTGAAGCGTAGGAAGACATTATCCCTCCCCACTGCCGGGATCAGCAGCAGAACTGTCAGTCACATGCTCTAAATGCATTGGGAATATGCCAATACCGTTTTCAGCAGTAATACAATTCCTCTTCCTGGATTCTTTTCTGTTTTTCTTAAGGATTTGTTTTAAGCCCGGTGAAAGCTTCCTGTACAACTATTGGATTTCATCTCTTTGTTACACTCTCACTGTTTCGAACTCGTTTAGAGACCACCCAGGACCCTCATCACTTGCCCCAAATATTCTCCTGTTTTCTCTTCCTCCCCCCTCCCCTATTCTTGTATTTTTCAATCCGAATGTGATTAATCCTTACAAACCACATCTCAGCCACTTCATCAGCTCTCCATACTCTGACCCTCTATGCGACTTTTGTCCTGCTGACCAGCTTCTCCAGTAGACACATGAACGATGGAGCCCATCACTTCTCTCTGCCTCCCATGGGATGTAGGGAATGATCTACTGCTCATGAAATGTTCAGGACCCAGGAGGTTTGTCAGCTTTGAAGGTAACTGTGGCAATGCTCCACTAATTATTTAAATTGTGAATTTGTGAGCTTGTTAATGGTGTTTTAAGAAACCTGCAAAGAGGAGAAAGATGACAAATTTCAGTGCTATCTGGAAAGCAGAAACGAGAGGGGAAAACTTTCCAGTCTTTCCAAGTAAGATGTATGTTATCTCTCTCGCTTTATGCTCAGTTGGCCTCCCTAGTGTGGTGTCACCAACTCCGCTGTTGCAGTCCTCCAGGCTCCACATCCATGTTCAGTGAGCAGGATTGGCTGCCTCGCCTGGGACCCTCTCCCATGATGAGGCAACCCCGACATCCAACCTGAAGCTGGTTCAGACCAGCCCAGATCCCT
Organism: Coccyzus lansbergi; assembly: GCA_033558105.1. NCBI lineage: Eukaryota > Metazoa > Chordata > Aves > Cuculiformes > Coccyzidae > Coccyzus > Coccyzus lansbergi. Next base: position 907,086 of record JAUMJK010000294.1, read on the forward strand.
CACACAGGTGCAGTCACCCCTACACGCTCTGAATGGTCCAAACTAGTCTTCATGGCAGTAATTATATTGATTTATCATCTGTCATAGCACACATGGGCATTAAGTGGTGTCTTTTCTGGTCTCCTACGTAGCAACATGCAGCCACACTCAAGGGATATTCAGTCTTTTCATCCATTCCCATCTTCCCCCGTGCTTGTAGGGGACTGACCATCTTTCCAGTTCCCTTGCTTTGGAGACCTTTGGGAAGATGCAGGCTGTGGGCTTGCCAAAGTTTAGTGCTCTTCCTATCCTTAATGTTTGCTCTCAAGGGTCCAGAAGTCAAAGTGAAACTGAAGCTTGAACACTGCAATTTCACATAGTATCAGCAGCAAAGTGGTGTGTGCAGAGCTCCAATGTACAATTAAATCATATAAAACCCAGCCTACATCCTTGCCATCTGCTTTTCCAGAGAAAGCAAAATAACTACACGCTTTTAATTGCAGATAGAGTTTAAACAAATAGGGTGTTGGTTTACAAGCTGGTGCTTTCTTCTTTGGAGATCAGATTACATTTCCATCAGGTTATGAAAATGTGCTACTGTTCCATCTCTTTCTTTGACTGTTAAATGTGCTAAATTGTTTAATGAATTTTCACATGATGGAGAAGTCAGTCCTAATTTGATAAGTGAAATACTGAATTTGTTCCCTACAGAATAGTAGACCCAGAAAAAAAGTTCTACTGAAGATGCTGTGTCTCCGGTGGTGGGTGTGTTTGCGCATCTTCTCCTCTGATGTCTTACTAGGATCCTCTTAGGGCAATAACTTTCTCCTGTTCTCAGGTTAACACTGTATTTATTAATCATTGCACACACCAAAAGTTTGAGGTTCAGCTTCAAGTTTCATTTCCACGGTAAAGTTGGACTGTCCAGGAGAAGGACCAGCAGAGTTTAACAACAAGCAGAACCCTTCCACTTACTGGTAAAAGTTTGAATCACAGAATGGTTTAGGTAAGAAGGAACTCAAAGCCCATCCAGTTCCAACCCGCTGCCATGGACAGGGACACCTCCTACTTGACCAGGGTGCTCAAAGCCCCATCCAGCCTGGCCTTGAACACCTCCAGGAATTGGGCAGTCATAATTTGCATGTCTTCTATTTACACTTCATTCGTGCTGTTTCCACGCAGTTCTCTGTGTTTCCAAACTTTCCGTGTTGAACAAGTACTTGACTTGAGTTGCAGCACACAGGTAATGTCCCTTCAGTAACTGGGGGCTGGTGGCCTGATCCAGCAAGCCCACATAACTCTGTAAAAAGAAGAATACAGTATTAGGACGGTGCAGGAATGAGTTAACTCCAAGTCTCTGCTGTGGTGTTTTGCTCCGAAGTCGTGTGCGCCAAACTGACCTTTAATCTTGGAATATAAATCACTTTCCAGTCCTATTATTTGTAAAATCCTACAGGCTTGCAAATGCACAAAAGAATCCTTTGTCTCTTATTAATTTAATTTATAGGTTAAAGTTTCAAATCAGTGGCAAGCGAAAACTGATTTACTATTCACTGCAGGAATTACCCTTCTGGAAAGCACGGCATTTGCTGGACTGCCTTGAAATTGTGATGTGTAATTAGGAGCTTCTGTAATTATATATAATGTAATATAATTTGCTTATCTTTTTTGGTATGTATTCTACATAAAATCTGGGAGGGTAACTCAGTGTGGATTAGCTCCTTCATCCCTAAAACTCAATGGATCAAGAAAACCACTGGGGTTTGTCTTATTTTGTTAACATCATAGCAGGATCGATGTTTTTTCAGTATTTGAAGTTGCTGCCTTTTTCATTTATGTGTGGAATTATCCCAGCATCTCTCGCACGATGCTACAACAAAAAAAAAATAGCTGCTTCTGTGGTAAAATGTAGATAAAAGCAGTATGGAGCTTTTTCCCACCAGTTCCTAGATGATCTTTAAGGTCCTTTCCAAACCGAGCTGTTCTATGACTTGCTTTCGTCTGATTTAAGCTACGAAATACCCATGTGGAGTCACACGTGGGACACTGGTTTCTCTTCCCAGGGCTAGGAGTGTCCTCATCTGTTCAGATCCATTTGTTCTACTTTGTGGGATTTCTAGTTAAGCACTTTTGTGACCGAGTTTTCTAATCTGTCTCAAAATAACTCGTGACAAAGAAGTAGAACTTTTTTTCCTAACTGTGCTGTTGTACACAGTTCCAAGGTGGAAGCTTCAGCTCTTCCAGGTGCTCACAAGAAGCTTTCACCTCTTGACCCATTCTCATGGAAAATTAGGGATTGAGAATTGTTTCCCTTGCAAGCATTATGGAAATACTTGTATTAAAAATGGCATTTATCTTGCTTGTATTCATGAATTCACTTATCTGTATTTTCCAAGGCTCATATTCTTCCCCTTCCCACTCAGCCTGGCCAGCTCGATGGCTAAGAAGGGGTTTATTGCTTTAGCATTAATCAAGACATTTGACAGAATTGAACTGGATCCTGTCCAATTAGACTGAGACAATATTGAATTTCGGACTGTCGTGTCGGATCCATTTGAATGTAACACAAGCTTGTCAGTCTCTGCAATCAATACATCAGTTTAATAACCCAAGTCTGAGGTGAAATGAGTGCTCACCTTGCCCCTGAGTCATGGATGGTGGCTGGAGTCAGTGAAGCTGTGTCTGGGCTGCGTGCTAGGGTTTCCCATCAGCCGCTGAGGACACTGAACAAAAGCTGTGCGAGACAAGCAGGGAGAATGGTTTATTCCTCTTCTTAGAACCACATTTGGTGAACTTGGCTTCCTCCAGGAACCTGGTAGCATCTGGAGTCCTGCTGCTGATTCTGCTCTTCCCTCAGGCTCGGCACTCCAAGCTGTTGGCTGCCTTGATGAGTTGTGACCAACATCGCTGTTTACCCACATTCAGTGTAGATGTAGTGAAGGCATTTTTTACTATTTTTTTTACTATTTTTACAGGGTTTTTTTACACTGAATGTGGTGAGACCCTGACCCAGGTTGCCCAGGGAAGCTGTAGATGCCCCATCTCTGGAGGCAATCAAGGCCAGGTTGGATTGAGCATTGAGCAACCTGATCTGGTTGAAGATGCCACTGCTCATTGCAGCAGCACTTGGACTAGATGGCCTTTAAAATTCCCTTCTTGACCCAAACCATTCTGTGATTCTATTCCTGTTTTTTTTTAACTTCTGAATATCAGACTCACATGGAGCAGAATGTGGGGCAACATTAATCTGCAACTGCTGGAGTAAAGCAAGTTCTGCTCTGCAAACAATACTATTAAAGAGCATTTATTGAAATATAAAATGTGAGTTGGCTTTCATACCCACTAGTCTAACTGCATTACTTGCCATGAAGAATGTGTAGGTTTGTTGGTAGCTCAAGGGCTTTGCAACAGCCTTCATCTTGTTTGATAAAACCTCCTGTCATCTGTCTAAGGAGTGGAAATCGTATCCCACACAGGAGGTGGCCCACGCTCTGTATGAAACGAGCTAGGATTGGTAAGTCCTTAAGGCAAGAGTTGCAATTAACAGTTTGCAAGCAGCCCACAATGGAAATCTGCTCAAATGTGTTACCCTTGGCCCAAGGCAAATAAGTACAATATTTTAATTCAATGAGTTAATTGCAGTTTTAGCAGCTTTGCAATGCCGGGTTTGGCAGACGATGTGAAATGCCCTCCTGATGGACGTGAAGCCAGAAGACTAAGAACACCAGCACAGATATTGAAACCCAATGTGAGTAAGAACAGGCTGGGAATGTTTCTTGACTCATTACGTTGTTCATTAATGATTTTTCAGTCTTACTGCTACACTTACATTGCTGCAAATCATCTCTAAGATATTTCTAGCAGCTACAGAAAGAGCCCCATGAGCATGATTGGATCCTGAGTTCTCTAAGCATTACCTACAGGCTCGGTGTGTCATCTCCCTTCACCTGGGCTCACCAGTTCTGTTGGTAAACAGAGCTGATGGACATTTCACAGCCTGTTCCTCCTTTTGAACGTTGAACCTGAACTATCTGAGTGCACAAGGGATTGACAAGAGAGAGCAGGAGCCAAAGAAAACTGCAGTCACCTCTTTTCTCTGCCAAAAGAAGTGAGAGGATAATGTAGCAGGGAGTTATCAAAGGGCAATTTTCCCAAAGCCGGTCAAACCTGACTTTCCTAATTGAACTTTATGTAGAGAGCTGCTTGGTTTTGTAACTTGTCAAGATTAAAGTTCACCTGAGAGTACTTCACCAAATTCCTGCACCTCAATCTCACTCGTGGACCTTGGAGTTGGGACTGTTGTGAGGGAAACTTCTTCCAGCAGTTCTTGGGCCAAATGTGATTCTACCAGAAGATGCTTGGGAAGGTCCCACAGAGATTGTCAGAAGGAGACTGAGGATGCCGCGGGAGGATCAACACCTGGAAGCCTCCAAGAGGAGGCAGCTGACCCTGACACAGAGGGTGCCCCAGCTTTCTCCTGAGGGGATGGTCTTCTGTGAACGTGTTTTTCTTCTGCCAGTGCTCCCCACGTGGTGCCCTTGTGCTGCAGGACGCAGTTGTGAGAGGCTGGCAAGCTCACCGTTCCCTGGCCAAATCCTGCTGGGATGCTACTTGTAACAAGTGCTGTGCATTTCCAGCAGGTTGATCCCTTTGCTTCCCAGAAATCTACACACTCTTAAGTGCAATCCTTTAATTCTTTAAGCCACCAGTTTAGATTTCACCACAGTTTGTGAATTTGTCATCGCTGAGGATTTCCTTTAGAAGTTTTGTAAGCAATATAACCAGAAGTGTGTCTTTAAAAAGCAGCTTTTCACCAATTGCAGAAGCAAAATGCAAAATAATTGATCTTAGCATTCCTCTGTTTGTGTGCAGTTTTCATTGAATCACTCCTGCTGTGCGTGTTCCAAACTACTCACAGGACCCAGCGGTGCCTTTTATAACTCCCTTTTGCAGTTCTCCGTGTGAAATATGCAGCAGTGGCTGCTTCCATACCAGGGATTTACTGTCTGTTGTTTTATTGCTCCTCCAAGTCTCACAATTGAGCCCATCGCTTCCCTCGTTACTGCAATGAGTTGATCAAGCTGATGGGTGAGGTGGAGGGGAGTTCTCGGAGGTGAGGGAGTGCGATGCTGCACAGGCATGGAAGCCCTCCGTGTTGCCTTATTATTAAATGCAAAGCTCTCTCAACTAAAAAGCACTTCTGAGATGGGTAATTGGTACATTTTCCTGTTTGTGGGACAGCCGTAGATCTAATAAAGGGAAAAGCTGCTGTTAGAAGGGCTGTGAAAGATCAGGACAGGGTTTTTTTCATTGTTATTTTTACTGCTGAAGTTAAAGATCAAGCACATTGGGTGTTTTTGAGGATTTTATAGAATGATTTGGATCAGAAAGGAACTTAAGTATCATCTCATATCCATGACTTTGTCCTGCTTACTGTCTGTACTGTGTCTAAAAGATTTGGTCTTGCTCTTCTTCCTAGCTAGACTAACTGAAGTGTAACCCCGCGTGGAGGGTGGGAGGCAGGAGTGGGACCCTGCGGGGCTCAGTGAGTGCGAGGGGGAAGCTGGAGCACAGGAGTGGGTATTTACTTTACTCCTTGCTCAGCACCGTCGCCTGTTTTGTCTGCCAAGGATGAGTCCAGGTTTCATTTCATGTGATTTGCCTCCAGCAAATCTCAGAGGAGCTCGTACCAGGCTTGAGACCTTTCAGCCTTTCTCCCTCGGAAAGTACTTTCTTTAGGCAATAATGCAGGCTTTTAGCAGGGCTGCCTCTGCATCAAGCGTGGTATGGGTTTAATTTGCTAGTTAAGATATTACTGGCTTCTCCTAGATTTCTAATGTTTCCTCTTCTCCGAAATCTTATATGTCACCTATATGGGAGCCGTTTGGGCTGGGGGGTTTGAGGAGAGCACTCAGGAATTTCTTACTGCTTCTCTGGCACTTTAGTTCAATTTACACTGTACACTAAAGAAATAGTTCCCTTTAGGTTAGGATAGGTTACACGCTCTCCTCTGTGGAGGAACAAAGGACTGTCTGTTACAGCAAGCTCAGATCTAACTTGGGAGGTGATGCTGCAGACGGTGAGGATGTGAGCTGGGATTTTGTGGGTGTCTTTCACATTTAGTGGGGTGATAAGCAAAGAGAGCATTGCAATAAAATAGGACACAAACAGCCCCTTAAATACTGACAGGGTGGAAATACATAAGATGATTAAAGCACACGATGTTGGCTGTGTTGTTGTTTTCTGCAGGGACCCTGTAGAACCCTTTGTGGTTTGGGGGTTCTGGACCCTGTGGTCCTCGCCTGCTGAGAGGGGCAGCAGGTCAGGCGGGTCGGGGCTGCCCTGGGGCTGTATCGGTGCACACTGACAGCTCCTCATGGACTCCTCTGTGGATTCTCTCAACACTGAGCTTAACTTGCATCTTCATACTAGATTTGAGCTACTTTGGTGCTGATCTATGCAGTGGTAAAAGGTGATGGTCAGAAATAGGTGAAATTGCTTCTTTTTTGGTTTTGTTAGCACTGGGAGGTGGATTTGGTTGTGGAACCAAGAGATCATAAGTGTCTGGCGTGTGCTGAGTGCATCCCAGAAAGGTCACAACAAAGTACCATGAGGGTACTTGATTTTCGTCCGAAACACACTCTTGTTAAAGCATCTTGGGAGTAATTCCTCTCAGTGTGCATCTGTTCATCTTGGACCTGATTCTGCAGTGTGCTCGCTGTCGGTGTGCCCAAAAGAACTTGGTCAGATGTCAGTGGGTAGTGATGAACTCTCCATTTAGTGTTGGGTTTTTATAGTTTTATGGTTTCTGAGAGCGCCCAACTCTTGGATCACTGCTCTTTTCACAGTGGCCCAGGATTAGCTGGCTTCAGGATTCGGTTCTACCTGTTGAAAGAATTTATTATAGAAAGTATTGAGAGCTTTGTCTCGTTTCATTTACAGATTTCACAAGATAAATTGTATCCACGTTATAGGACTGTGAATGTACGCTCATGACACCAGCTGGTTTTGATAAACCATAAAACGTCCCTTCTCGAGAAAATGAAACACAAGATTTACAAAACAATTATGCATCGGCCTTTTTATTCCCTTCCCTCAATGTTTGAGTTTAATTTTATTGCTTGAGATTTAGCAGAAACTTAATACTTTATCTTCTTCTGAAGAGCGATCCGTCTCTCCGAGGCCCAGCATTCCTTTGGCCTTGCAGTGCGTTCCAAGCACAGCTTATGCTTTGCCAGATTTCAGTTGCTCTCTACCCAAGCTGCCCCAGTTTAGTGGATGGTGAAAACTTTTGAAGTTGGCTCAAGAATGTGCTTTACGTTCAGTTGCGTGGCAGGAAAGATTCCTGCTTTTTAATTTTTTCATTTAAAGCAGCCTTTGGTCCAAAAGCCAGACTCAACCAAGCCGTCATGAGTCACTAATCTTTCCAAACGCTGGGTTAGCCCTGCAGAGGTATCTATTTATTCAATAAGGATCCAATACTTATCTTTATTGAAAGTAAGTCATTTAGAGCCACCAATGCAGCACTTCGTTTTGTGGTTATTAGATGAGCATTGAATCTGCTTTGCAGTGGGGATGTGGTTCTTCAACTTTACTAATGATAGGAGTTTCGTTAGTGTCTGTGGGGCTCCGGAGCAATAAATACTTCCATGTGGGAGAATTCAAGATAGGAGTTTTATGGACGTTTGTGCACAAGGACATCTACCAGCTCAGGATCATTTGGAATCACAAAATCATTAAGGTTGGAAAAGACCTCTAAGATCATCAAGTCCAACCGTCAGCCCAAATTTAATGTGTGATTGAAATCAAATATGATCAGTGTTACTGGAGAAGGAAAACCTGGCACGTGGAGGTGAAGAGGACAAGGGTTTAGAGAATGCTGTGGGCTTGCTTGAAATCTGAGGAGCCCTGAGGTACCAGCGCATTCATATCATGGGAAATGTGGTGGGTCAAGATTATTGAAGTGGGCTGTGATGGAAGAGGAAGACGTGCAGAAGTAGATCTGTAGGAAACCTGACTTTGGAGCTTCTGCTCCTGGTGGCACAGCTCTCATAGCTTTTGGCACTGTTTGCTGCATGCAGGAGAGAAAACTGGGAAGGAAGGTACTACTGTTGAAGCATTCGGCAGATGCACCCAAGACCTATCTTCTAGATCAGACAATAGTCTGGGTCCAGAAGTGCTGCTGCTTATGTTGTAGAGCTGCGGGCTTAGGCTGTCTCTAGGACTGCCATCTAGTGCTTTCCCATAGTACTGGAGCATCCCAAAGCCTTCACTTTGGAGAAAGTAAGGTGGTTCTGTTGTGCTAAACCAAGGGGTTGTGGAAAGCTACGTCCTCTTGTTCTAAGTTTCTTCAGAGATTTCATGTTTGTCTTCTGCTTGGTCTGAGTTTCTGGATTGAGCATGAGATGTGAGGTGGAAATCTCCTCAAACGGGTTTATGTATGTACTGCAAAATCAGCTTGTGTTCCTGTCATGTGTGCTTGGGAGGAAGGTGTCTCTGCAGGGACTCAAGCACAGCTTGGTGGAGGCAAACAGTCCACTCTTCCCTTGGATTCTGGATCACAGCATGGAGCTGGGGAGAGACACTTGGATTCGCCTTCCTCGAGGGTACCCGGTGTAGCTCCCAGACTGAAAGAGTTAATTTGTTAGAGACAGGCTCTGGTGTAATGAATGTGCTCTGTATTAGTGAAGATGGTTGATCATGTCTTTATGATCTGCTGCTCCATGGAGCTACTCCCCCTTGATATTACTGCAGTGGGGTAAAACGCTGAGCTTTAAATGCTTATTTCCAGTCTGCTCACTCAAAGAATGTCCTTTGTTCCTTTAAACTGAAATGGTGCCATTTCTGGGGAAGGATAATGCCCCAGGCTACCTCGTAGGAGGGTGGAGGTGGGTGGAAGAATGATCACATTATTCCCTGTAGACATGTGGTTAACTGCACATGCGGAGGGGCTGCTTTTATGGGTGCGGGTGTCTGCAAGGACGGCTGGGTTTCTTCTCATTTGCAGGGGAAAGAGAGGGAACTGTTTGGGTTTTTCCCCAAAGGGCTTCACCCCAAAGGTTATCAAGATGTTGTAGCATTTGCCTTTGTGAGCTTGGTTCTCACATGAAGGTCCCCAACTCCCTGTTGACACATTTGCAGGCAACTCTGAATTGTGTTGCGTTTTGTGAGCCTGTGCCAAGGCTGTAGTATTTTAATGTGGCTGATAGCGCGTAAATCTGTCCATATTGTGGCACATAAACAACAGCATTTTCCCTTTGCAGCTTTAAAAAATATGCAGCATTGTTTATTCCTCTCGTTTTTGTCCAGTAACACTGGGCACCTCCTGCCCTAATGTAACAACTGAGAAGGCAAGTCCCCTTTTACAGTGAAATAGGAGATGGTCTGCTGGTTGATATTTGAGTAATTCCATTCCTCATGCTTTTCTAGAGGTTATTCTGGAGCACCTCTACTCTGAGGACAGGCTGAGAGTTGGGGTTGTTCTGCCTAGGAAAGAGAAGGCTCCAGGGAGACCTTAGAGCAGCTTCCGGTGCTGAAAAGGGTGCCAGGAAAGCTGAGGAGGGACTTTTCCCAAGGGCATGGATGAGGGGGAACAGCTTTAAATTGGAAGGGGGAAGATTTAGATTAGACATTAGGAAGAAATTCTTTACGATGAAGGTGGGGAGGCCCTGGCCCAGGTTGCCTGCCTCATCCCTGGAGGTGTTCCAGGCCAGGTTGGATGGGGCTTGGAACCCCTGATCCAGTGGGAGGTGTCCTTGCCCATGGCAGGGGGTGGAACTAAATGGGCTTTAAGGTCCCTTCCCACCAAAACCATTCCATGATTCTCACGTAGCAAGCTGGTACAGTGAGGATTCGATTAGGGGTGAGTGGTGGATAGAGGGACTCTCGAAGGCAGTGACAGGGCTTTCCACCCAGGATGCTCTCTGTCAGGTCCCTGAGGCATGAAACGGTGTCAGGAAAGCCATAGTAAAGCCATTAAAGGTGTCACGCTTCTTATCTGCTTTTTGTTTATTAAAAAGAAAAAAAAAGTGGCTACAAATAAAGCAGTGTCACAAGATCCTACTTGTAATTGAGGGTCCTAAATTAATTAGCCATGGTGAATGTTCTGCATGGCTTTCTCTCTCCTCTGAAGAAGGACCCCTTTGTGCATCACAGCCAAAGGCAGCGCGGGCAGGATCCACACATGAAATACCTGAGGGCATCACAGGGCCTTTTCCTCCCTCTCTTATTTTCACACTTCTCTTCCCCTTTCCCTGCCTGTCCTGTCAGATTCTTTGGATGGATTTCCTACCATCTCTTTTCAGCCTACCTTCCGCCTTAGCTTCCTCTAAAATGCCTCTAAAAATCTACAGAAGCGGTCAGGTTACCCAACTGTTGTTTGATTTTTAACTTCTGATCTAACGCTATGGGTTCCAAGACCCCCACAGCCTGATGGGTGCAGCTGATCCTCTCCCAGCTCCAACGCTGTGTTGATCCCAACTCCCTGTTGGTTTGCCAACCGTGGCTTTCACGTTATACAGAAAGTGCTGCGTGTACTCCTCTGCTGGGCCTTTTATTTAGGCCTTAAGTTTCTCTTTTGATTTGCTTTTTTAAGCCAGTTTCATCCCTATTTTGTGGAGATCGACACTGGTTTGCTCTTTGTTGACTGGGCTGTGGCTTTCATAGTGCTGGCAGCAGCAAGTCTTGATTTCTCTAGTGTTATATTTTATGGCACATTATATAGAATCATAGAATAGTTTGGGTTGGAAGGGACCTTAAAGTTCACCTAGTTCCAACCCCCCAGCCATAGGCAGGGACACCTCCCACTGGATCAGGCAAATTTGCATTACAATTTACATTTTAAAATTACAATTTAACATCAATAGTCAGCAATGGACTCAAAGCCCTTCTAGGTTTTGGTGTTTAATTTGTGCTTTCTGATCGTACAGGATTGGCCTCTGTCCTCAGTGACTGCATAAGTTTTTGCCCACTGACATCTCCTGGGCATCTGCAGAGGTGGAGTTCAGAGGTGGAGCTGGTGGTAGATGAGGAATGTGCCCATGAGCCCCAGAATGAATCAGGATGGGAAATGTGTCAGGGAAACTAATCCACCAGCTGTTCCACCAAGCTGTCACTTATCACCCGCACCCAAGAATTAGGCTAATACAATAAGTCATAAAATTATGGAATGGTTTGGATCAGAAGGGACCTCAAAGCCGATCCACTTCCATCCCCTGCTATGGGCAGGGACACCTCCCACTGGATCAGGGGCTCCAAGCCCCATCCAACCTGGCCATGAACCCCTCCACGGACGGGGCAGCCACCCCTGTTCTGGGCAACCTGGGCCAGGGCCTCTCCACACTCACAGCAAAACATTTCTTCCTAAGATCTCACCTCAATCTCCCCTCTTTCAACTTAAAACCATTCCCTCTCATACTGTCTAAGCCTTGCCTGATCAAGAGCCCCTCCCTAGCTTTCTTGGAACCCCGTTCCATACTGGAAGCTGCTCTAAGGTCTTCCTGAAACCTTCTCTTCTCCATGCTGAACAAGCTTCAACACAGGATGTTTTTCTGCAGACGCAACCACATGGACCCAGGTTGTCTCCATTCCCCGTAAGGGAACGTGTTGAGCCAAGCTCCTTGCAGAGCATTCCCAGTAGCTGAGCACCCTCTTTCCAATGGAGATGTGCTCTCAGAAACACACTCTGCTACTCCAGGAGCTCCTCTGGCCACTCCTGTATTAATGTAGAGATCTTATAAGAGGGATAAATCTAGTAAAAACCCATTCCCTTGCAGCCAACCCAACCAGTGCAATCTGGGAACCTGCCTATAATCTGTTCCAGTTGTAAACTTACAATCGGTCCTCACCCTGCTCCCCTTTTAATACTTTGGGGGCTGTTTAAGCTAAATCTGCTCAGCGTGAGTATAATCTTATTTTACTGTTCAGTGCAATGTTGTTGCAAGCAAGCCAGGCTAATTAAACTCCCTGGTCGCTTGTGGACTGACGCTTTTGATAGAGTAACTGGAGTAATTCATGTTGAAATCCAACAGCCCAGCCACACCAGGGCTGACGTTGAAGACATATTTCATAGAGCAGTAATGAGCCTAAATTTCAGGTATGCGTCCTCTTCCCCTGCCGTCCACGACACGGCAGCGCCACGCTGTTTACTCAAGGAAATTAAAGCCAGCAATGGGCATGCTGAGGGGTTTTTTTTATTTGTTTTCTGTGTTTTAAGAAAAAAAACCCCAACTAACCAAACCCCCTCCTCACAACCCCCTCCCTGACCGTTAGAGTTTGCGCATGATTGATTTTAGTGGGTGGATTAAAAGAGCAAATCTCTTCTACCACGTTCCAAATCATACATCGGAAATCATAAGGGAGACGTTTCTGCCCTGGGAGGGGAGCGTACGTTGTCTCGGTTTTAATTGTGAGGCCTGGATGTGTGCAAACGGTTTCTTAACGTAATTGGATGAGGGTCACTGCCTGCCCTGAGATATATGGGCAAGCTAATCAGAGAATAATTTCAACCGAGGTTGAAGTTGCCAGTAAAAGTTGTAAAAGTTAATTTTATAGGAGCTTGTACAAAATATCAGCGAGCACTTTTCTAGTCATGGTTTATTTGCTTTGTCTAGTGACATTTTTATTATGTTTTATTATTATTATTTGTGTTTCCAATGCAATTTTGGGAAGCGGGGAAGAGAGAGGAGGGAGCACTGACCTGATTAGGAGCTGGAGCAGCATGTGCAGCTGGATTGACCGGAGTGGAGGGTTTCATAAACTGACACAAGCTGCCCAATCACAACCAGAACTCCCCACCCATACAGGAAAATGTTTCTTCCTAAGATCTCATCTCAATCTTCCCTCTTTCAGCTCAAAACCATTCCCTGTCATCCTTTCCCTGCCTTCCTTGATCAAGAGCCCCTCCCCAGCTTTCCTGGAGCCCCTTTCAGTACAGGGAGCTGCTCTAAGGTCTCTCTGGTTATCAGAAGATAATTTTTGTGTTAAAACTATGCGAATCCTTCCTTAATCTGTTCCTAGTCATGTTAGATTGTGTGGTTCCTGTTGTTAGTAATAGATATAGCTGAGACCCAATGTCATCAGGTAGAGGTTGCTTCCATTTATATTCTTATTTCAGGTGAAATGCTTCATACTTGGATTTTTGCCACACTTGGCCTTTTTCCTCCCTGAGTTTCAGTGCAGTCTACTGTTGAGCTGGACAGACCCTTATCTCTCATCTGAGAGAGTTTGTTAAGGACCTAATTGCACAAATAGGCACACGATAGTGCACAGCAAAACCGTTAAGTCTTATCCAATGGGAGAATGAGGAGTTAAGCAATGGTGGGAACTATCCTGGAGCTCAGTAGAAAGAAGATCCCCTCATGGGACCCCTGGACCCTGTCTCTGGAACCTTCCTGCCAAACATGAGTGGGCGCCCTGCCAGGAGTAGGCTCTGCTGGGTACCACACCAAAACACACGGTATAAAATGTTATAGCCCTCATAAATGAGTAATTGCTTTGGAAAGAACCCTGTAAAAAGAACGAACGATGTCAGTACCGTGAAGTTCCCCATTACACTGGAGCAAACACCTCGAGAGCCCAGGTGAAGTCGCTGGCCAACACTGACACGGCACTGCGGGTTTACAGTCTGACTCTTGTCTGTGCTTTCTGGCAGGCTGGGCCCTGGCCCGGAACGCGGCTCCCTGCCTTTCAGCAGCGTGACTGCAATGGACTTTCTCAAAATAATTTTCTGTGGTCCTGGAAAATCCCCTGAGCTTTGCAGTTTAAATAAAGGCCAGACCTCAAATGAAAGCTTTGTAACATTCAAACAACCCCCGTTGATGGTTTCTTCAGCATGGCATGACCCTTTTTCCAAAAGCAAACAAGATAGTCATACTCGTCAATGAAAGATTTTGGGCTACTAAATGGCCTGGAATGCTTTTTGATGCCTGTCTGGTTACCTTTATGTTTTCTTCTTCCAAAATGAAAAGTTTGGTGTCTGGAGGTACTGTTGGTAATTTTGGACTTGTTCTATCCCCAGCAGGGATGTTAATGAGACGTGGTGGTACTACTCCATCAGATTTTCTTCAGGGGACGTTGAGCAAGGTTTTGGAATACAGAGTAAGAGAGAATCTTTGCAGTTGTCTGTCCTGGCATGAAATGAGTTGAAATGGAACATGGGGCAATTGAAGCACTATCTGATGCCAACACACCAGGTTGGTTACAGTAACCTGTAAACCTCCTCTGGTGGAGAATTGGCTTTGAGATCCCCGTTCTCCTTACATGCAAGAGGTGCATCATCCCTGGTGGGGTTGAAAAAACATGTAGACATGGCACTTCAGGGCATAGTTTAGTTGGCACACTGGTGTTGGGTTGACAACTGGATTCAATGATGCTAGAGGCCTTCTCCAATCTGAATGATTCTGTGATTCTAGATGAGATGAATGGTCAAGGAACGAGGGTGAGAGACACATGGCATCAGGGTGCTCCTGCTTGGACTCTCTCAATGTCTGTTCCTCAGAAATGATCTTGTGTGGTTTATTTACCCTCTTGTAAATGAAAAGTTTTTAGTTGAAGGTCACTACTCTCCATGCATTGTTGCAGGTCACACTCCTCTGTTACAATACAAACTCCTGACAGCACAGAGGTAGCTGATGGGCAATGGGACAGCACAGGTAGCTGCAAATCAAAGACCTCTGTATTTATTGGTGTGGTGGTGACCTTTCCTTGCTAGAAGGGCTGAAGGTGAGCAGAGTGGGTGGACAGCCCAGCAGTTTATTGCCAGGCTGCCCTGGGCTCCCAGCCCGCCTGCAGCCTGGTCAGCGGTTGCGTTTGTTTATGGTGACAAGAATTTTCTGCAGTCGCGTCACATTAGGTGAAAATACAAGTTTTTGAAGAGGGGGAATTGGTTTTCAGAGCCTGTTGCGAGCACCATTCTTATTCACCTTCCTGTTATTCATCTTAGCCTGTCATCTGAGCTGTGCAATCTCTATTGTTCTCTGCTGGGCTGAGCCTGGTAGCAGAAAAACAACTTCGGAGGCACCTCAGGGGACTTCACCGCTTGTAATAAACCACTGGAGGAATCAGCAAGTATTTTTGCATTGTCATTCGACCCAAAATGGGCATTTTGCCATTTGACTTCAGAGAGAGTGGCTGCTTTGCTTTGCTTTTTTTCAGGCTCACTGCATGTGCGCTGAGGTTACTCTGCTCAGCTGCACCAGTTCAGCCCAGTGCCAGGAGATTTTTTTATTATGTAGGACTGATAAAATTGAATGTAAACAGCATCTAGAAGTGTTTGCCCTGGGAAACACGGTGGCATTCCTGTGCTGGTGGGGGAATGGAAATTTGGATTCGTGCATCTTATCAGAAGCAAGAGAGACCTTCACCATTAAAAATTATGTTCTTTGTATTTTGAAAGTCTATTCAGTGTCTGCAGGACAATCAAAATCACAGAATGATTTGGGCTGGAAGGGACCTCAAAGCCCATCCAACCTGGCCTCACACACTTCCAAAATATTAGGGCTGTTGCAGTTGGTGGCTGTAATGTCCCAGGGACAGATGATATTCATTGTTTCTGCAAACATTAAGTAAAATTGTTTGCTTGCATCTGTGGCTTTGAAAAGCAGAGAGGTTACTCTTCCCTTTTTAACATCTATAGTGGATTTGGTCCCAGGCCTCATCCTTTGTATGTCCTTCAGCACAGGAAGGACATGGATCTGTTGGAGCAAGTCCAGAGAAGGCCACAGAGGTGATCTGGGGGCTGGAGCACCTCTACTATGAGGCCAGGCTGAGAGAGGTGGGGTTGTTCAGCCTGGAGACGAGAAGCCTCCAGGTAGACCTTAGAGCAGCTTCCAGCACTGAAAGGGTCTTTAAGTCGCTTCCTACCCAACCCATTCTATTCCATAGAGTCGTCCTCAGAATTTAAGAACTGAAGCAGATTTTTCTTTTTAGTAAATGCGACTTCATTGGGAAATGTGGTGGGGTTTAAATTCCCTTTATATACTGATGCACTCTGGTGTTGCCAACTGTCCCCATTGATTCTCCACAAAGTGGTCGGCTTCTGCAGTGATTAACCTCCTCCTCTTTCCACCCTTTCTCTGCTGGCAATCAGCTTCTACTCCAATCTACTGCTTTCTGGATGTTTTCCTTGATACTTGATTCTGTTTCTGCTAACGCTGACGTTGTTTACTGCATGGTTCCTAGTCTGCAGAGTGACCCTATCTAATGTGCTTCTGTAGAGCGAGATTCATCAACACGCTGATTAAGGAATTCTTGAATGCTTTCCCAGCAGTTTCCTTCATTACTGCAGACGTTAAATTCCAAGAGCTGGACTGCAAACAATATTAGTGTGGGGATGACAGATGGACACTGTAATTGTGATGCCTGCACAGCTCGAGTTTTGATTTTGATGTTTCATTAACTGGAGCAAAAAAGAAACAGTTGGGACAAGAGCGATCCTGCGTATGGACCTCTGGTGGTGGGTGAAGCTGTGCCAGGTGGGACTGGTTGTCTCCACGGCCATGGAGAGGATGCTGCAGGCAATAATACACCTTGTCCAAACCTTTGCTTTCCCTTGTCTTGAGCCTGTATTCGTCTGGTTTTTACTTTTGAAGGAATGCTGGAGTTTGTTTCTGGCTTATGGAGGATGTGGGGGTGAACTGTGGCTATCTGGTCCTCTTCCAGGGGTTCCTTCTGGCTCTGAGACCAGACACCAAACTCCAGAGAGCACTGTCTGCTCAGGTAGGATGGCAGCACCCAGGGTGCAGCCGGCTTTGGAGCAGGCTCTGCTTCCCAGGGCGGCCAGCCCACCCTGCAAAGAACACAATTAAGAGCTCTGAGACCCAGCTTTAATTAAATTCAAAAGTACCCATAAATTCCACTCATTTTTCATTACCAAGTAGGATCAGGAAGTCTCTCACTTTAATAAGCAGCCTAGCATAGTCTGTCTCTTGTACCTTTTTGATGGCTGAATCTGTTAACGGGTGAGAAATGACTTCATTCGACTCTGCTTTTTCATCTGATGTTGAGCGTTTTCACAGCTCCGGTTCCCGAATTTGGGAAAATGTGTTTAATTTTCACCATACATCGATGTGATTTGTGATCTGCAATGTCCTTCTCTCCCTTGGGCAGGTGGGATCAGCACAGGGCTTGTTGATAGTCAGGAGGGTGTTTGTCTCAGTCCTTATTTTGTCTTTATGGTGTTACTGTACAGGCCAACTCTAACGAGCTCTGTCCCAGCCGGGGACAGTCACGTGGAGGATGCACTTTGATTCTGTTATTGTTTTTATTTTACCTAAGAGCTGTCTTTGTTTCTTAACATGGAATAGGTTAAAAACTCAGAATTCTAGCTCTTAAAGAACAAATCTAGGATGCACAGGCTCCATCTCCTCTGCTGTAGAAAGCATTTAGGGACACAGAACAGGACATGGCTCAGTGGTGTGTGGTCTTGTGGTACCCGGTTTGTTTATTTCACTGAAGTGGAAGGCAACAACATTTCTTTGAAGTCCTCAATGTGGATGTGAGGCCAGTTCACTTGCTGCCTAACATCCACTTATCAGGGTTGAAACGGTTCCTGGGATTCAGCGTGAGATATTGATTATTCCCAGCACCAGTCTTTGCAGAATTCATTTAAGAAGAAAAAAAGGGGAAAAAAAGGGGGTTTTTAATTATTACAAGTAGGAAAAATATTTGCATTATTAAAAACATCTGCATCCAGCTGAGATTGTTCTTATCAAGTGAAACGTTAATTGATTTTGACTGAAGCAGCAGCATGTTTATTCAAATATGCCTTTCATTTTGATGCTGCTGCTAATGAAGCCCTTTATTTATTTAGACAATTATGTCTAAACAATTGTGGAGTTACAGTAGCTCTAATTGAACTCTTATTTTCTTACCTGCTTACAGATTACACATGGCTTTAAAGAGAGGGGAGGGGCTGGGTTCATGTCCTGGAGGATTTAAAAGCCTAGAATGTAACAATTTCCAGTTCTTCTTTCTGTCTGTAAAGTTTACAGGGTTTTGCTTTATTTGGGTTTTTTTCAGTGGATTGTGCTTTCCTGGTCCCTGCCTTGAGGTTGTGGATGGGTGGGTTGCTCCTCCCGTGAAGCCAGTAGCTCCTGCTGTCCTCACAGGAGCTGAGACCCAACGTGGGTCTGTGGGAGGGAACATCCCTTGCGCTGCTCTGTAGGTGAACCATCAGCTTCTTCAATGACACCCTTATCCCTATGCACTTTTATTCCTGCTGAGCACATGCATTCGCTCCCATTTCTCCCAGCTGTTCGTCTTCTTCCATCAGCGTAAACTAGCAGCAATGCCACTGAATTCTCTGGAGCTGTGGCAGAGTGGCTCTCTGCAGCCCTTCACTTGTAGTTTCATCCCTGTTTTTAGGGATATTGTAAGGAAAATAGAATCCTTTCTCTTCTGGTCGCCAGGCACCTGTTTCCCCATCATCTCCTCATCTCTGTGCCTGGCACCCACAGCTCGGCTGCTGCTCTCTGATGCTTTAACTCTTGCACCCTCGTCTCGCTGTGTTGGCTTGCTCTGCCTCGCTGTTTTCCTGGCATTTGTAATCTGTATCTCTTTAAAGCTAAGAAAAAAACAATCTTCCAACATATGAAATGCGTATTAAGAATCATAGAAGCATGGAATGGTTTCAGTTGAAAGAGACGCCTCCCACTGGATCAGGTTGCTCAAAGCCCCAGAATCTCAAAGGATCTGTCCTGGCTGCCTTAGCACACGCAGACTATGCTTATGCTGCTGCTCTTCATCACTGCTTTGCCTTGAAATATCACTGTGAGAGGAGAACATGGAACAAGAATGGCAAGATTTTCCAACTACTGTATCAGCTTAGTAATGGGGATCAGGAGTTGTTTTCACTACATTTCCTAAACATATTCCAGGTGTGAAATCTGTAACTTGCCTTTCCTCCTTTCTCCCTCTCTTTCCTTCCTCTCCTCGGGCTCTGTGGTGTGGATTTCCTTCTTGGCCGCAGCTAAAAGCCACAGCAAAGCCTCCACCGTGCCTGACTCAGTGGCAGGAGGAGCCCCTAGGTGGTCCCACGGCTTTGCTGGTGAGGGTTTCAGATCTGTGGTGGGAGGATGTTATTTCTTCAGATTCCTAGTGCAGAGAACTATAGAATCGTGGAACCATTCAGGTTGGAAAGAACCTTAAAGTCCATCCAGTTCCAACCTCCCTGCATGGGCAGGGACACCTCCCACTGGACCAGGTTGCTCAAAGCCCCAAACAATCTGGTCTTGAATGCCTCCAGGGATGGGGCAGCCACAACTTCCCTGGGCAGCCTGGACCAGAGACTCCCCACCCTCATCACGAAGGATTTCTTCCTATGGTCTCATCTAAATGTAGAAGAAGAGCCTTGGAGCTCCAGCTAGAAGCTGGGATGTGGTTGTGCCCAGTGCTGTTCAGATAGGGAGCAAAGGGTTGGTGGAATAAGTGATGAGCAAGTGGACAAGAAGATACGGATTGTAGAATCATAGAATAGTTTGGGTTGGAAAAGCAGCTGAAGGACCTCCCTCACCTTTTGCGCCTTGTTTATACCTGTGAGACTAGTTATTAAATTAAAAAATACACATGCCCCTTGGGCTTAGGTCTGTTTTAAGCACCAAGTATTTTAGCTTTTCATTGATCCTGCAGCTTTAGAAATATGGGGTGCTCTGGCCTTTTCCTTCATTGCCTTCCTTTTGGCCATCCCCCAGCACCTTCTCTGTGGTCACCAAGGAGTTCGGCAATGCCAAGGAGCTGGTAGTGGGCACAGAGGGAACTAAGGACCCCCACCAAGGCATGGAAGCTGCTCATCCCTGGGACTGTCATGGTCGTTGGAGGTGAAGGTCCCCTGGGGCTGCAGACAGCTAACCCCCTTGTCCTCATCTTCCTTGCCTGGAAACCAAGTAAATAAAGTCCTTACCAGGCTTGTGCTAACCAGTAGCATAGGTTAATCCAAATTTAGTTGGTGTCCGTTTTGAACAGGAAGGTGATGTTAGCGTCTGTCTGGGATGGGGCACGGGGGTGTGCTTGGCCACACTGAGCAAAGGGCTATGAAGAAAACAACTCCTTTTCCTGCTCTTGCTGCCCTGTTTGTGCCGTCCCATCCCGGAAAACCTGCGGGGAGCTGGAGAGCCCCGAGCATTTGCTGGTGGGTCCTATCCTGCTTCCCCCCTGCTTGCTGGGGTGCTGAGACCCCGGGTGCTGGCAGGTGTCTATCTTGGGGGTTACTGCCCTGATCAAAGGGTGTTTACTGTCCTGGGGACAAGGAAAGGCTGTGTTATGTCAGGTGCAGCCGGAGACCAGCAGAGGGTTTTGTCCTTGTGCCCTGATTCCCGTTTTCCGGAGTTGTTAGGGAAGTGTCCCGTGCTGAGGGGTTCCCAGCACCAGCCCAGAGCAGGTAAAGCAGGCTCGCCCCTCTCCCTCCGGGTTTGTTATTGCTGTCCCCAAAACTCAGCAACAAAGCTGAGTTGCCTTGTTTGTGTTTGCTGGGAATGTCAGGGGGATGATGGATTTGGCTGGAAAAGTAAATAATCTGCCAGGCTGCAGAGTAGCCTGAGCAACCCTGAGAATGTGCAGTCACTATCGTGAAGGCCCTTCATTTGTTACCTTTGATTTGACAGGGTTTGGTGACAGCTCAATATTTTCATTCTGTGGACCCACATTGTTTATTTCTGTTAGAAGTTACTTAAACATCCCAGATTTGTTCTTCTTAAACAGTTGCTTCAGTTTGTAGAGGCTTGAAGGCAGTTGGTGCCTCTGACTTGGCTTGCAGTACTAAGAAATAAATAATCCATTTCCAGGATTTCCAATTTAGGTCTATTTGTTTTCTTTTAATACACACACACAGAGGACTGGAGCTACAGGGCTTGGTGATACATCAGGTTAATTCTGTCCTTGTTTATTTAAAAATGATGCATTATGGTGTCGCGGAGCAGGGAGATGGGACATGCCGGAGAGATGCAGTGAGTGCTGTTTGAAACCCAAGAGCTGTCTGCACTCCTCATTGCTGCAGCTGCTGGAGAAGTGAGAAGTGTAGACAGCTCCTGGGTAAGACAATGACATAATTTATATGGGATATGATTTAGTAGTGGACAGGTACACTTGGTCTTGATGATCCCAAAGGTCTTTTCCAACGTAAGTTTTCTAAAATTTTATGACGAGGGTTGACAGATCAAAACCTGAGTTATGGAGAGTTTGTGGAATCCCTTCTCCCTGGGGTGTGAGGCTCGCCACTCAAATTCCTAAGGTTGTTCCTTGTCTTCTCCCACCAGTACGACGACTCTGCCTCACTTAAAGATCTTCTGGAACATCTCAGAGGTCTGCAAATGTACAACACCATCTCCCTTTCCCCAGCCGTCCCTCACTTGCAGAGGTCCTAGGTGGGTGCAGGCTTCTGTCCCAAGGTGCCTTTGGAACCGCAGTGTGTTTGGTTTCAATAGCAATTGTCTCTGCTGTGGGAAGCATGTGTTGTCTGCAGGGTCTTGTGTGCCTCTGCTGCCCTGCTGGGTGACCCTGATCTGGTCCTGTAGGGGTGACAATAAGGGACACCTGCAGCACTTAGGTCCTTCCCAAACCTGGTCCCTCCCAGGGTTTCTGCCACCAGCGTGTCCCAGGAGCAGCAATACCCAGGTCTCCAAACCCTGACTCTCAGCCTGTGGAAATGGATGAGACTCTTTTGGAGTCTCTACTGCCTTTTGGATGTGTCCCTGTAAGAGGAACAACAGTCACTGGGACTAGAGCTATTGGAAGCTGCTACCTTAATAAATCCTAATTAAGATTGTAAAATCTTTAGGGCAGGACCCTAGCTTTGTTTCAGCCTCCTAGTAGAACAAATGTGCAAACCAGTAGAGCAGAAACTGTTTAATACAGCTTTTCCTCAAGAAATGAAACGTATTGTTGAATTGTGATATTGCCAAGGGAACCTCCCCATTAACGCAAGGGCTTCGTAACGCTTACAGTTGCCATCACATCCAGCCCAGGAAAGGATTATTTTTGGAAACTTTGCTGGCACAACCACAAGGTCATTCTTTATTGCCATGCTGTTTTGGGGAAAGACATGTTAAATTTGCTAAGTGTTCAGTGCTGGATTCCCTAGAACAGTAGAGAATGGAGATGAAGGGTCATCTTGGGACCTGTAGGCAGCACAGGATGTTCTGGGAGCAGGGTGTGGAGGCTGCTCTGGGGGTTCTGTGAAGCAAGTGCAGCTCTGAGCAGAGCTACTGGTGGCAAGGGCATCATACAGAAGTTGATCAGCCTGGTTTCAAGTACGGGGTAATGTGTCGCTTGGTTGTAATTTGTATTGAGGTTTCCTTCCAGGAGCAACTTACCAAGGTCTCCATGGTTTAGTAGTGGGTGGGTACGACTGGTCTCAATGATCTAAAAGATCTCTTCCTACCGAATAATTCTATGATTCTGTGGGATGTGGTGTGTGATCAGGGATGTCCGGTGGCAGGACAGGTAAGGAAGGAAACCACTTTCATTTAGAAGCGTAATAAACTGATGGTGCAATTAAAGCCATGGAACGTTCCCAGAGCAGAACCTAGTGTGCAGATCCATGTGTGGGATGGTGCCAGCCAGGGCACAGGCAGGGGCTGGAAGCAGGGCTGGGTTACCCTTCATGAGGCAACCCCTACCCTGGCACGGCTCCTGAAGTCCAAAAGAGGGTTGAGGAACGGAGCTCCTCACTTGTTTTTTGATTGGAGGGCTCCCACCAAACCAAGCTAATATCTACTCGGTGCCCGGAGCCATTTGGAAGCAGATTAAAAGTTTTCATCAGCTCTTCTTAATAGAGCCAGATAAACCAGGCTAATAGTCATGTGTTGAGTTATTGAAGGGAAGTCCAGGTAATATGCAATCACCTTTAACCTTTGGCTTCCTCAGACCTCCTGCTTCGTGATTGTTTGTCTGTGGTGTAAACCATGGTCCAGTTCATAAATTATTATGTAGTTCCACTACCCTTAATGCAGGACAGGTTTCACGGTGTTTCATTTTGTAGTGTAAGCTAATTCTGGCAGTGCACACGATAAAGCTCCAACGTTGCTAAAATTAACCCTTTCCCTGACAGCCTGGACTTTGCTAGTGGGTGAATTGGTGTTACTTGTGTGCTGGTGTCTCTTTGTCTTGTTCATGGCCATGATCCACCTCTAATCCTCTCTCTTTGCAACTTCCCAAGGAATCTGAAAAATTCCCTGAGTCAAACAGGTTTTATTAAAAATATATATATAATTTTTAAAATTTAAAATTTTTAGAATTCAGAATTTATGCCTCTGGGATGATTTCTGTCTAAAATGTGTAGTTAACAGTTTTATATGATAGATACTTAAAGAGGCTCCAGGAAAGCTGGGGAGGGGCTCTTGATCAGGCAGTGCAGTGATAGGATGAGGGGAACAGTTTTCAGCTGAAAAGGAAGAAATACTTTGCTGTGAGGGTGGGGAGGCTCTGGCAGTGGTGGCTGCCCCATCCGTGGAGGTGTTTAAGGCCAGGTTGGATGGGGCTTGGAGCCCCTGATCCAGTGGGAGGTGTCCCTGCCCATGGCAGGGGTAGGACTGGATGGGCTTTGTGGTCCCTTCAAGCCCAAACCATTCCATGATTCCGTGGTTCTGTGTTGTGTGCTGGATCTCAGACTGGATTGCAGTACAGGTTCTCAGGGTGCCACACACATCGACACGTTGCTCGCTCCCACCATGGTGAGAGAAGGACCCCTGCGGGAGCAGGGAGCAGAATCTGTCCTATATAGAAGAGAGTTTTCACCAATGTACAACAGTCTTGCTTTTTTTCTCTGTAAGAAGCTGATATTTCTTCCATAATATGATAATAGATTCATATTGCTTTGGTAATTATAATGCCTTAATATAACAATCCATTAATATAATGTACTTAGAGTTTAGTTATAAGTAATGATCTTTTTTTTCTTCTTATGAACACCTATGGTTATTTCACTTGTATTCATACACTTCAAGCACAGTTAATTCTGAATTACTTTCTGTAGTTCCTCCTCCTAGCAGCAGTTATTTTCCATTTCAGCAGCAAATGTCCTGCCCTGTGGTGAGGGGTGGCTGGTGGGCAGCAGAACTGAAGGATAAGAAAAGTTCAAAACCCTTTGGCAATGGTGAGGTGACTCCTGTTGCTTGTGGGGACCCTGAGTTGCTGTAGCAGGAGGCTGGAAGGCGTGAGAGATGAAGTTCAGATATTGCTGTTGGACAAGGTGAACCTTACCAGGAGCTGCTGGTTTCTGTGAGCCGGCGCCCTCACCTCGCTCTCCAGCAGCCCTGTACACTGGCCTTCTCAGCTTTTCTTGTTTTTGGAAGAAGTTATTGCTTCATTAGCTCTGCAGGACCTGGATCGTATCCATGAGGTGGGAGATTTGCACCAGAGGAATTGGACTGCCATTGAGGCCTGTCTCGTCTCTCATCTCTGTCCAGCTGGCTTTGGGAAACCCTCTGCTTTCTTGGTCCTCAATTCCTTCTCGTAGAGCTGAATCTGATCCTCTGTCCTGCTCCCCCTTGTTAGCTCACCTGTGAATCCCATCTTGAACCCCTGACCCTATAACCAGGACCATGTTGCCTCGTGCTCTTCTTGGCTTGGGCTGGACCCCCTCTGTGTTTCCCCTTGCTCTTGGCCCACTCCCACCCAGCTCGTGGTGCCCCTCTTGTGCTGTCCCACTCAGCCATGTACTACAGATGTTGTTGAGACCAAACAGGACCCTCTTCATTCCCCTGCAGCCATGCTTCATAGGAGAGCCGCCCTATCTGCTTTCTCTTCCTGCTGGGCCAGAGCTCTTCCATCTAGATTCCCTGCCTTTTCAGTTCCTTCTCCTCTTCTAAGGCGGGTCTCCATCACTCTTCTTCTTCCCTGGTCCAGCCAGCAGAGCAGGTGTTGGTCTCTGGAGGTCCTCGGTCTCTGGAGGCCCTTGGAGTTGGTCTGTGGTTCACGTTACCATAGTGTACTCTGCAAGGGGGTTCTCAAACCTGCAAAGCCACTGTACCTCTTCTTTTGGAACCCCGTAATAGTGAGGAGAACTGTCCTAATCTCACTTTTCTCAAACGAGCCACCCAGCTGCTGCTGGCAAAATATTCAGGACAGCCTTGCAGGAAGATTTGACTACTTTCATTAGGGCATTTTTTCTGTGCTCGCGGCCCAGAAACCAACTGTGTCCTGGGCTGCATCCAAAGGGAAGGGATTCTGCCCCTCTGCTCTGCTCTCATAAGATCTCACCTGGAGCCCTGCGTCCAGGTCTAGAATCCTCAGCACAGGAAGGACATGGAGCTGTTGGAACGAGTCCAGAGGAGGCCACAAAAAGTGATCAAAGACTTGGAACACCTCCCCTATGAAGAGAGGCTGAGAGAACAGGGGTTGTTCAGCTTGGAGAGGAAAAGACTTCAAGGCCTTATGGCCTTTCAGTACTTAAAGGGGCTGATAAAAAGGATGGAAGGGACGGACTTTTTAGCAGGGCCTGTATTAATAGAAAAAGGGATGATGATTTTAAACTAAATGAAGAGAAATTTAGACTAGATCTTAAGAAGAAATGTTTCATGCTGAGGGCTGGGAGGCCCTGGCCCAGGTTGCCCAGAGCAGTGGTGGCTGCCCCATCCCTGGAGGTGTTCAAGGCCAGGTTGGATGGGGCTTGGAGCAACCTGACCCAGTGGGAGGTGTTCTTGCTCACTGCAGCAGGGTTGCACTGGATGGCCTTCATGGCCCCTTCCAACCAGAACCATTCCATGATTCTATGTTTCTCTGACGTAGATTGTACTGATGTGGTTGCAGCTGATGGGGAGATGGTACGTAGGGGCCCTCAGCCAGGGCTGGTACAAAGCCCCTCCTATCTGCATCACTGCTCCCATCACCTTGTAACCGCCTGGTTTGTCTTTTTTTTTTTTCCAAGGAGTCCGTTTTCCTCCCAGCAGCAGCAGCAGCCGCCGATGTTAGTTTTTCCATATCCACCGGGAACCACACTCCTCATTAAAGCCATTCCAGGGCAGGAGGAGGGGAGGGATCCAGTTCCTTCCAACAACATGCTGTGTCGCTCGCAGCAGGCACGGCGCTGGGGCGCACAGAACACATTGAGCCATTGAGGAGAGCGGTGGCTGCCGTAGGCACATACCTGCGCGAGGCTCCCAGTCGCCGTGCTGCAAGCTGACACCTATTGGCACCATCTGCACAAAGAGGACCCTAATAATTCAAGAATCCTCTTTAGACCTAACTAGAATAAGAAGAGAAGCATAATTTCTATGTTCCTGTTAGCTTCTTTGTGACTGATTGGGGAGCCCAGGAAAGGAGTCCTTGAAATGCTGCTTTGCCCCCACTCCTCCCCTTCCCTGGCCTGTTTTGTCTGTATTTATGAATTTACCTAAGTCTTAAGGTAGTTTGGAAAGTCAGTTGCTCTTTGCTTTTCCCCTTCAAGCTTATGTGAGGAGGACAGTGAAGTTTTAATGAGTCTCTTTCAAAGTCTTTGCTGGCTGTGGAAAACAAAGTGCTGAAAACAAATTCCTACAAAGCTGAATTTTATAACCAGGCTGCCTTATCTTTCTTTTGCATTCTCCTAGACCTCTGCAAATCTCTTTCATAGTTGGTATGGGTTTGCTACATTCATACATACCTACTTTCTCCAAGTAAGGAAGAAGGAGGATGATCACATCTGTTGTGTGGGTGCTGTGCCAGTGTGATTCCAGGAATCGTGGAATCACAGAATGGTTTGGATCGGAAGGGACCTTAAAGCCCACAGCAGGGGGCTTGGAACTGGATGGGCTTCAAGGTCCTTCCAACTCAAACCATTCCATGATTGTATGAAAAAGACGTAAGCAAATGTGTGCGCAAATGCAGGACACTTCTGTGCTTTGGTCTGCAGGGTCATAACACTGTGCAGATGCTCGGTCAGGTTTTAAATACATATTTGTCTGTGTGGATTATCAGCTTTGCACATGAGGCTGCAAGGCTTGTGCGTTGTAACTACTTGTGTGTGTTGAAGTGGACCAGAGCTGGGTGGGCTCGTGGGAGAACAAGCAAGAGAGTGAATTCACACAGCATCTATCACTCTTCTGGTAGGGTAGGGAGCATCAGAAATGAGTTTCATGTGCACTACAGATTGAGAACTTGTGCTCTGAGATAAGGCTATCGAGTCTTTTTTATTGTTTTTTAACTGGAAAATTCTGGTTTGCTTCTTTATTCACATGGGATTGCCTTCAAATCGTTAAGTTCTAGATCAACTACAGTAATGTTTATACAGCGAAAATTATTTGGGTGTTTTGATCCATATGCTGGCAGTGAGGCGAGGAAGTGGAAAAAAACATTCTGCATGGAGGGGAGGGATTGTCCAAGGATGAGGCAAAGGGGCTGGGGGGATTTCAGCTCAGCTGCATTCACAGCTCAGCTACATCTGCTAAAAGACAATGACAGATTGTAAAATGTCACCATCCTCAAACTGAAGTGGTCCCCCTTTATAAGTCTTATGAAAATGACCCCTGTCCAGGTTTTTCTATAACATTGCCTCCAGGTGGACGGATGCCACGGACTCTCCGGTCCAGCTGATCTGGTGCTTTCTGGAGCTGGCCACTTTTCCCATGTTGGCTCGTTTGTTCCCAATCCTTGGGAATGAGAGGTTATTAGCCGTGGGATGGAGACTCAACCACTTCCCTGGGCAGTGGTGAAGTAATTTTTCCTGATATCTAATCTGCCCTGGTGCAACTTGAGGCTGTTGCCTCTCATCCTATTAGTTGTTACCTGGGAGAAGAGACCAGCACCTACCTTGCTCCAACCTCCTTTCGCTGTAGACAGTGATGAGGTCTCCCATCTCTCAGAAGGTTCATTCTCCAGCCCCATCACCAGCTTCGTTGCCCTCCTCTGGACACGCTTTAGCACGTTCAGTGCACTGAGCTGTTTGTGTTGGTGAGCAGCTTACTTTTTCATATTTTCTGGAAAGCACAAAGTCTCCAAGGTGTTTCATGTGGCAAGCTAGAGGTGTAACTTAATACCAACAAATAGTTGAGGGGTTATTCGGGGAAACTTTGCCTCTGTTCTAAAATGCTGAAGAATGGAATGGAAAATCCAAATTACCAATGTGTGGCATTCTGCTTTCTGTTGCCCCACAGGACGAGCCTTTGCTTCATTTCATTCTACTCCTCTTTTTATGGTAGAGCCTGATACTGAACTCTTTGCATTTCCCTGTTGGGTTTGTGTAGCACACAGGGACATTGGTCTTGGGGCCAGAAGAGGCCGTGGAGACAAGAGCTGGGGCACCTCCTATATGAGGACAGGCCAAAAGAGTTGGGGTTATTCAGCCTGAAGAAGAGAAGGCTCCAGGGAGACCTTAGAGCAGCTTCCAGTACTGAAAGGGTCTCCAGGAAAACTGGGGAAGGGCTCTTGATCATGGAGGGCAGGGACAGGATGAGTGGAAGGGTTTTAAACTTCAAGAGGGGAGATTGAAATGAGAGTTTAGGGAGAAATATTTTCCTACAAGGATGCCCAGGTTACCCAGAGCAGTGGTGGCTGCCCCATCCCTGGAGGGGTCCAAGGCCAGGTGGGATGGGGCTTGGAGCCCCTGATCCAGTGGGAGGTGTCCCTGCCCATGGCAGGGGTTGGAACTGGATGGGCTTGGAGGTCCTTTCCAGCCCAAACCATTCTGTGATTCCTTCCTGGCTGCTGGTGGAAGCTCAGGGCGCTGCCCTCCATCCGTTGCAATAACGCCTGCCTTGTGTTTCAGCTCCCGGTGCTGCCTGGTGATGACGTTACGCCTTGCAGAGGAGAAGGATTGTAAAGGAAATGTAAAATGATTCATAGCAGAAGTGGCATGAAATGTCATTACAGGAGAGGCGATGTGGGCGGGGGACATAGTGACGGGGAGACCCCTCTTCTATCCTGGCTGATAGCGTTGATTTAATAGAGCAATTTAGCAGCGTCATTTCTTTTGGAACTCCTCTCTTCCTTTAAGTTATGCCCTGTCTTTATTCGGCTTTCTGCTCTGATCTCTCACTTCCCCTGTATTTCCACCGCATTCAGCATAACTGGGGCCCAGACATGGACAAGCTGCTATCCCAACAAAAATACTGGGGCATTTTATTTTGTGCAAACACAGTTGGGATGAGCAAATGGGACAGCTCTGAGCTCACTCTCACCTTCTTGTTTGCTCTTTCTTGGCAGCAGGATGTTCAGGACTGGGCTTCGACGGTTGGAATAACCCATAAATTATTGGCAATAGTTGTGGCACATTGCGCGGGTCTGTGTGACGGAGCTGCACGGCTTCGCTCCACATCGCAAATCCCAATTATTTAAATACCTGGGAGGCAGAGACGTGTGTGGGGGTGGCCTCGTCCTACCATTGCTCTTTAACTCCCCCAATTTCTTGTGGACAGTTGCATTTGCTTTACTTTGTCCTTGATTTAGGTACAGCTGGAAAGGCACCTTCGACTGTATTTAATAACTAGTCCTTCGACACAGAGAGGTGCGGAAAGTAATTTGTCACCTTGCCAAGCAGCAGAAAGAATGGGCATTTTGTTCTTGGCTTCACGGTGATTTTACCTGGGTGTATTATGGAAAGAGAGAAAGACTTGTGCTACTGTTACCCTGCGCGCTGTGTTGATTTATTGAAATTGGAGCCCACGAGTGTGAGTCGCGAGGTACGCTCTGACATGGAATTTCTAGGAGAAATATACAATTGGCCTGGTTATTTTTTTCCCTCCTCCGTTCGCTTGGGCGTGTTTCCAGCTTTTGCACTAAGGAACAAGACTTTAAATTAGTCTTGAATTTAACACAGTGCAGCTTTGCCTTCACATTCCCAGCGGTTTCTTATAAAGCATCTGAGCTTGCGTTCTGGTTTCGTCTCCATCACTGTGCTCACCTGCTCTGAAATGGATGGATTCTTTAGTTTCTTCTCTTTCTTCTTCCTTTCTTTTTATTTCTCTAGGGGAAAGAATTAAGAAGAGCCTGCAAGCAGTTCTCCTGCTGGGCTAAAACTGACTTAAATGTCATCATTCCCCTTCCTTGTGCCATCTGCATGGACTCTGGTTGCCTTTGGACATCCAGACAGCCCAGTGCCTTGACAGAGGAGCTCCTAGTGGAGCCAGACCTCTCCTGGATACAGGATTTCCCTAGTTCTGCCCAACACAGGTGGCCTCAACAGGTGGGAGGAGGAGTCAGACTGGGCTGGAAAAGGGTTTTATCAGGTTATTGAACTGCTCCTGTGTGCAGCAGAGAGGAGTGGTAGCAGTTGGGTGAAAGTTCAGAGATTACCTGGTCCAAGCCTGGCTTACACGTGGCCTCAGCAAGCTGGAGATGTTCTGGAATATTTTCTCGTCTAAAGAAGAGAAGGCTCCAGGGAGACCTTAGGGCAGCTTCCGGTACTGAGAGGAGCTCCAGGAAAGCTGGGGAGGGACTCTTGATCAGGGCGTGCTGGGATAGGATGAGATGGAACAGTTTAAAGCTGCAAGAGGAGAGATTGAGGTGATATCTTAGGAAGAAAAGTGTTCACTGTGGGGTTGCCCAAAGCAGTGGTGGCTGCCCCATCCCTGGAGGGGTTCAAGGCCAGGCTGGGGGGGCTTGGAGCCCCTGATCCAGTGGGAGGTGTCCCTGCCCATGGTAGGGGTTGGGACTGGATGGGCTTTGATGTCTCTCTCAACCCAAACAATTTTATGATTCTCTGATTTTTATTTAGGCAATTCCTAGGTGGTTGTAGAAATTTAGTGTAGTGGTGTTTCAGTGAGTGCTCTCTGTGTCATTTTATTTACAAGATTAATGGCAAATGGAATGAATTTGTTGGGCTGTAACAGAACTTTATCTCTTGTCTAAGTAAAAGCACATGTGAAGGGGTTTGTTGGATGGGACGGGTATAGCTGGTCTTTATTTTGATTTATGTGCTCATATTTATATATAATTCTGTACCTGCTTCCAAAAGCTAATAAAGACATTCCAAATGTAGCAGGCTGAAGATGTAGGGATTCAAAATGGCCTGTTCGTTACAGGTAATGAGGTCTGAGGAAGGTGCCTAGCTCAGGTTCAGCTAAGGCAGCAAAGGAATTACTGCTCTGCATCAGGTGGGCACGCTCACTTGCTGGGAGGCGAAGCTCTTCCTTGGGTGTAAAGTCACCAGAGGCTTCACTACAGTCACGTATATAACACACAGGAGAGTTTCAACTGTAGGTGATGAATTATGTTCTCACTTCTTAGTCTTTCTATTAGGATCATCACTTCAAATCTATTGCTGTGCTGCAAAGGGAGGACGCAGGGCAGCTGCGCGGGGGCTCCCGGGTGGCAGCCAGATGTGTGCTGGCCCTGGGGAGGGCTGGAAGGGTCAACCCCTCTCGTGTCTCCGTATGGTCTAATAAAGAACGGGGTGCATTGGCTATGGAAAAACTGACGCAGATGAGAAAACCATAGGGAAGGAATTGTTTGAAGACATGGTGCTCTGTTATCCGTGTCCAAGATCTGTAAAAGAGTAAATTCCATGATAGCAACTCCAGTTCATTTATTTTCTGTTAAGCTGAATTGAAATATATGAAGAAATCCTTTTCACATGACCAGCATTCATATATTTTTTTCCTATTTCATTATTTTTAGAGCAAAGATGTCAGGATAAGTATTTTATACTTATACATAGAATTATAGAGTGGTTTGGGTTGGAAGGGACCTCCAAGCCCAGCCAGTTCCAACCTCAGCCATGGGCAGGGACACCTCCTACTGGGTCAGGGGCTCCAAACCCCATCCAACGTGGCCTTGAACACTTCCAGGGACAGGCCAACCATGGCATCCCTGGGCAACCTGAGCCAGGACCTCCCTACCCTCATAGCAAAACATTTCTTCCTAAGATTTCATCTCAGTCTCCCCTCTTTCAGCTTAAAACTGTTCCCCTTTATCCTATCCCTGCACTCCCTGAGCAAGAGCAGACATATTTTGTATCTTCCAGACATATTTTAGATCTCCTTATTAGACACCTGTACTGCTTCTCCTCTGGTTTTAAAGTATTTACTGGACAGGTTTTAACTCTCAGAGAAAAGCTCTGATCTCAGTTATAACTCTGCAAGCCCAGTGGGTTTACACTGCGAACGAGCCTTGAATCTGTTCCCGTTAGCAAATTCTCGACAAATGAACTTGGGATTTGAGCGTTGCAGTGTGTAAATTTTCTCTGTACTTCACCATTTGCGGCTTTCCTTTAATTACTATCCCGCATAGTTATTAACGGTATCTCTCATCATCAAATTAAAGTACTTCCATGGGATGTTTCTCCATGGAAAACCTATCTGCCTCTTGACACGTGTAGTAGTTCAACAAAATACTTCAACACGTGCTTGCTTGGAGACCAGGAACCGTTGTTTGCCAATGGATGGGGCCCTGGCAAAGGGCAACGGTCGTTTTGTTGGGGTGAGAAGAGGCAGTTTTGGTGAGATCGTGTAGGGCAAAGAGCTGGAGACCATGGCAACTTGGTCCAGGCCCCCTGTAGTCCTTCTGCTCTGCTCTCTTCCAGTTTGATCAATGGCAAAAAGCTGCTTTCCCTCTCCAGTGAAAGACTGGCTCCCCAGTAATGATGTCCAGCTGTACTGACAAAATGTGATTGCTCATCAGTTTGGTTGATGAGTTAATCTGGGGCTGATTAGCATCTTGGAGACTGTCCAGGCGATCAAAAATGATGCATAATTTTGCTGCAGGCTGCAGTTTATTTAACGTTCTAGCATCCTCCTGGCTCTTGCGTGGCGTCAGGGACCAGCGTTGCAATGCATGTTTGCTCCTCACAAGGTTTTGGGAAGGAAGGATATGCTGGAGCCAGACTCCTGTCACAGGGAAGAGAGCAGGAACTGGAATGGCTTGGCTTTGTGTCACTGGGTCATAGCTGGAGAGGACATGGCTGGGACTCCACTAGACAGAGGTGCAGAGCATCCTGTGCTCGCCCTGGGCCATCCCTCCCAGCAGAAGCTTGCTGTGCCTTTGAGGTATTATAAATCCATTAGACCCATAAAAATCCTGTCCTTCTGACAAAGAGCTGCTTCCTTAAGGAACAGAGTACGTTTTCTACTTCTTCTTGCAGCATTTAGATCATCACCCCAACAAGGCTTTGCTGCTTGGCGGGACTTGGGGAGAAGGAGGGAGGATGAAGCCTGGGAGGACGGACATGGGGACAACTTTTTTGGCTGCCGGGATGGCTGAGCTGTGGATGAGCACACTGCGGAGGCAATCTGGCTCCTTCCCGGCAAGGGTTAAAACTGGAGCAGGGCCTGCTGGAAGAGTTCAGTTGTTTCACATTAGGCCAGGGCGGCCCTGGCTGCCTTCCGTGCTCTGGGAGCCGGGGGCCGAGTCCCCAGTGTTAAATCTGCGTAACCGATGCCGTACAACTGGCACCAGCCTTGACCACAAGTGGCCGTTAAAATAAACATCCCCAGGCTTAACTGACAGGCAGGCTCAAGGAGAAACAGGCTTGCATGACGGGGAATATTAAATACCCAGCGAGAACCTAACTTCATCAGACAAACGCGCACACACAACCCCCCCCACCGCCCCGGCATCGCCCCAGCCCCGCGGCGTCAATGGGCGCAGTGTTTGGGGCAGGCGCGTGCCTCTCCCGGGGGTGACGGGCTGGTGCCAGCGGTAGGGGAATATGTGAGAAATCCAGCCCCGAAAGCTGCCCCGGGTAAACACGGCGACATGAGCCACGCGGCTGCACCAGGACCGGCCGGCACGAGCACCACAGCACCGAGCTGGGAGCAGAGCCGGAGGAAGGAGCTGCCATCCCTTGTTGCTTGGGCTCTGTGCTCCTGCTCCGGGATGGTATTTGGCATTAGGAAAGGAGGTAAAAGGCATTAAAGATGAGAAGTTTGGCATAGGTCGGCAGTCTTATTTATAACGATGAGCGCAATCTCCAACTGGGGACAAGTGTGAGGGCATTATTATGTCCGTGGGGATAGCGGAGCGACACATTTATTGGGTGGAATTGATTTGTCTGCAGAATTTATTTGTCTTTTCTTAGAAAAGCGTAGATGTAGGCAACACTTACGAAACAAACACAGTGAGTTACACAAGTGCAATGCTTTGTGGACCTCAAGGCAAAAGGATTTGAACATCCAGATGCACGTTGAACTTGAACATCCAGGCATATGTTTGATTTGAACATCCAAATGTACGTTGGTTGGATTGGAACATCCAGATGTATGTTGGGTTTGAACATCCAGATATGTGTTGGGTGGTGCTGGTAGGAGAGATTTTGTCCAGCCTTGTGGGTGACCCAGAGCCCCGCTCAGTTAACAAGCTACTCCAGCCCGAGCTGCTTAACATCAGACACGTTTTTGTTCCGGAAGATAAACCTCTAGAGTTATTAATAATGTACCGTAGAACTTCCCGTTCCTAAGTTGTCTTTCAAAATAGGGAGATCTTAGAGCAGCCTCACAGTACTGAAGGGAGCTCCAGGAAATCTGGGGAGGGGCTCTAGATAAGGGATAGGATGAGAGGGACCAGTTTTAAGCTTCCAGCTTTCTCAGATCGAAGGACCTTTATTTCTATCTTGTCCTTAATGACGAGATAATAAAGAAATAAGAATTTATTAATCCAGTTTCTTGGTTGCCGCAATTGTAGAGGATGAAGGAGCAGGTTTTGTTGACATTACCTACCCCAGAAGCCTAGCTGAGGGCTTCTCAAAGACCGCGCACTGGGACTGTTAGGGCCATCCCTTTTTGCACCCCTTCAGTGGACTGAGGTGTCAATTCAGGATTTTTGTTGTTCTGGAAGGATGTTTAAAGTTACAGTTAATGGTATTAGGGGAACATGCAGTGACTTTTCGTACAAACATCCAGCAGGAAGGATGGGAGCTGCCTGTCTCCAGCTTGTTTCTCCCTTTCCAGCCTTGCTGAAGCACCTGATCAGTTTGATTACCCTGATGTACTCTGGGGCTGGATCTTCACCCCAGGTCCCTATGGTGATACCCAGGATACTTTCTTTCTCTCAAGAGTGAGGTTTTGTAGTTTCATTTTACTATGAAAGTTACAATTTACATGATTCTCCTTCCTTTTCTACCTCAAAGTCTTCTCAGCAGAGCTGAAGCGACTCACAGAGCTAACCAACACCAGGCTGCCTTTCACAAGGTACCTACAGCCCCTTCCACCCCTTGGGTGCTTGATGTCCAACAATGACTGCTCAAACCAGGTAGCTGGGTTGAAATGCCCACCTTTGAGGCAGATGCTGTTGAGTAGGCTCTGTCTTTTGGGCAGTTGGAGAGTTAAACGAGGCTGCCCATGATGCCAAGTTCCTCCTCCTGCCCGCAGTGCTGGGTTTGGCGTGGAACTCTGTGACGTTCCAGTTGGGAAAATTCAAATGACCATCCAGGTAGTTGATTCCTAGTGACACAATTTACCCTTTGTGAACATATTTTATGAAAGATCTCACTGTTTGTCTCAAGTTGTGAAAAAAAAAAAAAAAAAAAAAAAAAAAAAGCCCTAACCCAACTGTAAACGTCCAGGCCATGAAACTGCCTAAAGCAAACACAGGCACGAGCCGGGGGCTTTGCTGGCGTTCGCCACCCGTGGGTTCTGCCCATGTGTTCCTTGGCCTGGTGCTCAATGTCGTATTTATGAGCACACATCGAAGGAAAAAAAAAAAGCCTTCTGAAGGAGATACGACCCAGGGTTTAACACCAGAGTTTTAGAAAGGAAAAAAAGTGAAGTAATGAGGGCCTTTTGGAGAGCAGCCGTGGTACATTTAGAGCTGTGAATGGTAGGCTACAGCCTGAGTCCTCCTGAGAAGGCAGAGCATTTGGAAAGGTGTTTGGAAAGATGATCTTCCACTTTCTCTCTACAGCAGTGGATTTGTCCTTAATCCCCAAGAAAGAGAAGGGTCCACTCTGCATTAGGAAGGTCTTTGGGATGAAATGTTGACATCCTTCCCTGCAAAACACTTGATATTTGGACAGAGTTAGGAAATGTATGAGCTCTATTAGGAAAAATTTTTTTACTGACAGAGTGGTGAAGCCCTGGCAGAGGCTGCACAGGGCAGTGGGGGAGTCTCCATCCCTGCAAGTGTTCAGAAAGCACGTAGGTATGGATCTTTGTGACATCATTTAGTAGGCACGGTGGGGTTACATTGATGGTTGTACTGGATGATCTTAGAGGTCTTCTCCAACCTTAATGATTCTGTGAGTCTTCAGTGTGGGAAATGTGAAGCATTATCATCTCAGTCCACTTATGGTGGAGTTTTGGGTATAGCAGTGATGATAAATGCTTGATGTGGTATTTTGGCTCCACGTTCTCTCCTTTTGGCGGCTCGTTCCCAGGATGGGGCAGCAGAGACGTTGCCTCTTATCTGAATTACCAGCCGCTCATGAGGGGATGCCTGGTGGGAGCTGGCAAATCCATCAGCGTGTTCATGTACCAAAGCGATACCTCTGGCCTGCAGGAGGAAAGACCAAATGAACCCCAAAATAACATGTATTAAAAGAAAATGTAAAATGGCAGAGGCCGCATGAACTAAGCAGAGGTATTTTCTAGCTGTCTAGTCTAACGTTTGGTATCATTTTTCTCTAGGATTACAGGGGCTTTCACCTCATAAATTTGTGCCTGTTTGAGGTCGTTAATCTTTCTTTACATGTTGCCTTGCAATTTTAGAGCTTTGCCACCATCTGGGATCACATTTTAAATGGAGTTTCCACTCAGTACATTCCTTTTCATGAAATTATTTATATAGAGAGAAATATATAATAAATATATCAGGACTGGCTTGTTTTTAAACATTTTCAGTGCTTTCGCAAGGGCTTACCTTGTGTGGAAAAACTTGTCTTCTCTAATAGAGAGCCATAACAGTGACCAATTAAAGGATCACATTTGCAATATGCTCCTAAATGGCAATTTAAAATATTGGTGACCTGCCTCGCGGCCTGCTGGGGAAGGTGAGCTCCGCCAGAGTGCAAGATGCACCAGGAAAGCACCACCTGATGGCAACTCAATATCAAACTGTGGGGATCACTGGAGAACGATTGCTGCAGCTCCCCAGTCCCAGCCCCGTTGCTTTTGGGGTGGGACCTTCCAGGTAAGGATCACACAGAATAGTTTAGGTTGAAAAAGACCTTTAGTATCATTGAGTCCAACCATGATCCAGCCCTGTTAAGTCACCGCTACACCGTGTCCCCAAGTATGACATCTGGTCTTCTAAACCCTTCCAGTGATGGTGACTCAACCACCTTCCTGGGCAGCCTTTTCTAATGCTCGACAACCTTTTTGGTAAGAAAATTCCTCCTAATAACCAACCTAAATCTCCCCTAATGCATCTTAAGGCCATTTCCCTTTGTCCTGTCACTGGCTAGGAGGGAGAAGAGACCCACTCACACCTCACTACAAACCTCCTTTTGGGTAGCTGAAGAGAGTGATGAGGTCTGCCCTCAGTCTTCTTTTCTCCAGACTAAGCCACCCCAACTTCTTCAGGTGCTTCTCATAAGGCTAGTGCTCTAAACCGTTCACCAACTTTGTTGCCCTTCTGTGGAGACGCTCCAGTATCTCAATGTCCTTCTTGTTGTGAGGGACCCTAAACTGCATTGCTCTTAGTTTCTTGTGGATGTACCTTCCAGCCTGGTCCACTCCCTAAACCAAAAATGACCCATCTCTGGTGCTCTTAATAAACAAACCTCCCAAAAGGCAGTAACATCCTGCAGTTGGTTGCACTAGCTTCTTCTGGCCCCACCAGAGCCAAAATGTCTGTTCCACAGTCTACTTATTATTTTAAAGGGATTTTGAACAAATAAATATCCTGAAGAGTTCAGCAGTTCCTTGTGTAATTTTAGCTGTGGAGCCCTCCAAGTATGTACAGAATAAATAGGTGAATCTGTAATACCTCTGCAATTAACTCTGTATACAGCAAGCGGCTCTCAGGGATGCTATGGAGGAACAGTGTCAATAAACAGGTACACTGTGGGCTGTGGAAATGTAGTCTTTATTATTGGAGGAGGATAACTCTGACCAGGAGGTAGGGTGCAGTCTGGAAAAGCAAACATCTGCTGCTGTAGATCCTTCTGCCCCCACCCAGCATGTTGGAATTCAGAAATCCCATCATCTTGGTGTAGCCCTGGTAAAGGGCATCCTCGCTGGTGTAAATCAAGGTTGATTCATCGTGAGCAAAGCTGAATGTCACGGATGTGGCAGGGAGGTCTCACCTATGCTGGTGACTTTGCAAAGGCAACTTTGTCAACAAGGGAAAAAATTCTTAGGGATAAGCATCGCCAGCAGGTCGAGGGAGGTGATTCGCCCCCTCTGCTCCCCTCTTGTGACTCCTCATCTGGAGTCCTGTGTCCAGTTCTGGAATCCCTAATATAAGAAGGGTGTAAAACTGTTGGAACCGGTTCAGAGGAGGCCACAAAGGTAATCCAAAGGCTGGAGCACCTCTGCTGTGAGGATAGCCTGAGTTGGGGTTGTTTAACCTGTAGAAGAGAAAGCTCTTGAAGTCCTTAGAGCAGTTTCCAGTACTGAAAGGGGCTGCAGAAAAGCTGAGGAGGGACTTTTTACAAGGGCCTGGAATGATGGGAGGAGGGGTGATGGCTTTAAATTGAAAGGGAGAAGATTCATATCAGACAATAGGAGGAAAAGTTTCACTGTTAGGGTGGGGAGGCCCTGACCCAGACTGCCCAGAGAAGCTGTGGCTGCCCCATCCCTGGCCAGGTTGGATGGGGCTCTGAACAACCACATCCAGTGGGAGGTGTCCCTGCCCCTGGCAGGGGTTGGAACTGGATGGGCTTTGAGGTCCCTTCCGACTCAAACCATTCCTCGATTCTATAATTCTATATTTTATAAGTCTGAGGCATGAAATTGCATGGCAGAATTTTCTCCCAAGACCCTTTCCCCTCCAGCGTTCGTAGCCACATGTGCAGCCATCATTCCCCAAGAAATCCAACACCCAGACGTGAATCATTTCTCTGATTTTTCATGCTTTTAACTTTTCATTGCTGAGGCTTCGCTCAGCCGGGAGAAGGAGGGACCTGTTTCGGCTTTGAAAAACTTTAGACGGAGGGACAGCCGGGGAAAGGAGTTAAAAATGAAACAGCAGATTTATATATATAAAAAGTAAAAATATATGTTCTACATCTGAAGTTTATTTAGGTCCTTTGGGAGAGTGGCGCGGCACTACGTCTCTACTAAATTGCCAACATTTTATGGTCGTGCTGGCACTGAGTCAAACACACATCTCCTTGGCTTGGGTTGCTGTCTTAAAGCAGGCAGATTCCAGTATGTTTTTCTATGAACTCAATATTAGCATTGACTGTACAAGAGAAGCTCTGCCCAGCAAGAACATGGAGGCAACTTTTCTTTTTAATAGATCTATGGAGACTTAATTATTTTGATGTTGCATTACTGAAGAGCCAACCCCTTGTGACCCACCTGGCCATTTGATCTCTCTGCGTTTTGAGGCAGGCACAGCTTCTTAATTTTTTCTCATTATTTTATTGTTATTGGAATCATATTAATATTTGGAAAGTTTCAAAGGGCCTATTTTTAGCTGGTTAGCTGTTGTGTATGCAAGTGTGTTGGGAGCATGCACGCGTGTTGGGAGCATGCACGCGGAGACTTGTGCATGAATGTTTGCATAAAATGTGCGTGGCACGAGGCGCTGCTGGGATTTACACAAGAGGCTGAGCAGTTTGCTGCTCAATTTCCTTTCAAAACCCTGGCATAAATATCTGTCTTGGAGCAAAATTGCTATATTGTTCATCAGTCAAGGTTGCTGCATATGTAGAATGGCTGCCACGAAGCCTGACGGGCAAGGAAGGAGCAGCTCTCTATCAGAGAAGCATTAAATGGTTTGGGTCAGAAGGGTCCACGAAGGACATCCAGTACAACCCCTCATAAAGTGAGCAGGGACATCTTCAATTCAAAGAGATTACTCAGAGCCTCATTGAACCTGACCTTGCGTGTTTCCAGGGATGGGGCATCCACCACCTCTCTGGGCAACCTGGGCCAGTGTTTCACTATCCTCAGTGTAAAAAAATTCCTCATCTCTAGTCTAACCCTCTCCTCTTTTAGTTTAAAACCATCACCCTTTGTCCTTTTGCTACAGGCTCTGCTAAAGTTTTTCACCATCTTTCTTATCAGCCCCCTTTAAGTATTGAAAAGCCTGAATAAGGTCTCCTTGGAGTCTTGTCTTTTCCAAACTGAACAATTCCCACTCTCTACATCTCCCTGTGTTATGAAGAAAGGTGTTCTGCAGGAGTTGTTGGTTACTGTTCAGCACAAGACAGGGTGATTTCAGTCAAGACACACATCTTGCCACACTTCCCAGCAGATGTGAGTGACCCAGTTTATCTCCCTTCTGCTTGCTGCTTCTTGCTTCTCTGTACTGGGCTGGGAAGGCGTTTCTGCTCTTGCTTGAGAATATGGAGCTTTGATCTGCAGATGCATAAGGAGGAAGGGTCAAGAGCCGAAGCAGAATAGACCAGCAGAGAAACAGCCTGTTGGATCGCACTGATCAAATTATGCTCTGCAATGGAGAATCCATTTTATTTGTTGGCCCAAAGTACAAGAGAACTGAGAGTTTTTCTTTGAAGCTGACGAGATGAGTTCATGTCTCAGTGCCTTGAGAAGCTGGAGAACTGTTCTTTACAGTTTATCAGTACCATTCACAAGCACTCAGGAAAGCATTTTATGGTACCTCTCAGCCTGGTTTTCCAGGGCACCTCTCCATGTCTTTCTGTTTGTGCCAAAGGCTTCCCTCTCTTTCAGTGCTGTGGCCTTCAGTGCCCACAAGTAGTTACTGAAGTGTCCATTGCGCTAAATTAATCCTGTTTCTTTTGAGTGAGTAGTTGCTTCCTCTCATTCTCTATTTCTATTTGCTCTTGTTCTGTTTCCTTCTGGTTTTCAAGATTTTTGTGCCATTAAGTGCACTCATATTTTGAGTATTTTGGGTAAGTGCCTTTCAACAGGAAAAGAAATGATAGTATTTAGAGTGAACAGGAATTGAGATGAGATGTTAGGAAGAAATGTTTTGCTGTGAGGGCAAGAAGGCCCTGGCCCAGGTTGCCCAGAGCAGTGATGGGTGCCCCATCCCTGGAGGGGTTCAAGGCCAGGCTGGATGGGGCTTGGAGCCCCTGATGCAGTGGGAGTTGTCCCTGCCCATGGCACAGGGTGGAACGGAGTGGGCTTTGAGGTCCCTTCCAACCCAAACCATTCCACAATTCTGTGAATTAGGTTTGCTTTGTTTCTCACCAAGTGAGATTTCTGTGATAGGCACCCAAGGCGACATTGTGAATAGCCACCCTTAGTGTTGTTTCAGTGTTAATGCCAGATATACTTTTGGTTATCAGACTCCATAGATAATCTGAGTTTACCTTATACAAACAGGCGGAACAATGGATGGTTTGTTCACCTTTTTGAAACGGATACATTCATAACTTGCTACTGGTTTAGTGAGTTTGAGCTCTTTAAGTGCTTCACAGGTGTAACAGAAACTCTTGAAGTCACAGCACTGCAGTCTGTCATAAAAACCTGTCCCTGTGAAGGGTATATCTTGCTGTTTCTATGGGCTCCTCCTCATTTGCGGTCATGCGAGGACAGGGTCTTCCCTACCCTCCAGCTTTGCACTCCTGTGCTGCACAGTTACTTGCACAGGAGTTGTAGGAATAACAGAGAATCACAGAATCAGGGAATGGTTTGTGTTGGGAGGTACCTTGAAGCCCATCCAGTTCTACCACTGCCATGGGCAGGGACACCTCCCACTGGATCAGGGGCTCCAAGCCCCATCCAGCCTGGTCTTGAAACCCTCCAGGGATGGAGCAACCACGGCTTATCTGGGCAACCTGGGCCAGGGCCTCCCCACCCTCACAGAAAATAATTGCTGCCTAAGATCTCACCTAACTCTTCCCTCTTTCAGCTTAAAACCATTCCTCTCATCCTATCCCTGCCCTCCCTGATCAAAAGCCCCTCCCCAGCTTTCCTAGAGCCCCTTTTAGTACTGGAAAGCTGCATCCCAGCCCAGTCCTGTCTGAGCCATAGGTTTTTCAAGGACAATGTGGGACTTGTTTTCATGCGCACGTGGAGCAGAGTTCCTAGGCTGAGCTGGGGTATCTAACTCTGGGATTAAATACTCGGTCGGAGTTTATGTAATGCCATACCAGTAAGAAGGCTGGGAGGAGAGCCCGTGTGCATTTACAGTCCCAGAGAAGAGCATTTACTCTAGTGTATAATAGCCTTCTGTTGGGTTTTAGTAGCGTATAGTTTAGTAAATTAGGAGTCTTCAGGTACTTAGCACTTTAATGGTTCTCACTAAGAACATAATTAAACCATAGACCCCTTAGGGAGAAAAAGCAGTTTATTGTGCATATTTTTAGACTCTGTTACCAGCCCTCATAAAACCAGGTAGATACAAGCCAGAGACCAGCCCTTAGCTGGCGACCCAGAATTCATGCAACAGCCCCCGCCGTGCGTCGCCCTGCACTCACACGTTACAAATCTGCCCCGTGAATTATGGAATTAATTTTCCCCAATCTGATTTCAAAACGCGTTTGCAGGGCATGTTTTTTTTTTTCCTCCGGCTGCCGGAGGTGTGAGGGAGGCAGAAGGTTTATGATGTTGCACCTTGTGCTGACACATAAAGCTGGGCTTTGCTAATCATTTCTTTATTTAAAAACATTTTGTGCTTCACAGAGGTATCCAGGAAGGGGGTGGTTGGAAACAAGGGCTCCGCTCTGTTCCTTGCGCCGTACGCCTGCCTCGGGCTTGTTTGTTTAGTTGCATCTGACTTGGAGCTGCATTTTGCTGTGTCTGTGGGTGCCAGGAGTTCACAGTTCTTGCTGGTGAGGAACTCCTGACTGCTTCCTTGGACACTTCTCCTTGCGAAGCAGCCGCGAAGCAAAGTGTGAAACTTAAAATCCCCAGCAAAACAAGCTGGATGAAGTGACCCTTGATGCTTTTCCCTCCTCTTGGGCTCTGACACTGCTGCCTGCGACACCGCTGCGATGTTTCTGTAGGATATGATGACACTGGGAAGCACTGGGCATGCTTATGTTGGGCAAGCATCCTGTCTAACCCAACGATGTCCCCTAGGTGCTCTTCCCCATCCCCAGGTGGATACTGCACAGCAGGACCCACCAGATGGGGACCTACCTATGGACAGCAATCGACTTGGGTGGAAAAAGGAACCCAAAAGCTTCCCAGCATCCCAAGTGCCTGTGTTCAGTGCCCCAGTGATTCACACATTGCTCTGGCTCTTTGCTCTTGCCTCTTCCCAAGCAAACATGGCTTTCTCCCCGGGAATCCTGCGCTGTGCTGCACCCCTGCTCGCGACATCTGGAAGGCATTGGGAGGAACACACACACACACAGAGCTCTCCTCCTCCAGCAGCCCTTAAACTCGTTCTGATGCAGGCAAATCCCTTCTCCATCACTGTGTTTTGGTTTACATCCTTGAGGTTTGCACGCTGCAAAAGCGGCTGTTGCGGTGGGGAGGAAGGGTCCCTTATGGCTGGTGTCCTCAGGGACTCCATCACCAGCACAACTCTTATCAAAAGAGTTTCTTTCCTTCGATCAGAGCAAATGCTGACAAATGCATGTGTTATTTGTGGTGTGTCTGCTGCTGATTTAGACTTTGTCTTCCTTGTTGTTTGAGTTATCTTACCTGTCCAACAGAGTTGGCACTGATAAGGTGAAGAAGGATGGTGATGCTATAGCACCTTTGAGTGAATTATTAGCCCAGTCCTGATTTCTGTGCTCCACTTCTCCGTTTTCCCCATTTTGACTTAAGGATAAGGATGAAGCTGCTACTCAAAAGTGAGTCTGCAAGAGAGAAACCAGCCTGGGCTGTTCCCACCAGGCCCATACGTGGCTTCTATGTGAGCCCAAATAAGAACTTTCTTCTGCTTCTTGTCCCATTGCAGTGGGACCAGAGACAAGAATTTTATCTGTCTACTCTTAATTACAGCAGGTGGAAGGGGCGATATCTTGAGTGCCAGCCCAAATTAAATGTGTAATACTGCCTGTTTGCCGTGGTCACTGGCTGCAATTGTTCCCACATCAAAGTGAATGGGTCCAAGATGCCTTTGCGGCATGCTGCCCGTGTGGAAACGCAGTGGCTGTGGCACAAGACGGGGTGAGCATGAGTGCCACCCCTCTGCAGCCCCAGCTTGTTGGAATCAAGTGGGAACATGCTGGAAACCAGCTCGTTTTGGGCCAAATCAAAGTATCACAGGATTGTTAAGGTTGGAAAGGCCTCCAAGATCATCCAGTCCAACCGTCAGCCCAACTAAACCATGTCCTGAAGTGATATGTGTACGTGGTTTTTGATCCCCTCTAGGAATGGAGACTCCACCACAGCCCTGGGCAACCTCCACCAGAGCTTCACCACTATAACAACTAGTAGGACCGATACCTCAACTAGGCTGGGTTTAGTTGATGAACTAAAAAAAAAAAAATTGAAGCCAAGAGACTTTTCTTCACCAAAAGGACTCTGAGGCACTGGCAGAGGCTGCCCAGGGAGGTGGTGGAGTCCCCATCCCTGGAGGGATTTAATAGACAGGCAGAGGAGCTCTAGTAGTGGACAGGTATAGCAGGACCTGATGATCTCAAAAGTCTTTTCCAATTAAGTGATTCTATGATAAAGCAGCCAGCCATTTGGGAAGGATAAACGCTTCTCAGCAGTTTGGGATCAAGGTAAAAAAACACCTCCCTG
The DNA here is from genome assembly GCA_033558105.1 of Coccyzus lansbergi. Taxonomy (NCBI): domain Eukaryota; kingdom Metazoa; phylum Chordata; class Aves; order Cuculiformes; family Coccyzidae; genus Coccyzus; species Coccyzus lansbergi. The sequence continues at coordinate 951,641 of JAUMJK010000294.1, forward strand.
ATGTTCTGGGAATGCTCAAGAGCAGCCCAACGAGCAGGTTAACTCAAAACAGGTCCCATGCAGAGGGGAAAGACCCTTGGTGGCACCCGGGACTGCTGCTGCTGCCCAGGAGCAAGGAGCCCTGACCTCCTTGCCCCTTGCCGGAGTGGACTTGGCAGAGCTCCCTGACCCCGACACCGCTCCATCCGGCACCGGTGTCCGAGGAAGGAAGGATGCGGTCTCCTGTCCTAAGGGGTTACAGCCGCCTCAAACCCATATAAAGCAACAGCTTTATTAATCCCAGCTTTGCTAATAAGGAATTACAATAGTTGTGGGATTTGGCAGTGGAAGCGCGCTCGGCTGCCATGCAAAGAACAGGATTTTCCCTGGTTTGTTTGTATTTTTGATTTAACTACAAATAATTTAAAGATGTGTCGTGTCTCCTTCAATTAAAATTTGCATCTTCAACCTCACTCTCTCTTTTTTATTGTAGTTTTAAGACAATACTAGCAAATCTGAGTTTGTCAGATAGGCTTTTGTCTTTCTTTTTGCTAAAATTGCATTATTTCTAAGGGTGGCGGTTATTAACAAATCAGGATTTGGGTTTGTTTTTTCTGTAAAATTTGCAGCTCCTTTGTATCGTGTGGAAGATCTCCCAGTGTCCAAAAGTTTCAGGCTGATAGAAGAATAATATTGTCACAAAGCCAGTATGTAAATACCTTAAACCAATCTGGCATGTTTAGGGGAATTACACTTTCCTCTCCCAAATTACAGTTTTGGAAAGCAGCTCTCCCACTGCATGTATTTCAAATTTAAACATTTTGAAAGAATATCTCCTAGGTTTTGAAATCTGGTTTCCATTCTTGGCTCTGTTTGACCCTCTGTGTGACCCCGAGCAAAACTTTTTCTCCGTTTATGTATTTGCTTAGTTGCCCTGATGATCTTCAGCACTCGCGCAGGGTGGTTTTACATCCTCTATATGTAACATTTCAGTATTAAATAATTGTTGTTTTAATTTAACATAAGAAGGTTTTGGTTATGATGGAAAAAAGTGAAAATTAGAACTCTTCTGAAAGTATTGGTTTGAAAATTCCTTGGGTTTGCATGAAAAAAAAGGAACGAAGTATTTTTTTCTAAGAAGAAATGAGTGCAAAAGGTGAAGGATGGTTCTTTTGTGAGTAAACCTGGGGAGAGAAATAAGGGGAAAGGGCAAAAGCCCTGTAGCTCCTCCTCATTATGAGCCTTGGAGTGAGATTGATTCTTTTTTCCTTCCATCTTTTAGACACAGCCGGTGCCCAACCCCATCGCCTACTTCATGCATCGCTCACCGTGGTGGTTCCATCAGTTTGAGACCCTGGTCAATCACTTCATCGAGCTGGTGGTGCCATTCTTTCTCTTCCTAGGACGGCGGATGTGCATCGCACACGGCCTTTTGCAGATCCTCTTCCAGGTGAGATGCTCCCGGGTTTGCTTCCCAAAGGTTGTGTCTTCACCCCAGATGGAGCAGAGGGGTTCAAAGGGTGCAAAACCTCTCCTGCTGCCTGTGTCTGGTGTCAATGGGGTGGGATCAGACCTGGATGGCCGAGATGCAGGTGCACATTCGTAATGCCAGCTCCGGAACTTGAGGTGGAGGTGGGCATGCGTGCCCACAGCAGGAACGCTGCCTTTGTGGCAGCAACGTGTTTCTCTGGAGCCCATCTTCTCAGAGCAGAAGCAATGTCCAGAGGAACTGACTCAGTCAACAGGTCAGGAGTTCAGGCTGAAGTGAATCAAGATGATTCACAGCCCTTAACTTTTGGCTTTTGGATGGTTCACACTGCCGAGGCTCTCAGTGTGTTGCTGGAGGTTTGGTTCCCTTAGCACTGAGTTGGTTTCCATTTGTAAGGATGGCAGAGAAACGTCAGCTCAGGACTAAGCAAAGGGTCTGGTCTACCCCTGTGAAACGCTGGGCTGAATGCTGGCAATTTCTCCAGAAGTGACTTTTTATAGACATCTTCCACCTCTTGAAGGGATTCTTTTTGTATTTAACATTAAAGGGCTGGGTTTGATCTCTGAAAATATTAGAGCTGGTTTTTACAGACACCAGGTTTATTGAGCCTGGGTTCATGGCAAATAGAATTTCTTCAAAAATCACTGGCATTCATGTTCCAGTTGATTTTAATTTTTTTTTTGCACATGGTAGTAAATAAATCTATGCAAAAGACAGAGGACAAAAGCTCCTGCAGATATGCTTTCCAAGATCACATCTGATTTCTGTCATCTCTACCCCAGGATAATTCAAGGAACAGAAAGAGGGTAAATTGAGGTGAGATATTAAGAAGAAATGTTTTGCTGTGAGGGTGAGGAGGCCCTGGCCCAGGTTGCCCAGAGCAGTACTGGCTGCCCCATCCCTGGAGGAGTTCGAAGCCAGGTTGGATGGGGCTTGGAGCAACTGGATCCAGTGGGACCCCCATGGCAGAGGGTTGGAACTGGATGGGCTTTGAGGTCCCTTCCAACCCAAACCATTCCCCGATTCTGTGATACTGGACCAAGATGATGATGCTTTTTCTTCACACCTCTGCCAGAAGGAACTTCCATGACTTAACCCAATGCTCCTCTCTCATCCCTTTCTCAGCTCTGGGCTTCTTCATCCTTGCTGTGCTCCTAGGTAGGCAGTGGGGTAACGGGAGATGCTCTCTGACTGGCACTGCCCTCCAGCACCTTCCCGACTCCTCCGAGGGCCCTAATGAGCAGCGTGGGTCTTTGTGTGCTGGGGGACTTCAGACAGAGCCAGGGGGATCTGCAAAAGCCAAGTACATACAATAAAGACTCATAATGACATATTGTAAATGTATGCATCTAACCACCCTTTAATTGGCACTTTATTGATAGTTTGCAATTACTGATTATTTCTATCACGAGGGGAGTCTGCAAAGGAAAAAAGGGTCCCAGTGTAAAATGCAGCTCTGGTGCATTTATAGCATTTCAACAAAAACCTGTTTATTTAATATTTACTGCCCTTTTCTTCATTCAGAATGACTTTTATTGACAATACTTCTGCTCTGCAAAGGAAGCAATAAAGTTTAATGTTGATACACCACTTAATTCTGCTTTTCAAGATTTGAATTGACATTACATGCAAGTTTTATTGGACATTTTATAATTGTTATTGGAGTCATGGTGGCTAGGTTGAGTAAGTGTATTTTTCCAGATTCCAACTGGCCTGGAGAATATTGCTTTGTCAGGACCCAAAAAGAGTTGGACTGAAAGGAAAAGTATTTTTTTTTCCAAGTGTGAACTTACGCGTCTTGCCTCCTTCATGTTTGTAAGGAAAAAGGCTTAGTAAGTTTGGAAATGTCAGAGAGGAGGAGCTTGGGAGCCTGATGGCTCAGCTGAGTGGAGAGCACTTCAGGAGGCTGGATGAGAAGCTCGACATGAGCTGGCAATGTGCCCTCGTGACCCAGAAGGCCAACCATATCCTAAGCTGCTTCAAAAGAAGTGTGATCAGCAGGGCGAGGGAGAGCATTCTGCATCTCTGCCTCATGTTCATCAGATCCCATCTGGAGTCCTATGTCCAGATCTGGAATCCTCAGTATAAAAACGGCATGGAACTGTTGCAGTGGGTCCAGAGGAGGATTATAAAGATGATCTGAGGGGGAGCACCTCCCATACAAGGAGGAAAAATTAGGAAGAAATTCTTCACAATAAGAGTGCAGAGGCCCTGGCCTGGGTTACCTAGAGAAGTTGTGGCTGTCCCATCACTGGAGGTGTTTAAGGCCAGGTTAGATGGGGCTTTGAGCAACCAGTGGGAGATGTCCCTGTCCAAGGCAGGGTGTTGGAACTGGTTAGGCGTTGAGGTCTTTTCCAACCCAAACCATTCACTGATTCTATGATCTGTCCCATGCCAGATTCCCATAGGATTGTGCCAGTCATGCTGTAAGTAGAGAGGGCCTGTCCCAGTGGGCTGGACCACCCTGGGCCACCTACCATGTGGGAGATCAGGGTGATGACAACTGAAACACATGCTGCGTAGGCGCATCTCTGCACCGTCCCCTTCCTATGCTCACCCACTCACCTATGTCCTTGCAAGACCCGAAGTGGCGAGCACAGGGAGCTGTGTTGCCCCAGAGTTTTGATGCTTGTGGATGTTGCTGTGATCTTGGTTTGGGGTCTGTCTGCTCTGATACGAGCCCTGTAACTTCAGCTTCCAGGAATCTTCCCCTTTGGCTGCTTTTTGATCTTGAATAAATCACAAAGCTGTACTTACTGCACATCTCTCGATATAAATAGTCTTTGCTTAAAAAAAAATAATCAAGATAATCAAGGAGTGGGTTGAACGCTGGCCAGTTCCCATTAGAGAAATCATTCTTCATTGTCGCCAACCACCAGACTGGGGAGGGCTTTGTGATTTACAGCTGTGGGTGTATTTTTTGCAGGACATCTGCACTCAGATTCTCAATCAGATTGCAGCGCCCAGAGCACGTTTGTCAGGGTCAAAGGTGGATGGAGAGAAAACGGCATCCAAGATTTTCTGGACAGGCCCCATTAGCCACTTTCCCCCTAGGCAGGTTGTGGAAGAGCTGCCCAGCCACCAGGGTGGCTGCTAATGGCTGTGGCCACAAGCCCAGGACAGGGGACTGTCCCCATGGTGTGTCAGAGGGTACCCACCAGCCTGCCCATCTCATGCTTGCCAGGGAGTGTCCTCCATGCCAGTGACTCCCTGCTCCTCAGAGAGAGGTTTGTAAAGTCGTGGAATGGTTTGGGTTGGAAGTGACCTCAAAGCCCCTGCCATGGGCAGGGACACGTCCCACTGGATCAGGGGCTCCAAGCCCCATCCAACCTGGCCTTGAACACCTCCAGGGATGGGGCAGCCACACCTTCTCTGGGCAACCCATCTCCCCACCCATTTCACAGTCAAACATTTCTTCCTAAGATCTTATCTCAATCTCCCGTCTTAGGTTTAAACTTCCAGTGCTGGGGTTGGCGTTTTGGACATCCTCTCTAATTTATAAGGATGAGGTAGTCAGTGCGTGTCTCTTGACTGTGATATTCACTTAATGGGATGGAAATCAAGCTGCAGGTGGTCGCAATGGTCAATGTTTTACAAATCAGTGTGGTGAAAGTTTCTTTGATTTGGAGTCTGATTGTACCAATTGGCTGATTTTGTAGTAGTGTTTGGACCTGAGCCTCAAAAACATTCATGTAGGTCTGATGCACTCTTACGTTCAGGAGAAATCCAGTCTAAAATGTGACTGTTAGTGTCTGAAGGGGAGAAAAGAGGTCTTGGAGAATCTTAAAGACCGCAAGTGACAGCCTAGACTGTGTTGTTCTTGGTTCTCTAGAAACATCAACGCAGAACCTACCCATGCCCTAAGGACCTTGTGGTTTTGAGCGGGAGGGAGGATGGAAGTGCTGCACAGGGAAGGCAAGTCCTGTCCCCTGCCCGCAGGTCAACAGCTTGGGACCCCTCCCCACCACACCACCCACAAAAGTATCGCGTTGTCTCCGCTCTCTCCCTGCTGACACTTCCATAGTCACCTTTGCGCACCCGTACGTCCATCCCCATATTCAGCCCCCCTCGGCCAGATAGAGCCGAGTACCAGTGTCCATGATTGAAACCGGAGAGGGTGCAAACCCATGGCCTTGCTGCTCTGCGGGCGCTTTGCTCTTCTCCAGCGCTGGCTCCTAAAACCCTGAAGCTGCATGTTTTTCACAACGTCTAATGTGCAGCTTACACCAGCAAACGTATTTCTTGGCTCCTTAAGCCAGGCAGTAAAATCACATTGCTTGGCAAAGGAGTTGATGAGGGGAAGCGAGAGGAAAGCCTAAAAGCCAGGAAAAAAGCCACCCTTGCCCCTCAGAGCTGGAAGGTAGCGCTGGGTTAGAGAGCACAGCAAGGAGGCTGTGGGGCCCAGTGGGGAGGAGGCTGAGGTTTCTTACAGCCAAGGGGTGGTTGTGGCCATGCCAGATGGGATGGAGGTTCAGTGTCACAAAGGTAAAATCCAGAAATAAGTAAATAGTAAATGGAAAGTATAAAGCTAGCGCTGTTGGAAAGGCAGGATCATTCACAGAATCATAGAATGGTTTCAGCTGGAAAAGACCTTTAGGATCATCAAGTTCAACCGTGATCCAGCCCTGCTACGTCACCACCAGACCGTGTCCCCAAGAGTGACATCTACTTGTCTCTTAAACAACTCTAGGGATTGGTGACTCCACCACCTCCCTGGCAGCCTGTGCCAATGCCTGACAACCCTTTCAGTAAGGAATTTCCTCCTAACGACCAACCTAAATCTCCTCTGGTGCATCTCAAAGCCATTTCTCCACGTCCTGCCACTGGCTACCAGGGAGAAGAGACCAACCCCCTTTCCTTTTTTAGCACAGTGCTCTTCTGCGTTGCAGTCTTATAGGCACAGTGTGGGGTTCTTAGGATGTGAGGAGAGTTTTAGGCCTTTAAATACCTTTGGATTTGTCTGATTTTGAGAAGTCTGACTCCTTTCCATGGCCCCTGAAAGCTCCTGGCATATCCTGCACAGAGCATCCTCTGTGCAGCCTCACGGCTGGAGAGCTCAGGGTGGGGGGACATTTGTGCTGGGATGAGCTCAGCCCCCAGCATCACACATGGGGACAGCAGTTCCACGAAGGAACCGGAGCAGCAAAGCCTCAGGGTTGCCAGTTCTTTCCCGTCACTCATCCTCTCCCTGCGGAGGTTTGGCAGTGGGCTGAAATCTGGGCTCTCCCGGGATGGATTTCAGCAGGAGCTGTATATAAAGCGTAGGGATGACAATGCCAAGAGCGAAGCTGAATTTAAGCCTCACAGAAGGCAAAGATAGAACCTCCATAGCCAAACCCCCTCGAACTCAGAGCACTGACTCTTTAAAGAAAGCTCCCACGACAGCTCTCGGGGTACGGCCAAGGGGCTGCACGTGAAGGCGGCAGCGTTATGGGGTGGGGGGGCTGCAGCAGAAACCTCCTGTGGCAGAAACCTCCAGCTCTTTTCCTTTTGCAAGTGAGCCCTGCATCATCCCCTTGCCCAGCCAGGCACTGCATCGGAGCCACACAGCCCCTGCCCTCCTGCAAGCCAGGAATGTGCAGGAGAGAGGGCAGCAAAGCAATTTTCCTCTTTTTTTTTTTTTTTAAGCAGAAAACAGTTGTTGAATAAATAGACGTTTTCTTTCCTTTTTTTCCCTTGGCTTGGACAATCCCCAGCCTCCTAGACATTTTTGATGGAAATGGACATTTTCATCTAGTTGATCCTTTTCCCATCTTCTCTCCCTGGGAGACGAAGCGAGGCTTTCCCCTCTTCTCTTTTGGGAGGGGAGGACCAGCTCCCCTGCTTGCAATGTTCCTGCCATGCCGCAAGCCGTTGGAGGGATGAGCTGCCCTTCCAGCCTCACAGGCACAAATTAAATCATGCTGCTGCAGTGCCGCAGCTGCAACATATAGTGTTGCTGAGTTAGGAGGTAGCAGAGGTCACAGCAGCAGCCCGGGGAGGAGCAACAAAAATTAAACAGCTCCCCCTTCCTTGCAGAAAGGGTCTGAATCCTGTGTTTGTTTTCACTTGTCAGATACTAGCTCAGTTTGGTTCTTTCTCTTACGCTGGTATAAATTGGGTATGTCTCCAGGATTTTCAAGGTTCCACAAGTTTCAGGGTAGTAGCAGAAGAATCAGACCTTTTGTTTGTGCTTTAATTGTGCTTCTACAAGACATTTGCACTGCTGGAATTTTCTCTGTTGATGCAGAGTAATGTTGTTCCCTTATGAAGGTGTCACGTGTAAGAGTAAAGCTGCTGCCCAGTTTGCCATAGGAGCCAGAAAATTCAGGCATGGCACCAGAAAACTGGAACCAGGAGGACCCTTGAGCTTAGACCATGAGAGAGACTGCAGATGATGTGATCATGAAATTATGGAATGGTTTAGGTTGGAAGGGACCTCGAAGCCCATCCAATTCCACCCCCTGCCATGGGCAGGAACCCCTCCCACTGGATCAGGTTGTTCCCAGCCCCAACCAACCTGGCCTTGAACGCCTCCAGGGATGGGGCAGCCACCACTGCTCTGGGCAACCAGGGCCTTCCCACCCTCAGCGTGAGGAATTTCTTCCTATGATATCATCTAAATCTTCCCCCTTACAATTTAAAGCCATTCCCCCTTGTCCCATCCCTGCCCGTGCTAATCAAGAGCCCCTCCTTAGCTTTCTTATAGCCCCTTTCAGCACTGGAAGCTGCTCTAAGTTCTCCCTGGAGCCTTCTCTTCTCCAGGCTGAACAAACCCAACTCTCAACCTGTCCTCATAGTAGAGGTGCTCCAGCCCTTGGATCATCTCCACGACCTCTTCTGGACCAGTTCCCATGGCCTTATGTAGAGGATTCTGGAACTGGACACAATTCTCCAGTGCTCTACCAGGTGAGATCCCTAAGCCAGCCTCTGATTTCACCTGCAAATCCCTCTCGAGGTCAATCCCCTGGGTGCAGCATCCCTGGAGGGGGTGAGCGAGTGGGTGTTCGCTACTGGGGGTGGGCAGCCCTGCAGCCTTTCCCTTGTGAAAACAAAGAGGAAATTCAGCCTTCAAAAAAGGCCAAATTTTGTTGATTTTCTTGTGGTTTAGAAAAAAACCAACAGAGAACGTCTCGGGAAAATTAACAGCAGAACATGAGTTTGCTGCTCAGGGAGGAGTGGTCTGATGGAAAACAGTTTTGCAGCTCAATTGTTTAAAAAACTGCTTTGGACTAAAATTTGAGATGAAAGATGGAGAAAGAGCGTTTTGAAAGGTTGTTTGGGAACCTTGAAGCATTGGACTGGGATTATGGAGATCAGTCCATAATCTGCAGTCTGCGGGGTGCTCAGGTCAGCCCTGTGCTGGGTGCAGGGTGGGTTCCCAGGTCCTCTTGCCTCTGGCTCATCTTCCAGCCTCCAACTGATAGCAAAACATATGGAATGTGAAATCAACGTTGCTCCAGGAGCAATTTTCTGTTACATTTAACCACCTTAAATGAAATTCCCAGCTATACTTCCTAAAAAAAAATCTAACTTAAGCAGGCAGAACCAAAACTTTTAATCACTTCTCTATTTGATTTCACATCCAGCTTGATAATTGTTGTTGCCAGGCGAGGCTGCTGTGCCAGACCTAACCAGACCAGTGCCTACCACCCCAAATTAGTAAATAACGCTGCTTGTATAACGGTGTCTGGTATTAGTTAGCAACAAGCTAGGTTCTTGCATTCTGCAGTAGTCCAAGTGAGTTAGAAGCACTTACTGTTAGCCATAGGAGTGCATTTAATTAGCTCCCGATTCAGGGGACTGGGGGGTTTGTTCTCTTCTCTCTCTTTTTTTGCAATCATTAAATAAAGTGTCACCCCTAGCCAGTGCTGTAAACTCTATTTTGATTGTGGCTGCAATAACCCCTTTGGGCGTCATTCAAATTGTACTAAACAGTTTCTGGAGAGTGCTGGTTTCTCTCAAAATAAACCCGAGTCCGGCTTTGACAAGCTCTAATGAAAAACAAATTGTTATATTACTTAGAAAAATAATTTGAAGGAAGTCTGAATTAGTTGTAAAGGTGGAAAAGGTTCAGCTACTTGAAAATAGAAATTTGGAAGGTATTTATTTTAACCATTAAGCCAGCGGCCTTGAAATACAGCCTTGTTTGTTACAGAATGCGCCTAACGAGAGACATGAATCATGCTGTTAATCAGTATGGGAACTTGATTAATTGGAAAGGGGACCGTCAGTGACTCCAACAGGCGGGGCCGCCTGGCAGCAGTCTGCGCCGGAGCCCTGGAGCTGGTGTGATTTACCATCAGTCATCCTGCTGGCACGCCGAGAGAAACTTTGGAGGGATCCCACAGCCTTGGGTTTGCAGATTATTGGACGTTTTTTTAAAAATTGAAAAGAAAAATGTGGTTATTTGGGACACTGTCGGTCTTTGATTTTTGGTACCTCTGCATTTGGTTGTCTGAACTTGCAACATGCTGGGTTTCCACAGAGGAGGGTTTAGCGACTCTTGGAAGCATCTTGTGGAGATACCCTGAGGTGGGATGCCCATCGTTTCACCTTTGCTGCTGATAGTGGGTTTGCTCATTAAACCTGAGAGTAAGATTTTACGCCCAGCTTTGGAATCAGATTTGCCTGGGAGGCCCCCAGGATGCAGAGCGCTGCCATGGCTGTAAAAATGCAGCAGGAAGGTCTGTATTAATTTTCACTATTGACTGGAGCACTTGGTTTTGGGGCCAGGAAGAGTTTGTCCATCCAAGAGTACTGGTTTAGTTTCAGAGCAGCGTGTATTTGCTCAAATGGCAAAGGGTATGGCGGCAGGGAGGAGAAAGAGTGTGCGGCCGTGCCAGAGGGAGGAGTTCCAGGTTCGTGGTGGAAGGTGCCACGTGTGTTGGGCTGTCCCAGCAGCAATGGCCAGGTTCAGTGCCATTGGTATCATCTCCATGCCACAGTAACACCGTGGCCAGGCCAGGGAGACCCAGGAACCGACCAGCTAGGCTCTAGTGGCCTCGTGTCCTTGGACATACTGGTGAACATGGGAATTCAGAGATCAGACATTAGATTCCCCACGTTGCAAGCTTAAGCAGAATGAAAATGCAACCAATTCTTGCTGCCCTTGGCTTTTCTTCTTACGGCCTTCCAGGGTATTCTCAGGTCTCATTTTCTGTGTAGACTTTACACTGCTCTCCTCTTCGTACTCCATGAACACCTTCCAGAGCTGTATTGAATGACATGGCTGACATCCACCACATGTGGTCCTTCCTTTGCCAAGGGAAGAGGTTGTGGAGCACTTAGGCTCCCTAGGCTCTGAGGCAGGATTGGTTTCCTCGCCCTCCCCCTTGATTTTACTTTTGCTAAGATTTAGTTTTCAAGATTTCTCTGCAATCCAGAACCTTTGTGTCTGCAACCCTCTCGCAGAATTTCCAGGTGCTTGGGCTCAAAGAGAAAAATCGATTCCGATGATGTTGTCAGTGAAACGAGATGAGTTGGCAAGGCTACAATAGCTTCAGAACATCTGCACTTTCCAGATGTGATTTGCTTGGTGCTTTGCTGCAGTGTTTGGGTCCAAACAAGGACAGGACATAAAGTATGGTTGGACATGTGATTGCATCTATCTGTAAGTGTCCGTATAAAACATTAGGTCTAATAAGAGCCAGACCAGCTATAAACCAGAGATGTTACTGAAGTCCATGACACGATCTTGAACATGAATTGCTGCCATATTTCCAGTGATGATTATTTGTTTATGTTTAGGTGTAGCCACTAAAGCAAACTAAAACCATTATGATCCATTAACATTGCCCAAGCCAACAGACTCGCCCACTAGTATGTGTCCAATCTCTGTTTAAGCTGTCGATTTATCCACTTTAAGTGTAATGACTTGAAATGATGATGAAGTTCTTCCAAGTTTAATCACGTTTTCTGTACATTTTTCCTGGTCTGAACTGGTCACATTGCATCTTCCCAGCCCTTGGCTCTCACCAGTTCTTCACTTTTCGGCAGCACTGGTGATGTTGGGGGGATATTTGGATTTTTATTTTTTTCTACTTCCCTATCTAGTTTTGGGGACCTTTAAATAATGTTTTATATCCAGTTTGAAAAAAAAAAAAAAAAAGAAGAGATCAGAACAGCCTAACTGGAAACAGATGGCAGATTATGAACTTGTTTTTAAAGGGAATTTTTAATACATGTATTATGAAGAGACTCATTTAATAGCATCAGATATAGATGTGTGAAGACAGAACGTGCCCATTCGAGGAGTGGAAGGGGCTGGGAGTGGGCTGTTGCCTTTGGTGCTGTGTTCTTGGGGATGAAGGGAGAATTTTGCTGCGGTTAATGGCTGTGGTGAGCCAGGCTGGCTGAAATGAGGGCTTCCTACCATTGCTGCATTTTAGCCTTTCCTCTGGTCTCCCTGGCTGCCAGAGCAGGTTTAAATTAAGTTCTTACCTTGGGTTTCTGGCTTCAGGTTAACAAAGCCAGGGAGTTCCAATGGTCAGTGCTTCTCTGAAAATGCTGTCTTCTCCTGGCTCAGAAGATCTGACTTGGTTGACTCTGCCTTTAGCCATGTCCAAATTTCCCTGCACAGACTTAGCTCCACACATCTTCCTCACCTGTAGGAGCAACCAGAGTCTTCCTTGGCCACTGTGCTGAAATAGGTGGATTTCAGCATACCTTGTGTCAGCTGAAGGTACAGCTACAACAGTCAGAGGTGCAAGTTTTACCCGTATCCCTTGCACGAGGATTGGATGGCTTTAATTAAAACCATTAGAAGGAACCCCATGTAATCTCAGAATAAAGACAAAGCCTTGGAACTTGGTGTCCGGGCTGCTTAGGGATAGAGGTGAAGATGGATTTTGTAGCGTCCTGCTTTGATCAAAATAACTCACTTGTTTGTTCTGAGCCAAGTTGCCGGGTTTAATGTTTCTCTGTAATGATGCTGCCTCCAGAGAGGTTTTATTTTGATTTGGAAGTGTTGGGATGAGGATACGGCCCTGAGATAGTTTAGCCCACACGCAGTTTACACAGCTGTGTTATCTGATTCCCCAGGCACCCCTAAAGACATTATCTCTTTGGTGATGCAACAGCTAGAAATCGCAGGAAACCTGTGTCACTCATTACTTTCATCTTCTTATAAAAACTGGGGTTTCTTGGAGCCGGTGACTCAGAGAAATTGCCGCTTCGTGCGAGATACTCTTGGAGCAGCTGTGGGTTGTTTGCCGTGCTGGCCGAGATGAGTGATGTTGCACTTGGATGCAGGCAGCAGATCCCGACTCTTCCCGGGGCGTGCACCCACCCACGCGTGGGATGGAGATGCTGTACAATGGTCAGCAATGGTCCTTGCTTGGCACATTGTTTGCAAACCCCAAGTCTCACCTTTCCTTTCCTTGGGGCAATGTTCAAAGAATCATTAAGTTTGGGAAAGACCTCTAAGAGCATCCAGTCGAACCTTCAGCGTGGTGTACATTGGTATTTTGCAGAGGGTAGTGGATTTTTCTTGCTGCCATAAACAGTTGGTGGATGAGTTCAGCTGAGCGTCAAGCCCCCAAATACCTTGTCCTGGGCCACTGTTTGCAGCATGAGGTGACACCTCTCTTGTTTTCCTCCAAGGGACTCTTGCATTTTAGTTCTGTCTCTGCCAGGAGTACACTGACAGTTTGTCTGTCCGCAGAAGATGTTCTTGATCATCTGCTCCTTTTGACACTCTGAAGATGGATTAAGCTAAACAGGAACAACGCAGGCTTGGTCTGAGCTTGGTGTCCACATTTAGAGCAACTCGGGAAGAGATAGAGCACTTTAAATCTACACCCCACTTTAATGAGAAAAACTTGCGAGCACTGAGAAACCCTAAATCAGTGCCAGTTTCGCAAAGGCTGAGAAAGCAAGTGCCTAAAACAACGTTCCCTACTCATCGCATCGGCACTTCTCGTGACTCGTGCTGATGAGAGAAGAGATGAAAGAGAAAATCCCCCTGTCTCTCTGGTTGACTGATGCAGCTGATTGACTCAGCGAATGAAGATCCAAGGATTTGAACTCTCTAAAACATGAAAAATGGTCCCTTTCTATGAGCCCTATCATTACTAACTCGTGCTGGTGGTAAGAGGAAGCATCTACATGTGCAGAGCATGGGTCTCTCCCAGTTGCACAAATCAGGCATACAAGGCAGTGCAATGGGAACATGGAGAAACTCTAGCAGAATCATAGAGTCATGGAATGGTTTGGGTTGGAAGGAACCTTAAAGCCCATGCAGTTCCAGCCCACTGCCATGGGCAGGGACACCTCCCACTGGATCTGGTTGCTCCAAGCCCCATCCAACATGGCTTTGAACACTTTCAGGGATGGGGCAACCACCACTACTCTGGAAGCAGAACAGCTCACAACGTAATCAGTAAATCCTCAGAGCGGTGTGGAAATGTTCAGTACCAGATTACTGCAGGGTTGGTAGGGCACATAGATTGATTTCTTGAACCTTGTGAGCGAGCAAGTGAGCAGGGAGGAAGAGAGGGTCAGGTATTCTGGAGGAGCCCTTCTCCTTGTGATGGCAGTTGCTACCTGGCTGCCCCTCTTGCCTCTCAGGTGCCCCTGTGTCATCTTGGCTGTGTTTTGTGTCATTTGGGTGACACTGTGCCTTGCATTTGTGCCAACAGCCTGGACTTGAGCCGTTCTGGCTGGCTTAGCACTATCAGCTCAAAGGGGGCTCGAAGTCGCATTCACAGGTGCATGTGCTTGGTTAACCTTTCTGCCTCAGGATGTAGCAGAACCTTCTTTTTCCCCTTTGAAGGCATGAAAGCCCCAGGTTCTCTCTGAGAGGAGTGCCCGAGCCTGTGGCACTGGTGAGCCTTTGTAACCATTGAAGTCATGAGACTGAGCAGATGCAGCGAGGAACCAAAACCTCCCACACCAAATGGTCTTTGCAAAATGACCTCCCCCCAGCCTCCTGGTGTTTTGTAACGATGTGTTTCCTGTTCATCTGCTCCTGTTCATCTGCTCCCGTTCCAGGCCGTGAGCCACGGGAATGGAAGTGACCCCTTGGCCATGTCCGCAGATCTTCACCTCTGCATCCTCCTGTGGTGCAGAACCAGTTGTTCTTATCTGTTTTCCAGCACTTAAAGTGTTCGGTAGTGCCTGGGCACAGATCATGCTAATAACTTTTCTCTGATCAGAAGACTGGTGAATATCTTTTCATCTTTACCTTAACCAGCTACTCTGGAGGAGTGATTTTTACCCAACACCTTTTGCTGCTACTTGTGTGGCTGCTTGGGTCTGGCCTGCCCTGTGCCAGGAGCCCTGAGGTTGGGTAGCATCAGGGTGAGAGATTCCTCCAGACATCCTCCTTCCCTGAGGTGACAGTGGACTTTGGAAGAGATTAAATGATGAAAGCTCAAGTCATTCTCTTTGAGCAGAGTAAGACGTTAGGGAAAGAGAGGTTTGCTGAATTCTGTGTTCCTATAGCATGGAACAGGTTGGGATAGAAGGAAGGACAATCCTTTCTCATCCACCAGTCAGCTATCACATCCTAGTCTGCTTTAGAGCACCTGCCAGCTCCTGCTGCAGGGGCAGTGGAAAACTCAGAGTGTAGGCATCATAAATCTAAAAAAAGAAAAATCATCTGGAGAAACAAATCATAATGTTTGTTTGGATCAAGGTTCGGAATTAGTGTGGCAGGAGTGGAGAACGGGAAGGGGACAGGGATTGCTTTTATTGCATTAATAATGTCATTTATTCCATAGCCAACCCCTGAAAACCAGTTCTAATCCCCACACAAATCCCTCTGTAGCAACAGCAGCCAATCTGCCAGTTCCCCAATCAAACGCTGATCGTTGCCCAGGCCAGAGGCCTCAGAGGGAGCGAAGCCAAGGTAAAAGGGTCAGGATCGGGGGGAGGGGGCCCTCGGAAACCCAGTGCATCCAAATCAGTTCTGTCTCTGTGACTCAGTGGGCAGATGGGATAGGGCCAGGGACACTATGGGGCCAATATGTTCCTTCCCTCCCAATGTAGTGTTCAGGGACAGACGGGCATGCAGAAGAAGTCCAGAGATCATCTTCCTGGGGCTATGCAGAAGAAATAGAACTGCAGATAAGAAATGGACGTTCAAAATGTTGCCATCCGTCCTGTGTTCCTTCCCCCTTGCCCTTCTCCACCCAGTGAAGAAGTGGTCATCAGCTGGAGAGCCTCCGTTCAGGCTGTTGCCCGCTCCTGGTCTTGGCTGTCATCAGTGAAAGGGGTTGTCGGTGCCTGCAGTCTCTCTGCTGCAGGGTTTTCCTCTGGCCCCTGTTACACTGGAACACAGGTGAAAGGGAGGGAGATGTTTTCATGAAAATCTGTACCTCAACTGTCTTAGCAGCCAAACCTGAAACGGCTCAAGTCTTTTGCCCCGAGCGTCATGTTTATGGTCAATCTGCAACTCCACCTGCAATCTCCACATGCGTCCTCTGCAAGACTGCAGTAAATTAAAGCACAACAGGGAATTTTAAGAAATACATCCTCTTCCTTCTTGGAATCAGGTTACATCGACCTCTGAACATCTGGACTCAGTGTCTCAGGGCTCCCAGAGGTTCTGCCATATTAAATGTTCATCTGCCTTTGTTGAATTCCCAGCCTTTTCCCTTCCTCGTTGCCTCCTCTGGATTCAGAGTTGTTTTCAGTGTGGCTGGCCCTCGATGTAATTGGTATTTTATGTTTGTTTTGTAAAACTCACCGTGGAATTTTAGTTATCTCTTGGCATGGGTGAACACAGATCCATAACCCATTGCCATTTACTGTGCTTGTGGGAGAAGTCTAAAATAAAATATTCTCCTATTTCTCCAAAAACCTAAATTCCTTCTAAGCTACTGATTACCAGCTTCCTAGAAGATTAAATATAAGGTTCATATTTTTAACAAAAAGTTGTTCTCTAGGTCAGAAAAATGCATTTGTTGATATGATACCCCTTTGCTTTGAAATTCCTTTGCTGGGTCTCCAGGTTGACCTGATAAAAAGGCTTTAATCATCGCATCCTGCTAATTGAAATGCTGAGGTGGGAGTAGGTGGGTCGAGCTGCCTCCAGCTGCTGGGGTTTGTTGAAAGGCTGGAGCAAGAGAGCAAAAGCCGTCAGGTGACTGTGCAGGATCTGCAGTCGCTGGTCCACCGGTGGTCCTTATGGTCTCTGGTCAGAAGATGATGTTGAACTGCAGCATCTCGTGGAAGTCACCCCATCTTCCCCCAAGGACCAGGCTCACCCCATAGCACCATGACCCGCTGGCTGTTGTGCAAAGATCAACGCCTAGAAGGAAAATGCAGCTCCAGCTTTTAGCTTTCCGCCTTTTAGACATAGATTTTAAAGACTTACATATGTTTCACCTGATCTGCTCTGAGTATTCCCATCGAAGTTAACTAAGTGGATAAGACTTTGTGGGATCCAAGCCAAATGAGTCCTCACCCACCATGCTGGGAAGTCTTGTTGAAGTGGGTCACTGGAGGGAAAGAAGGAGGAGTCAGTACCGACTTGCCCCTTTCATTTTATGCTTCTGTTTACTTAAAGGATATTTTCTTTAAGACAGCTTGGGGAGGGGGGGGAGAACACGAAAAAAAAAAGCCCTGGCTGTGGTGTAACCACCACAGTCCATTGTTGTCATGACTACTAAACAAGAAACCTAATTTATAAAATGAGGGAAAACATATGAAAGTGAAGTAAAGAAGAAAAAGAAAAGAGAGAGAGGCGATCTTAAAATATTAACTATGATGTAGAGAAAAGTATAAACAGGCATAGCTAGGAAATTCCATGAGGAATATGACTTGTTTAATAGTAATCATAAAGGAAAAGATTAGGACAGCTCCAAAGAGTGCCAAATGAAATAATCCACACACATCCAGTTCAGTGATAAGAGTCCTTGTTGTGGTTTTCCTTGACTGCCTGGGCAGGCAGTGCTCTTGGCCGCACTCTGGTGGAGATGCCCTCATCAGAGGAGGCTTCAAGGATGCACGTGGTGGTTCTGCTGCTTCTCTCTTTGTGGTGCTTTTCCTCCCTCAAAAAACATGTAACTGAGTGCAAACCCCCATCCCACCCACAATAATCAAAATAATCTGTAGTTTTAGGTAAAATATCAGTAAGTTGGGGAAAATAATTGTGTTTGGGGATGTGGAGGGATTTCTGTGAATGGATCAGGTCAGGAATGGATGGGGTGTTCTTTGAGCTACAGCTTGATTATGTTCCAAAGCTGAGATTGCTTCAGAGAATTGGCTGCAGAGGAGTGGCTGGGTGCATCCCTCTTTTCACAGAAAGGGTCATTGGGCGTTGGAACAGGCTGCCCAGGGAGGTGGTTGATTCACCTTCCCTGGAGGTGTTTAAGGTACAGGTGGACGAGATGCTGAGGGACATGGTTTAGTGTTTGATAGGAATGGTTGGACTCGATGATCCAGTGGGTCTCTTCCAACCTGATAATTCTATGATTCTATGATTCAAAGGTCTCTGAGGTGGGCTCAGCTCCCAGCTTCTGTCTCCATAGGCGCTGTGTCTCGCTGCTGCTTTTCTTGCCTCTTTCTTGTCATCTGTCATCTCCCAAGTCTAGAAAGCACATGGAGGTCCTGAAAGGGAAACATTAGAGAAGTCCTAGATGTTCATGATTTCTCAGGACCTCATGTTCATGATTTGATCATGAACACGTTTGTCATCATTTTCATGGTCTAACAACCATTCCTTGTCCAGAGCAAGGTTGAAACAGGGAACCCTGAGGGTCTTCAGGACCAGGCTCATGTACAAGGCATCTCCAAGCAAGTACCAGATGGCAACTTTGGAGCTTGCTGGGTCTATGCAAGTACTTTTGGCTGTGTTGGGCTGGCATCACTCATCTGTTTTCGAGTGACAGTGCCCCTGTTGTGGCCCAGAGACCCATGACCACCAGCACCATAACAGCAGTAGTGCCACCACAAGACGCCAGCAAGGAGCTGCTGTGACCACAATTGCCGCTGAGTGAGTACTGGGAAATACCTATGTGGTATCTCGGGTGGAAAATCCTGGGCAGAGCTGTAATTTGCTGCTTCGTTAAACTTCCCTCAGTCATGTCTGAGCTGCTCATGTATCTGTCAGGCAGAGATTTCAAGGCTGAAATTGTGTGTTGGAAGATTAATGCTTTGTGGCACGTCCTGTGCTCTATCGTGTCATTTTGCAGCGATGGGGCTGGCTGCTCGCAGGACGTGTTGGACCCAGCTCTCTGTTTGGCTCTCACTCATAAACATGCTAGTTTACAGAAACCTTAAGGGTTCCTTCTCACTGTCAGAAGAAATTAAGCTACAAAGCCATGCTAAAACTACTCAAAACAACATCAGGCTGAAGTCCATAGCGTGAAGATCCAGGGTAGAATCCAACACTAAAGACTCATAGAATTGTTAAAGTTGGAAAAGACCTCTAAGCTCATCCAGTGCAACTGTCAGCCCAGCCACACTGTGCCGAATGAACTGTGTACCAAAATGCCACAGCTACACAGTTTTTGAACCCCTCCAGGGATGGAGACTACCCCACTGCCCTGGGCAGCCTCTGCCAGGGCTTCACCATTCTATCAGTGAAGAAATTGTTTCTGATATACAACATAAGTCTCCCCTGGTGCAACTTGAGGCCATTTCCTCTCATCCTGTCCCTTGTTACTTGGGAGAAGAGACCAACACTCACCTTACCACAACCTCCTTCCAGGAATCTGTAGAGAGTGGTGATGAGGTCTCCCCTCAGCCTCTTCTCCAAGCTAAACAGCCCCAGGTCCCTCAGCTGCTACCCATAAGGCTTGTTCTCTGGCTCCTTCACTAGCTCTGTTCCCCTCTTCTGGACACACTCCAGCAGCTTAATATCTTTCTTTTACTGAGGAGCCCAAAAACTGAACACAGGATTCATCAGTGCTGAATATAATCGATGTAGATGCCCACCCAAGCCAGGACCTTCCAGGCGTATGGACCAGGTTCTGTCCATGTTGGACCCATTCAGCACACGTGAGCATAGCTGCTGCCCTGCTTTCTGCTCAGAAAGCACCTTTCCTTCCACTAGTGCTCCCGTGCTGCTCTAACCGGGCACTGGGCATTCCCGGGCTGCCCCACTGCCAAAGCACTAATCATGGTGTTGATGGTGCAGACAAAGCAGACCTTCCCAGCTCCACGCTGGCTGCAGCAGACTGGGAGTCTTCCCATCCTTGCCATTCCAAGCACCCGTGCAGCAGCACCAGCCATGTTCTGGGCTCTTCTGCTCTGTGCCTTGTTCCCCATCTTGTGTCTTAATGTCACGCTAGCTGTCACCTGCCTCAGAAGGGCTCATTATTCCAGTCTGCTGGATGAGGCTTTTTGCTCTTTGAATCACAGAACCAGGCGATACTGAGTTTTAGCTTTCTCCGTCTGTTGACAAATCTAATTTGCTGGTGAATAACAAGTAACCTTTTAAAATCATCCCCATGGCTGATGCGCTTGGGTTTTGTCGAATGAGTCACACACTTGCTTTGGAGTGTAGGAACTTACTCATGGACAGGCAGCTGTATTTCATCCTCTACAAGAGATTATTTTGAGCTGGAAAACCTCAAACCGTGCAGCTTTTTTTCCAAGAGTGCATCTCTTCTTGATAACAGTGCAGCTGCCATGAGGTTCTTGTCAATGCAAGGGCTCGTTGCAGTGTTCCTTGGCCAGCAGCAGGGCTGTCCAATGACAGCTCTTCCCGGAATATTCTCATATACATATATTTTCATTCCTCTTCCAAGGTTCATCTCATATGTAAGTGATCAGCGCAGCAGACTGAGCAGGGATCTCCTTGCAGCTGTGACCTTGAAAGTGGGTGGCATTTTCTACTTCCTCTCCAGCATCCTCCGGGATCTACGTTTCATGTGAGACCATCTGCCGTGGGCCAGATCTGGGCTGGGAAAAGTAGTACGATACTACCGGGAAACACCCGCGGCACTAACCTCATTATGGTTGAGTTCTTCAAAGCTCCTCGGAAGGGACAGACTCCTTCAGTGGCTTTTGATACCATGATGTGCCGTGTGTGTAGGCAGCTGCCTACAGGATAAACTGCACCAAGTTTATTCCTTTGCCTGTATTCCTTCAGAGTTAGCTTTTCTGTCTTCCTCTGCAACCCTAAATGAAAAAAATCAACTTTTTTTAAGTGTTTGTATTGTTACCTAGTGTTAAACGGGCACACTTGGTTCCTGTATGGGAGGGTTGATGCAGTTTTCTGCAAGCAAATAAGATCTCATAGGGATGCAGAGATAAAATAAAAGCCCTACAGTGAGGCTGGAGCAACAGTGAGCATCCTGGTCCTCCCAGATTTGGCATATCCTTCTTTGGCTCTGTCCCACCAACCATCCTTGAGTCCTGTGTAGAATTATAGAATTGTTTGGCTGGAAAATACCTTTGAGATTGAGTCCAACCATACCTATCCACTACTAAGCCAGATCCCTGAGCACCTCCTCTACCCATCTTTTCAACCTCTCCGGGGATGGTGACTCCACCACCACCCTGGGCAGCCTCTGCCAGTGCCTGAGAACCCTTTCTGTGAAGAAATTTTTGCTGATGTCCAGTCTGAACCTGCCCTGGTGCAACTTGAGGCTGTTTCCTCTTGTTCTATCACCTCTCACTTGGGAAAAGAAACCAGCACCCACCTCACAACAACCTCCTTTCTAGGAGCTGCAGAGAGCAATGAGGTCTCCCCTCAGCCTCCTCTTTTCCAGGGGGAACAGTCCCAGGTCCCTCAGCTGCCTGTCATAAAGCTCGTTCTCCAGCCCCTTCCCCAGCTCCGTTGCCCTTCTCTGGACACGCCTCAGCAAGAGGAGAGGGAAAAGTAGAGGGAACTGCTCGGGGAGAGGAGCGAAAGAGCTGAAAGTTCTCCTTTTTTGATCGTTTCATAATTTACACCTCACTCCCATTGTCACCTAAATTATGAGCATGGCGCCCCTACTCTGAACAGAAACTGCTGCAGATGGCAGCATAAAAATGTGTTCTTTAACACATTTTGTGTTTTCTTAAGCAGATCTGGTTGTGCCCGTTGTACATTTCATTCCTATTTACTTAAGTCCCCCCCACTGACAGCTTGGGATGGCTCAGCCACCAGCTGGGACATAAGTAAAATGCCTTTTTTTTTTCCTTCTCCTTCTTCTTTTGGCCTCAGAAAATTGAACAAAGGCTTTATGTCCACTGGTTGGGCACTGCCTATTTTATATTTGCAGTACAACATGTCAGCAAGCTGGTTACATCATGTGAACTTCCAATAGGGAACGGGGCTCCAGGAGAGCTGGGGGAAGGCTCTTGATCAGGGAGGGCAGGGACAGGACAAGCGGGGGTGGATTTAAGCCGTAAGAGGCCAGATTGAGATGAGATCTTTGGAATAAATGTTTTGCTGTGAGGGTTGAAGGCCCTGACCCATGTTACCCAGAGCAGTGGTGGCTGCCCCATCCCTGGAGGGGTTCAAGGCCAGGCTGGATGGGGCTTGGAGCTCCTGATTCAGTGGGAGGTGTCCCTGCCTGTTGGAATGGGATGGGCTTTAATGTCCATTCTAACCCAAACCATTCCATGATTCTGTGATATATTTGTCACAATTTTCAGCCCATTTTCTAAAATGACCCCATGGCTTGGGGTCGGGATGGTGGGGAGCAGCAAGGGCATTGCTGCCTGCTGCCCAGGCTCCTCACCAATGTAGATGCTGAGACATGGTAACTGCTCTGCACTTTCTTCAGATTTCTCCTCTTCTTTTTTTTTCTTTTATTGAACATAGCGTTTCTCTTAGAATTTTTACATTCAGTACTTCATTTTTTTATCCCAGGGGCTTTTGCAGGCTTTCTTTATTAAAATCAAATGGTAACCAGCCCCGGATAAGGCACCAGGTTATTTTTGCTTGTTGCGTTTAACACCACAACTGTTTTCTATTTCTCCAGAGCTCATAGAAGCCCACGTTCAACTGCTCAGTCCTGCACCTATATGTGTGTGAGCTCCGAACGTGCTGTGAGAGGTAGACTTGGTGGAAAAATCCAGGTCATCCTGGATTTTGAAACACACCCAGCCTTGGCTTTTGGTGCCACAGAGTAGCCAACCCAAGTTAAATATTGGACTGCAGATGTTGCTAAGAGCTTAGAGTTACTGCAATTACGCACTTTAATGAGGCAGAGAAAGTAGCTGCAGAAAGACATAAATCAGAGAAGCCACCAATGTTTTCCACCGTGGTGTCAAGCTGATCAGATGTGACATCCCCTTTACATCCCTTTGCATTTTCCTTCTGCCTGCGGATATGTTCCCGTCCTTTCCTTTTAACTTTAAAAGGAAAAGATCGGTTGGAATCAGTGTGGGGATTGAAATGCCAGGGAATTTGGGGAGCAGAGTCCCGGTCCAGCTTTTGCACTTGGCTGCTGTGTCTCCACAACTGGTTGAACCCAAACCTTGGCTTTGAGTTGTTTTGAATGGGATTTGTAGCACAGATCCCATTCCCCTGTGCCAGGGATTTGAGGTACCCAGCCACCTCTCTACATTTATTTCAAAGAGTATTGTTTTCCCCTTAGTCTGTCTTTAATACAATTTAATCACAGCTTTACCAAAATCTGGACAGGTACAAGGCTAAAAGTTTGCTATCAGAATAGATGTTTTTCTGATGTTCTCCTTCTCTAAGAGGGTCTTATTTTGGCGATTGTTAGGTACATCTAGTCATTCCTCGCTTGGATCAGCCGTGGTGTGACCAGCAGGATTAGGGAAGGGATTGTCCCCCTATATTCAGCTGTGGTGAGGCTGCACCTAGGATCCTGTATTCAGTTTTGTGCCCCTCAGTGCAAGAAAGACATTGAGCTGCTGGAGCATATCTAGAGGAGGTCAACAAGGCTGGTAAAGGGTCTGGAGAACAAGCTGAGGGACTTGGGTCTGTTTAATCTGGAGAAAAGGAGGCTGAAGAGAGACTTGATCACTCTTTGCAGCTCCCTTAAAGGAGGCTGTAGCAAGGTGAGTGTTGGTCTCTTCTCCCAAGTAACAAGTGATAGGATGAGAGGGAATGACCCCAAGTTGCACCAGGGGAGGTTTAGATTGGATATTAGGGAAAATTTCTTTACTGACAGACTGGTGAAGCCCTGGCAGAGGCTGCCCAGGGCACTGGGGGTGTCTCTATCACTGGAGGGGTCAAAGAATGCATAGATGTGGCACTTTGTGACATGGTTTAGTCAGCACGATGGTGTTAGGCTGACGATTGGACTGAATGATCTAAGAGATCTTTTCCAACTTTAATGGTTCTATGATCATAGAAAAGGCAAATTTCAAAGCAGCCAGCGATGAATGTGTGTGGAAAGGGAATTGAACTATTTTCGCCAGAAGTATTTTAGTGTTCCTTCAATCAAGGAATATAAACAGTTCCATGTGACTTCAGACTGATCCAGGATTTGAGAAAGAAGGGTTTGATTCCCATCATTTCTAACAGAGGGAGTTTTGAACCCACACATCTCAGCGAAGAATGTTCTAATTAGTAGAGGAAAGTAACTTCTGGAAAAAGGACTTTCAGCAGCAGCCTTAATAGTGTTCTACTTTATTCTTGATATTTAACTTGTTATTGATGCCCCATCCCTGGAGGTGTTCAGGGCCAGGTTGGATGGGGCTTTGCGCAGCCTGATCCAGTGGGAGGTGTCCCTGCCCATGGCAGGGCTGGAACTGGGTGGGCTTTAAGCTCCCTTCCAACCCAAACCATTCCATGATTCTATGATAAAGGCAGTAATTGTGCTGTCAAGGGCTTTCCAACTTCCTCACATCATTTTAATTCATCCATCTGACATTCCCTCCTTGTTTCCTGTCCACTAGAAGATGAGCTGTGTGCTTCATGGCTCACCAAAGGTACCTTCATATGACTCACAGGTGGTGGACAAGATGTCCAGCAGGCTCCTGCCTTGCATTACAAGTAGCCACCACCCTGGGTGGTTTCCAATGGCCAGTGCTCCAACCATAACATGAGCACCTCCTGGAAGACCCATGGACATGGCCTCTGGTGTGGGTACACGATGCCCCGGCTGCTCCTGAGGTGCCGCAGCCCACGGCACTGCAGATATTTGTTGTCATTGGCTTCCAGGGACGCACTCAGCCAGCAGCGCAAGCAACCCGTGTAACTGGGTAGTTTTTGACAGTTTTATAACCTTAAATTTGCACCTTATGGAGAACTATGACAGTTAATGATTAATTGCCGTGCTGGAATTTTTCTTGTGATGTCTTAATATCCGAGTACGGAGCAGACCTCAGCAGGGAGGAGAAATAAAAACCTGCAGCAAAATGCTCCCAAACCTTCACTGGGCGAGCGTTGCCCAGTTCAGCCATCGCCATCCAAAAGACATGGCTATATTTAGGTTTATGTTTTTAAAGCTGCTGTGATATTTACTCGGTGTCCAGCTCAAATTTGAAACTGGTTTGTAAGGAACGCGCAAAACAGATTTTTCATGGGTGCGTTCTTCAGGCTCTTTCCAGTAGAAGGTTGGTTTTCATACCACAAACCAGCTGCTGATTGTACCCAAACAGGGACAAACTCACCATTAAAAACTGCTGCTGTTGCACTCAGAGACCTTGCTGCTGCGCTAGCAGGAAAAAACACCCCAATTTAGCATTTTTTACAGTCAGGTGACTGCTTTTTGCATATTTGCCATTGGTCTCCCCTCTCTTATGTCTGTCTGTCTCCACTGGCTTCTTAGGTGCACCACGTTGAGGTGGAAACCACCCAGCACACACGTCTCCCCACAGCCACAGGAGTTGGGTGCTGGGGACAATCTGTGGTTTGGGGCTGTGCATGGGGAGGGTGGGGGTGCTCGAGGAGCCCATAGCTTGGCCCTGTTGCTGTAGCCACAAGGAGAAAATTATCAGGCACAGGATGGCGATTCCACTTGTGAATCAACTCTTTAAGCTCAGATGCGATGGTGTCCCACAAACCAGAATGATGGTCCTCAAGCATCCTGGATGGGAACAGCGTTCCTGGAGAAGATGCTTTGAGCTGGGTCTGTAACACTTAACAAATCCACAAATTCTGGTGGATAAAAAAAATCCTTTCCAACCTGCTCCCCCAATGGAGCAAGCAGATGGAGGACAGAGCCCAGTGTCCCTCTGGAGCACGTGGCGTGGGGCTCTTTCTAACAACCCATCTGGAGATACCACTGAAGCAGAGCACTTCTGCTGGACTTCAACTCTACACTTACTATAAAAGTATTTTTAATGAGCGGGATGGAGCTGGTTAGTGAAACGCTTGGACCGTTAATAGATGTAGAAATTTTTTAATGTGCTGTTTGACTTTATTGGTGAAATGAGCTAATCGGAACGAGCGCTGCTCTCGCGCCGAGTGAAGAAACCCAGGCATGCTCTAAGGGAACAATGCGCTAGTTTTGCACAGCACTCTTGTCCTGTGGATGGATCCGAAAGCATTGTGCAAACAGCACGTTTGGAGCTCTGTGCTGGTGGTGGGACGTGTCCGCTCCTCAGCTGTGCAGGAGGGGGCAGCTGCAGGATCCCGTGGGAACACCTGGAAGTGCTGCGGTGCCCTGATTGTTGAGATCTTCTGCATCCTGCTTCGTAGGAAATAACATGGTCTGTTTTATGGCCATGAGTGATCAGGAACTTGGTTTTATGTCCTATTTCAAAGTTCACAAAAGACCCCATAATTACATGCCAATATTGTTTTCTCAGGACAGAACTGGGGGCAGATCCTGATCTCATGCTGGGGTAACTCACCCTGGTAGCTCTGCCTCCTCCTGCTCCATGTCCTGCTGACCGTAGCTTTGGTGGTGACCTACAAAACCTCTTACTAGTGGTTAGTGTTTTGAGTTGGAGCCACATGGGTGCTACCTGCCTGCAGGGGTGGTTTGAGTTAGCAGCTAGAATCGTTTCCGAGTTATCCCCGTACAAGCTCAAAAGCTGAGGGTCTGTAGAGGGGGTCTCCTTCACTTGTTTGCCATCCCCTTTTTATGTGCTGCCATGTTCTCCAAGGAGAAACTCTTTCTTCTAGACTTAGAGGACTTGGTCTTACGTGGACTCACCTTCTTGCCCTTCAACTGCATCCTTATCTAGGATCAACTTTTTGGAGTAAATTCAAGTAAAATCAGGAAGAAATTGTCCGAATTTGGTGCTCTCATGTAGGATGTTGTGGAAAAGCTCGTTGAGGTTTGCTGGTCCATGAAAATGCTCTTTGTTACTTAGTAAAAACATAAATAAGGTGTGGAAAAGGTTTTGCCATTAAGTGTCTTCCTGAGAGTTTCCCCTTTGGGAAGTAACTTTACCATCAGGGAGGGAAAGATGTTGATAATTCAGAGCAGAGTAACTAAAAATTCCTTCCTTCTGTAAAATTATTCTTTGATTTTGCATTGGTCCAGCACTGACATAAACGGTCCTGGGGCAATTATTTAGCCTGTAATGTATTAATGTGGAATGCTGTAGCCTCCAGCAAAAGAGTCAATGGATCACGCAACACCAAGAGGTATTTGACATAAGAGAGCTGCAGAGCAGAAGAAATGTGTCCAGGTTAGTAATGCAGGGACAACTTTCAGCTCCAGAGAGCAGGACAGGAGGAACCCGATTGTGTTTCAGACCCAAAGCGAGCAACCAAGCCTTGAATTCACATGCGATGAGTGTTTAATTGAGTTAAACATCTAAGATTTCCTGTACAAAACCAAAGGTATATGTATATATCAATATGTATATATTGATAAGAAACCCCATAATCACTCCACTTACATCCTCCTACTTCCCTTTAAAAGATTTTCCATTGAAAATCTGGAAGTGGCACTTATCCCTAGAACTGCTCCACAATCAAATCCCAGAATTGGTGGGAACTGTAGTAGGTGGCTCATAGCGTTGCAAGTTCAAACTGAGTAGGGAATGAGACATTTACATCACTGCACGTTTAGATGAAGAACAAATGTCGGGTGTGTAACAGGCATGGGAAGGGGTTGGTTCCCTGTTGCTTTAGTGCAGATCGGTTTGTAACCTTAGACCAGGTCCCTAGACTAGGGACTGCAAAAGTTTCGCAGTGCAATTTGTAATATCTCAAACTCTTGACTCAGTTCAAGGAGAGGTTTTAGTGCAGCTTGCAGCCAAACTGCATTCGTGCATCTGTAGTTGTTTTATTTCTCAATATTTGTGAGTATTGTGATCAGCAGGGTGAAGGAGGGGATTCTGCAACTCTGCTCAGCTCTCATGAGACTTTACCTGAAGCCCTGTGTTCAGTTCTGGAGTCCTCAACACAGGAAGGACATGGAGCTGTTGGAGCAAGTCCACAGCAGGACATGGAGACAATCTGAGGGCTGGAGCACCTCTGTATGAGGACAAGCTGGGAGAGTTGGGGTTGTTCAGCCTGGAGAAGTCTATAGGGAGACCGTAGAACAGTTTCCAATAACGAAAGGGGCTTCAGGAAAACTGGGAAAGGGCTCTTGATTAGGGAGGGCAGGGATAGGATGAGGGGGAATGGTTTTGAGCTGAAAGAGGGGAGATTGAAATGAAATTTTTGTAAGAAATGTTTTGCTGTGAGGGTGGGGATGCCCTGGCCCAGGTTGCCCAGAGCAGTGGTGGCTGCCCCATCCCTGGAGGTGTTCAAGGTCAGGCTGGATGGGACTGGGAGCCCACGAGCCAGTGGGAGGTGTGGATCCACCAATGGGTGGAACTAGATGTTCTTTGAGGTCCCTTCCCACCCAAACCATTCCCTGATGCTATCATTCTAGTTCCATTTTGCATTTATAAATTCAGGTCAGTCTCCATCTATATGGATATAAACATCGAGCTCTGCTTTTTAGGCATAAACGTGGGTCATTTTTAACATGGTTATCTAAGCCTCTGATCATAGCTGCTCATCAAAACAAAATTCTGTTTACAGCATGGGAATTATAAAATGTTTTCTGTTCTAGCTGACTCTTCAGTCTCACTCTAGGGGCCTGGAATGTGTGTGTGACTGTGTGATGGACATCTTGAGGTTTATTATTTTCTTATTTCTGTATTAAATGTGGTAATAACATGTGGGTTCTCTCCTATCATCTTGTGGGAAGGAAACATTCAGCCTGCGCCTCATGTTTTGCATACCGAAGTTAGGCTGTTTCCTGACTCCGCTGTATTCCCGGTGAGCTGGGGAGGTGCTTCCACCCCTATGGAAACTCAGGGCTGAACTCTCTAAGGGGCATCCAGGTGATGAATCCTGAGATCATATAGCAAGTATGGATGCAAAAAGGAAGTCGACTTTCTCTTGGTTGCGTTTTGTAATATGAATTAGGCTGAGAGCACTTGATTCACCACATGTCCAAAAGTGAAGTCAAGCCACATTATTCTCCCTCATCTTTCCTGCACAACTGGCTTTGCTCTTTTTTCTTCTGGTACTTCCAACAGCTTTCTGAATTTCCGTGGGGTCCACAGAACCATTTTACCTGCTGTCTAAAACAGAGCAAGTGGACAGAGGTAATTATTTCCTGAGGTATTGTTCTGTACTAAATACCTCTGCAAAGCAGAGATTAAATCCTCATGCAAATATTGAATCAAGAATTTAACAAGAGAATTAATTAATAATAGGGGAAAATTAAATGTTCTTGCTGTTATCATTTAATGGGAATTTTTTGCCCATGCCTACAATAACTTTTGGGAAAAAAATACATATATAAGTA
Organism: Coccyzus lansbergi; assembly: GCA_033558105.1. Lineage (NCBI taxonomy): Eukaryota > Metazoa > Chordata > Aves > Cuculiformes > Coccyzidae > Coccyzus > Coccyzus lansbergi. The sequence goes on from JAUMJK010000294.1 coordinate 980,657, forward strand.
TTTTTCAAACTGAAACCAGATGGGAGAATGATCGCCTGTTTTTCTTTGTGGGAGGCTGTGTTTTCATGGTACGCAAGTAACTGGAGGCCCATTAAAATCAAATTTGGCTTTTGAGGCTTGTCCTTCCTATCTCTTACAGGAAGGACCAACCTTTGATGTTATGAGTTTCAGCTTCTCCGATGAGTAGGAGTTCCTTTGGCCATGGGGCCGCAGATTTCAGAAGAGCGGAGTTACTGGTTTAACCAGAACCAAAGCAGTGTGCGCTTCTTTAGGGAATGTGTGTTTTCTTTAAAGAGCCATCCCAGGCACTGATGGCACAGAGAATATGGGTGATGAAGTGTCCCCAACACAGCTGGTAGCTCCATGGTTTCAGTTGCAGAGGGACCAGTGCACCACTGTCCATCTTTAACACAACTCAGCTGCTGGGTGGCCAGAGGAAGCCAGAAGGAGAGCAAGGAGGAGTGAGGAGTGATACTGGGGAACTAGGCAAACAGGTTCAGGTGGGTGATGGGAGATGTCCCTTTCTCTTAGTGTCACACATACCACCAGGATTTGTCCCCCTCTGCCCAAAGGCATGGCCTGGTTGGGTCATTGTGAAACTCTCGCTTCTCTCTGGTTCCCACAAGGAGCTGAGCAGCCTGTGATGTCTTTGCTCAGCCATGGGAGATAAGTCTGGTGCAGGCATTTCTCATAGCTTACACCTTTGCCTTTAGCCCGACGTGGCTGTGGAGTGGCACTGTTGTAGTATGTGAGATGGAAAGGAATGGGGACCAGATAAATTAGAATCGTAGAATCATAAAATCACGAGGTTGGAAGAGACCCACCGGATCATTGAGTCCAGCCATTCCTATCAAACACTAAACCATGTCCCTCAGCACCTCATCCACCCGTGCCTTAAACACCTCCAGGGAAGGTGAATCAACAACCTCCCTGGGCAGCCTATTCCAATGCCCAGTGACCCTTTCTGTGAAAAACTTCCTCCTAATGTCTAGATTAAAGTCTAAATTGCACTGCTTTCCTTCGTAGCTCCAGAGAGCACAGCACGTGTGTTCTTGGGTGTTGACATGGGCTCATCCTCACATCTGCTCCTTCGTAAGTGTCCATAAAATCCAGCTTAAAAGACTGGTTTCCTTTTACCTTGGTGACGTATGAAGCATTGAGGAGTGTTCTTACGTTCTGGAGATCCTCTTTCAGGACAGGGGGTCTTTGCTTTGCTGCTCAGCTGAGCTGGCCGCATGTGGCTCTGGGAATCTGCAATGAGAAGATCCATGTGGGACCCAGGTACTGCAGTTTTGATAGTGCACAGATGACTTAGGCTCTTTTTATCTCCTGCTTTTGCTAGCAGAGAGTTAGGAGGCGATTTGGTTTGTGTGCAAGGAAGGAGGTTTTCTTTTGTCTTTTCTAATTGATAAATTCAGTCTGTGTTTTGTCTTGAAATAATTAGTGCCTTTTTTGTACCAGTCATCACTAAACTGTCACATCTCGCAGGGCTGTTGGTGTAATTAATACCAGTAACAAAGCAGGATGACCTCAACCCCAAGCAGGGAGGAGCTGGATTGTACTTAACTCAGATCTCTTCAAACCATCTGAGCCTGAGGAAATCTGTCCTAGGGCTGTTAAAGAGCTGGTGGTTGAAATCCTGTCAGCGTTAGTGATTGGCTTTGAGAATTCATACAACATAGGTGAAGTAATGAAAGAATGGAGAAGAGCTAATAAAGGACCTGTCCTCTGAAGAGAGAGAGAAAAAAAAAAAGAACTAGGACATTATAGAGCCATTACTGGAAAAATGCTGGGGGGAAAATGATGAAACAGGCCATTTCTAAATGCTGAAGGGGTAGAACGAGGGGGAACAGTACAAGAGGGGCCCTTCAGTACAAGAAAGATATTGAGCTACAAGAGAGCATCCAGAGGAGGGCAACAAGGCTGATGAAGGGTCTGGAAAACATGAGGAGCGGCTGAGAGAGCTGGAGTTGTTTAGCCTGGAGAAGAGGAGGCTGAGAGGAGACCTCATTACTCTCTACAACTACCTGAAAGGAGGTTGTAGAGAGGAGGGAGCTGGCCTCTTCTCCCAAGTGACAGGGGACAGGACAAGAGGGAATGGCCTCAAGCTCCGCCAAGGGAGATTTAGGCTGGAGATTAGGAGGAGGTTTTTCACAGAAAGGGTCATTGGGCATTGGAATAGGCTGCCCAGGGAGGTGGTTGATTCCCCTTCCCTGGAGGTGTTTAAGGCACGGGTGGATGAGGTCTTGAGGGACTTGGTTTAGTGTTAGATAGGAATGGTTGGACTAGAAGATCCGATGGGTCCCTTCCAACTTGGTTTTTCTGTGATTCTGTGACCTGGAATTGTTTATCCTAGAGAAGCAGAGGCTAAGGGGAGACCTCACACTGCAGCTTCCTGAAAGAAGATTGGAGCAAGGTGGGTCCTGGTCTCTTCTTACAAATAATGAGAACTAGGACAAGACAAAATGACCTCGAGTTACACCAGGGGAGGCTTAGATTGAATATTAGGAAACATCTGACAGAGTGGTGAAGCCCTGTGAGAGACTGCCCTGGGCAGTGGTGGAGTCACCGTCCCTGGAGGGGTACCAATAACATGTAGATGTGGTTTAATAGGTGTGTTGGTGTTTTGTTGATGATTGGACTTGATCTTTGAGTTCTTTCCCAACCTTAACAGTTCTATATTTTAAATAATTGTCAAGGCTGGGTGTTCAGAATAATTTGAAGATAGAGAAGCAGTGAAGCGGACAGCGGGGAGAGGCCAGGGACCTGGCTCCATCACTCAACGAGGATCCTAGGAAGAGTTCAGACAAACACTACAGTGCAAGTAGAGATGACTCTGCTTTGATGCAGCGAGAAAGACCGGACAGCTTCTCGAGATCTCTCCCAGCACTCTGCTCCTCTGTTTTCCTCTTTAAATAATTTATAGTTCTTCTGGGCACCCAGTTTTGGCTCTTCTGTGACATTGGCTTAGTAACCAAAAGTTCCAGTGTTGCGTGGTGACAGTGTCCCCATGCTCAGACAGAGCCTGCACGCTCCAGCCAACCCTCAACCGTGTTTAAGAGTTTGCAGCCCATCGTTGTTGTTCCTTCTGGACAAATATACAGTCTGCTACCCAGAATATGAGCTTCTCCTCCCTACTGTATGTTTGTAACAATCTGTGCTTTAAAAACATAAAGACCAGCCAAACAAAGAAGTCTTAACCTGTAAAAAAGTTATGGGTATAGGTGCCCATTTTCTGACAGAGGGGTTTGGTAACAGTGCAGGGGGACAGAAATGTAAGGAATAATTGTTTTTGGGCCTAGAACCAGGAAAACTACTTTTCCAAATTAATCCAGTGAGAGCCATGAATCCCCAGTATTTCATATCACACTTCATAAAACTCCAGTCATAATCCATAAACCTGACATTATTAGATTAAAAACCTCAGTTCCTCCTATAAGGAGCTCGCTCATTAGACATGCTGTAGTTTTATAACCTTAAAGTTCCTCCCCAATTACCATGATTAATACTGTGCTTTAATAAAAGAATTTTTAAAATCACCACAGGGGTTGATACCATCTGTTTGTTATAATTGGGCATTTAAATATTGTCCAGCAAGAGAAAGACACTCAGTAAACACAAACCAAGACCAAAGGAAGGAGGGCACAGCCCATCCATGACACCAGAGGTCCTGAAGGTGGAAATACGGAGATACAATGTGGTTGTGATCCTGGTAGGAGGACAGAAGGGCCAAGCCTGCACGCTTGCAGGTTGGGCAGAGAATGGATTGAGGGTAACCATGAAGGGAAAAACTTGGGAGAAACTTAACGTAAGCCAGCAATGTGTGGTCACAGCCCAGAAAGCCAAGCATGTCCTGGGCTGCATCCAAAGCAGTGAGACCAGCAGGGTGAGGGAAGGGATTCTACCCCTCTGCTCTGCTCTCAGGAGACCTCACCTGGAGCCCTGTGTCCAGGTCTGGAGTCCTCAGCACAGGAAGGACATGGAGTTGATGGAGCAAGTCCAACAGAGGACGTGGAGATGATCCAAGGGCTGAAGCACCTCCCATATCGGGACAGGCTGAGAGAGCTGGGGTTCTTCAGCCTGGAGAAGAGAAGGCTCCAGGGAGACCTTAGAGCAGCTTCCAGTACTGAAAGGGCTTCAAGAAAGCTGGGGAGAGGCTCTTGATCAGGGAGTGCTGGATAAGGATGAGAGGAATTGTTTGAAACCACAAGAGGAGAGATTTAGAAGAGATCTGCTGTGAGAGCGATGAGGTCCTGGCCCAGGTTGCCCAGAGCAGTGGTGGCTGCCCCATCCCTGGAGATGTTCAAGACCAGGCTGGGTGGGACGGAGAGCCACCTGATCCAGTGGATGATGTCCCTGCCCATGGAAGGGAGTGGAACTGGGTGTTCTTTGAGGTCCCTTTCCACCCAAACCATTCTATGATTCTATGGTGCAAAGGCTGAAATTACTATGAGTTGAGTGCAACAAGCTCTCCTTCAAGGAGCTGATGAGGAAGGAGCTACGATGCTCTCTATGCTCTACCAGACACGCAGTACCAGCTCCTGGAGAAGTTTGGTGTCCTTGCCTCAAAACATAGAATCATAGAATCACCAGGTTGGAAGAGACCCACCAGATCATCGAGTCCAACCATTCCTACCAATCTCTAAACTATGTCCCTCAGTACCTCATCCACCTGCACCTTGAACACCTCCAGGGAAGGCAAGTCAACCCCCTCCCTGGGCAGCCTGTTCCAGTGCCTAACAACCCTTCCTGTGAAAAATTTTTTCCTTATGTCAAGCCTGAACCTCCCATAGTGGAGCTTGAGGCCATTCCCTCTTGTCCCTTGTCACTTGGGAGAAGAGCCCAGCTCCCTCCTCTCCACAAACTCTTTTCAGGTAGTTGTAGAGAGCAATGAGGTCTCCCCTCAGCCTCCTCTTCTCCAGGCTAAACACCCCCAGCTCTCTCAGCTGTTCCTCATAGGGCCTGTTCTCCAACCCCTTCACCAGCTTTGTTGCTCTTCTCTGGACTCGCTCCAGAGCCTCAACATCCTTCTTGTGTTGAGGGACCCAGAACTGAATACAGGATTCAAGGTGTGGTCTCACCAGTACTGAGTACAGAGGGAGAATAACCTCCCTGGCCCTGCTGGTCACACCATTTCTGATACAAGCCAAGATGCCATTGGCCTTCTTGTGTGTGGAAGAGGTCAAACACCCACACACCTGCTTTGCTCATGGCTGAACTTGGGAAGTTTGGTGCCTTACCCCAAATCATCAACATTCATTTCCTAGGCAGGAGGCAAGCACACTGTGAACAGAGATTTCTGCCCTCACTGCCCTGAGAAATTCATCTTCAATTAAACTTCCCACTAGAACCGATACGGCTCCACTTTGCCAGGGCAGGGAGAGCAAGACACGGAGGCTGAAAAGGAAGGGTTTAGGTAAATGCGCACTACCTGCCAAGGTAAATACTGGTTTGAATTGAAAAGGTTCCCGTAACTCAGGGTCAGGGCTGCAGAAGACATCGACTGCTCTGCTGACAAAGCTTCACCCTTGATGCTGGCCAGAAACATCAATCCAATATCATAGACTCTGTGCGACACTACCTGCTCACACAGCTATGAGGGAAAAATTATCTGTTTGCCTGCTGATTGGCTTTGAATCAGGAGTTCGCTGAGGTTTATTTTGGCAACGCCGAGGGGTTCCCGGTGCTCAGCCCCCTCAGGCAGGGTCCAGCGTTAGCCCACGTTGGAAGCCGGTGCCTGGGCAGCAGTAGCAGCGTCCGGCATGAGCACGGAGGCTTGGTCAGAATAAGTGCAGTTAAAAATGTGTCAGGTTCGTGATTCCACCCACAGAGCAGAAAACGCCAAAAACTTGTATTATTTTTTTAATCCCTTGATTTTTAAGGGTTGGTGGAAATAAGATCTCTTGCTCCTGACTTCCAAGCAGTAAAGCGAGGGGAATCACTACTGAAAACCCTTCCCGTGGACCACCCAGTCGCTCCATACGAAGCTGTAAAACGAACCCAGGCAGGAGTGGCAAAGCTCACAACTGTTTTCTTATTATTACTGCAATTGCACGAGGCAAATAGAATCAGAAAAGGATCAGTTTTCTAGCAAAGTAGCTAAGTGAGAAGTGCATTAATGAGTACAGGCTGATTAATATGCACTCAACTGCATCCCACTGGGGTCAAAGGCGCAACCTCAACCCTCGATTACAACGTGTTGTGTTCAGGGACCTAACATGTGTGTGTAATTCAGTTTTAAATACTTTTTTTCCCCCCTCGTAATTATGGATAATTATCCAACTCGGATAAATAAATAATTGTTTTCTTAATGAAATAATAGCTAGGATTTTTGTTTCTTACTGTAATCGGTCGTATCTCTCTGATTTTCAGATGGACTCTTCCTGTTGGGGTTTGGAAGACTGTAACTTCCAAATCACTGTATTTAAAAGCGGTGCAAGTCAGATAAAATGTTAAATAACATGTTTTCCACATTTATTTGTTGTCATTTTTATTGAGGATGCATACATTTTTTTTAACCAAATACTGACTGAAAGCCCTCAGGCCAGAATTGTTTGTGTGTCACTGGTGTTTACATTGTGGGATGGTATTTTGGGAGACCACCTCTTCTCTTCCAGCGAGAGAGCGAGCACCACAATGAGCATGTTTGAGGGAAGGAGAGGGAGCAGTGGATGGGGACACCTTGGGATAAACCATGAGGAAACCCCAGGGACCAGCATTTAAGTGAGTTTTTCGGGTTGGACTTGTAATTAAACCATTGGGTTTGTATTTGGGAGATTTGGGTCCTATTTCAGGTTCTGCTGCAAGACTCCTTGTGTGATCCTGGATGAGTTTCTTTAAGGTGATGTCCCCAGGGAGTGTTGCTGAAATAAGAATTAGGTGCCAAAATTCTTCCGCTCTTTGCCTGTAACACAGCTGTAAAACATCCTAAATTTGATCTAACTTTGTCCGAGTTGTTAAGATTTAGGCTTTTTTCAGGACAGGAACTGTCCTCTTACCATCTGTTTTGGCAAGTCCAAGCTAAACAGGTCCACATCAACCTCTTCTCTCCTCAACTTGGCCAACAATAACTGCATAATCATTCCAAACACGTTCCCTTGTGACTACAGGGGTGGCAAGGGAGCCCCAGGGAAACCCAGATGCGTCCTCATAGCCACTGCCCCAGGGTTGGCTTTGTTTGACACACCCTTCTTCTGGCACTGGAGTGAGTTCACCGTGTCTGTTCTTTATCTGGAGCAAGTCTTGGTGTCAGCAAGGTTGAGGTGGCAGCAATCCTTTCTCAGAAGAAAGATGGAGCAATTAAATGCTTCAGATGCTTTTGGTTAAAAAACATGTTGTGTGTGACAACAAAACCATGGATTTTGGGGTTCAGTGGTTCTCAGCATCTTTTGTGGTGTCAGTGCAGCCCAGGGCTCCTGCCTCCCAAAGGTTAATGGGTTGACGGGATGAAGTTGAGCTGTACGACATGTGGGAGGATGCACCATGGGTTAGAGGCAGAGATGTCTGTGTGATGTTGGGAAGGACATCTTTGGAAATTGCTTATAGAATCATAGAACAACCAGGTTGGAAGACACCCATGGGATCATCGAGTCCAACCATTCCTATCAAACACTAAACCAAGTCCCTCAGGACCTCATCTATCTGTGCCTTAAACACCTCCAGGGAAGGTGAATCAATCACCTCCCTGGGCAGCCTATTCCAATGCCCAATGACCTTCTGTGCGAAAAACTTCCTCCTGATGTCCAGCCTAAATCTCCCCTGGCGGAGCTTGAGGCCTTTCCCTCTTGTCCTCTCCCCTGTTACTTGGTAGAAGAGGCCAGCTCCCTCCTCTCTACAACCTCCTTTCAGGTAGTTGTAGAGAGTAAGGAGGTCTCCTCTCAGCCTCCTCTTCTCTAGGCTAAACACCCCCAGCTCTCTCAGCCACTCCTCATAGGGCCTGTTCTCCAACCCCTTCACCAGCTTCGTTGTTCTTCTCTGGACTTGCTCCAGAGCCTCAACATACTTCTTGTGCTGAGTGGCCCACAACTGAACACAGGATTCAAGGAGAGTTCTCCCCAGTGCCAAGTCCAGAGGGAGAATAACCTCCCTGGCCCTGCTGGTCACACCATTGCTGATCCAAGCCAGGATGCCATTGGCCTTCTTGGCCACCTGGGCACACTGCTGGCTCATGTTCAATCGACTGTCGACCAACACCCCCCAGGTCCCTCTCCTCCTGGCAGTTTTCCAGCCAGGCTTCTCCCAGTCTGTAGCTCTGCATAGGGTTGTTGTGCCCCAAATGCAGGACCCGGCATTTGACTGTGTTAAACCTCATCCCATTGGACTCTGCCCAGCGGTCCAGCCTGTTTAGGTCCCTTTGCAGAGCCTCCCTACCCTCCAGCAGATTGACACTTCCACATAGCTTTGTGTCATCTGCAAACTTGCTAAGGGTACCCTCAATGCCTTCAGCCAGGTCATTGATGACGATGTGTGGAGGGACTTGTGTGCACAGCTTGGCAGTGAAGATAAATGTGGTGTAAAAACCCAGCAGGAGGGGCAGGTCTGGTTGAGCATGAGAAATGTTAGCATCGCTGTACAAGTTCCTGGTGAGACCCATCTGATATCCTCCGTACGGTCCTTGTCAGCACCCAGGAAGATTAATTGAACCTTGCATGGGCTGAGGGCACGGCTGCTGGGATAAGCAATCAGGGAGGTCCTCTGAGAGAGCAGACCAGAGCAGTTTGGCATGATTTAAGGTGTAAAAGTGGAGAAAGGATGTAATTGTACAAATAAAACAGTGTCCGTGAACAGGTAAAACACTGGTGTGGAAAAAAATGGGTAAGTGTATGCTGGGGTTGAATAAATTTAGGCTAGAAAAATAGAAATTAAAACCAACGCTTGGTTGGAAATTAAAACCAACGTGAGGAAGCAGAAATTGCTCTGTGCCTTGGGGTTGATGTGAAGCTCTAATGAAAGGCTCTGAGAGAGACTGGCACACACCTTGAGTAGGGATTTACCTGCACCATCCCCGTGCTGGTGGGTGAACACAGCAAAGATGTGACATCTCAGATGCAAATGAAGCCATGGGCTGTGAGGATGTGGTTCCTGACCAAGCCTAAATGGGTAGTGCCCATAGAGGGCCACCAGACGGTCATTAGGACCTGCTAGAGAACAGCGAGAATGTTCCTCATGGTTTTCAAGTCATTGTAAGTGTAAGATGAAAAGTAAGGTGTGCCTACAAAGAGCCTTTCCTGACATGTACAGGTATTTATGGAGACTCCAAAGGCTCACAGGTTTTTCCACTTTCTTCGCTTTACACATGGAAGACTTTCTCCTAAATGGCCAATAAAAGCTAAAATGAAAGAAGAACTCTCTTGAAAAATGCACGCTTCTATATTTAACGCTGCTTTTTAATTAGAAGTTCCAATATTTCCTCCTGACGGGTTTCAGGAACGTTGCTGTCACAGATACCTAGGCATAAGCAGGAAGCAGACGATTCCCTTGGGGCCAAACCGCTGCGCCTTCACCGGGAGCGCTATGGAAATCAAGTCACACTATACCCTGGCTGATCTTTCTCCTGCTGAAAGCAAGAGCAGAGCTCGCATTGCAAGCCAGTGGGGGACATTTGGGCTGTAGCCTGGGCAGGGAGGGAAAGCTTTGCCATTGCTATTGCGATCATGGAAATCAGGAGAGGATGTACTAGGGTGCTGAAATCCATCCAGCGTTTCCTTCATCACGCTTTTCTGTTGTCGTTGAAGCAGATGTGACACCTTCTGCTGCCTTCTCTCCTCTTTAGGTGCTTCTGATCATAAGCGGGAACCTGAGTTTCCTCAACTGGCTGACCATCGTGCCCAGCATCGCCTGCTTCGACGACATCAGCCTGGGCTTCCTCTTCAGCTCCAGGCCAGGAGGGGTGAAAGAACGGTTGACGCGTATGCTGCTCAAAGAGGAAACCAAGGAGAAGCTGCCCCTGGGTGAGTTATTCCCAGAGCCAGGGAAGGTGACACAGAGGAAAGCTGAGGAGGGGCTCTCCTCTGTGGAAGTTTTTCACACAGAGGGTCATTGGGCATTGGAATAGGCTGCCCAGGGAGGTGATTGATTCACCTTCCCTGGAGGTATTTAAGGCACAAGTGGATGAGGTCTTGAGGGACTTGGTTTAGTGTTTGATAGGAATGGTTGGACTGGAAGATCCGATGGGTCCCTTCCAACCTGGTTGTTCTATGATTCTATGATTCTTGATCAGGAAAGAAGCTGAGAGACTTGGGGTTGCTCAGCCTGGAGAAGAGAAGGCTCCTGGGAGACCTTAGAGCAGCTTCCAGTACGGAAAGGGGCTCCAGGAAAGCTGAGGAGGAGCTCTCTGTCAGGGGGTGCAGGGGTTGGATGATGGAAACAGTTTTAAGATCAAAAAGGGAGATTGAGATGAAATCTTAGGAAGAAATGTTTTCCTGTGAAGCTGGGGAGGCCCTGGCCTGGGTTGCTCAGAGCAGTGGTGGCTGCCCCATCCCTGGAGGTGTTCAAGGCCAGGTTGGATAGCACCTTGAGCAACCTGATCCAGTGGGAGGTGTCCCTGCCCATGGCAGGAGGTGGAACTGGATGGACTTTGAGGTCCCTTCCAACCCAAACCATTCTGTGGTTCTGTAAGTATTGAAAAGCAAATGCAATGGATTTTTTTTTCACTGAATAAAAGAGATTGGTGTGGCTGGTGTTTCCCTCTGAGGAGAGTTTTCAAGCAGCCCCGTTCAAGATCGCCTGCACAAACAACACTAGGCTATTTTTCATGGGGCTGCGTAACAGATGTAGAGTTGTTTGCAGCATTTTTATAAACCGCATATAAGCAACAAATTGCCTATAATATCAACAACAATCACAGATGCTCATTTTTAAATATACTTAACATCTGTCAGAGGAATGAAAAATGTCAACAAGAGACGGCATCTGTCTCTAGTCCTTTCTCATCACCGAGGAACACAGCTTAGCAACCAGAAGTGTTGATTCCAGCAAGGCTAATGCAGTTTTATTAAATTTGTTGTGTCTCCTATCTTATACATTTCTCTGGAAAAAAAATGAATTTTTTTAACAGCTTCCCCCTCCAGGAGCTTTGTTTTAGGGACTGTGAGAGCCTGGAGCTTTCCTACCAACTGTATTTTTGCATCCAGTCCCAGACCACACTCAAGTTGCACCTTTCTTTCTGGAGAAGAAGCCAAAGGGTGCCTCTTTGCTCTGGCATTCAATGTGTCGTCGTGAGGGGGAGGTGGATCCAGTTTTTTGAGGAACTTTTTCCATGATGTTGTCCAAAAGCACCTTTCTGAGCCAGGGTGCCGAAGCAAGGAGAGCCGTCCACCAGCTCGACAGTCTTCTGTGCTATCTCCTTTAAACTATATATGACCTAGAAGGTTGAACCAGTTGATCCATGAGGTCCCTTCCAACTTGGCATTCTGTGATCCATTATTACCACCGCTCTGGAATGTAGATGTGTCCCCTTTCTGGGCTTTTAAAAAAGTGCAACCTGTAAGCAAAGGACAGCGGATCTGCAGTATTCTGGGTGAATCTGGATTTCTGCATTTTTTTTCTTTCTGCTAACAAAGCAGAGGCTGTTGAGCTGGTGCTGACAGGCTGTGTGGCAAGAGGCTTAGAGGAGCCCTCACCCCTGGGTCACCAGAGCAGAAGACAGGAGGGTACCCAGCCGTGCCCCACTCATGACCTGATTTTACAAGGCTCTGGCCACATCCCTGAAGTACGTGTGTGTAATTCCCACTGAGACCTTGAATTCCCATTACTGGTGCTGAGCTTCTGCCTGCTTGATCCAGATCTCCTTGGCTCGTGTCCCATGCTCCTTCCCCAAGTCTTGCTCCATCCTTGCTGTGTTGTAAGGTTTTTTCCCTATATTTAAGCCTTGTCCTGAGTAGTTGTAGCCGCGAGGGCATGGTGATCATCACCATCTGCTGATAGACAAGCAGGCCGTGCGTGGCCATAACATACGACCTGAGGAGCTGCTGGTGCTGCCTGTGTGGTGAGGAACTTTCTGTGTCTGTGCCTGCCCTTTAATTACAGGCTGGAAGGTTTAGCCCATCTCAAATGCCTGACAGACTCCTACTGCTCAGGAGGCATCTCAGCGAGCTCCTTCCCGAATCAAATGCTTCTCCAGCAACGTTCTCAGACTAAACAGTCATTATTAATAGCTTCTGAGAGAGGCTCAAATAAACATCCCTCTCCTGCGGAGATAAGGGGAAAGCTGCATGCAATCGCTTTGAATCTGAGCCTTTGGCTGTTGATGTTAAATAAATTTTAAAGGGCCATGAGGGTAGAACCCCTCAGAGGTCACGTCTGCTCGTTTGGTCGGTGCCTCCTTAGACTGAAATCCAGCACAGCTCCTGCAAACCAAACACCGCGCAGTCTCATACATCAACAATAAGCAACGGTGACTTTGCATGAAGAAAATGAGATTTAAATGGAGCTCATGAGTGAGAGGAAGGGAAGGCAAGCGGTAAGTCCTGGTAGTAAGAGGCTGGGGCAGCGAAGAGCAGGCAGCTGCTGGAGGAACAGGGCCACAGGGAGCTGGAGGTGCTCCACACCGGCTTACAAATGAGGAGGGCAATTTTGAGCAAGGTGCACGTGCCAGCTGTGTTTCTTCCCTTGTATTAAAGCAGTGATTAATCTTACATTTTAGACATTTTTCTTTTTAGCCCTTTCTCAGACTATTTAGAGAAAGGCAGATCTCCGGAGCGATAGCGTCTGGCCCTTGGCAAGGATGGCTTGATGACGGCACAGGGTTTGTCGGCCCCAGCCTGAGAGCTGAGAGCAGCTGTGAGCACCCGGGATGGGTCTTGGGCAGCAGAACCCATTGCCAGTGGTGAAATCACCACCTTCTGCTCTGCTTTTGTGTCCCAAACAGGCTACTACATCCGCAAAGTGGTGAATATCTCCTTTGGCCTCCTGATTGCCTATCTCAGCGTCCCGGTTGTCCTAAACCTGCTCAGCTCGAGACAAGTCATGAACACCTCATTCAGCCCTCTCAGAATAGTGAACACCTATGGAGCTTTCGGGAGGTACCTGTACTTTAATGTAATTTATCATATACAGTCATAGAATCATTGTATCAGAAATGGTGTGACCAGCAGGTCCAGGGAGGTTATCCTCCCTATGTACTCAGCACTGGTGAGGCCATTCCTTGAATCCTGTGTTCAGTTGTGGGCCCCTCACCACAAGAAGGATGTTGAGGCTCTGGAGCGAGTCCAGAGAAGAGCCACAAAGCTGGTGAAGGGGCTGGAGAACAGGCCCTATGAGGAGCGTCTGAGAGAGCTGGGGGTGTTTAACCTGGAGAAGAGGAGGCTGAGAGGAGGCATCATTACTCTCTACAACTACCTGAAAGGAGGTTGTAGAGAGGAGGGAGCTGGCCTCTCCTCCCAAGTGACAGGGGACAGGACAAGAGGGAATGACCTCAAGCTCCACCAGGGGAGATTTAGGCTAGACATTAGGAGGAAGTTTTTCACAGAGAGGGTCATTGGGCATTGGAAAAGGCTGCCCAGGGAGGGGGTTGATTCCCCTTCCCTGGAGGTGTTTAAGGCACGGGTAGATGAGGTCCTGAGGGACATGGATTAGTGTTTGATAGGAATGGTTGGACTCAATGATCCGATGGGTCTCTTCCAACCTGGTTGTTCTATGATTCTATGACTCTATGATTGAGATTAGAAAAAAGCTCTAAACTTGTCCAGCCCAAACATCAGCCCAACCCCACTGTGCCTACTAAACCATGTCACAAAGGATCACGGCCACATGGTTTTTGAACCCCTCCAGGGATGGAGACACCCCACTGCCCTGGGCAGCCTCTGCCAGGGCTTCACCACTCTGACAGTGAAGAAATTTTCCCTAATATCCAATCTAAACCTCCCCAGGCACAACTTGAGGCCGTTTCGTCTCATCCTATCCCTTATTGCTTGGGAGGAAAGACCAACACCCACCTCAGCACAACCTCTCCAGGAGTTGCAGAGAGCGATGAAGTCTCCCCTCACCCTCCCCTTGTCTAGACTAAACAGCCGCAGGTCCCTCAGCTCTGCTTCTCTCCCCAGTGTATTCCGAAAGGCAGGCTGCGTGCCTTAAACCTAAACAGAAATCCTAGAAATCCTTCCAGTAACCAGTAGACTTGGAATATCTGTTTATGAGAGAGAAGGAGAAAAGGAGCAGCTCTCTTTCCCACTGGATTATATAGTTTATTTTCTTTGAGTCACTTTTAGGTAGCTCATATTGATGCAGCAAACGTAATAGCAGGATGAAATTATCCATAAAAGAGTTCATCCAGTGGATAGACTTCACTGTCACCAGGCTGCTGTATTTACTCTGAACTTCTCTTCCCCTGTGCACGTTTGCTCTCCCTCATGTAAATATTCACATGAGCTATTGGGTAGCAGAGTTTAGGCCAACAAAAGGAAGTGCTTTTTCCAGCAAGTGACTTGGGGAATTCATTGCTACAGGAAACCGCGGACACAAAAGTAGAAATGGCCTCAAAAAAGAACAAGACAGACAGAGAGGACAGGCCCAGCAGTGGTCTGGCTGCTGCCTTCAGCTTAGGAAATCCCGATTTTGGCTGCAAGGTGGGACTGGACTAGGGAAGCATGGAATCATGAAGTCATGGAATGGTTTGAGTTTGATCTCTATCTGTGTTTGCAACCAAGCTGTTCTGTGAGCATCTGAATCTGGGTTGTCTGGGAACAGGTCTCCAGGTGTAGGTTAGCTGGATGCTCACCATAACCCTTCTTGTATGCTCTTTCTCCCACCCTCTTCCAACTGAGAAAATGCTGAAAAGCGGGGTTTTTTCAGAGCAGCTTGTGTCAGGAGCAACAACAGGGCCGGTCTTCTCTGCATGGACCCCTGGCTTTGCCACCACCTCGCCATGGTGACCATGGGCTGTTCCCCAGAGCTCTGAACCAAGGGGTGGGATGGGCAGCTCAAGGGTTGGTGGCCTCTGGACGAGGTCCCATAGGAGAAGGCAACAGCAATGAAATAGGTTTTATAAAAAGCAAAGCAGGTTGGCTGTTGAGAGGGCTGGCTGAGCGGATGGTGAAGGGGAGGAGCAGGTCTGTGTGAGCACTGGAGATGCAGGGGACACCTGGAAGAAAAGAAAAATCTGAATTAAAAATATCAACACTAGTTGTGGAAAATGCTGAAGTTTCTCCTTTTTTGAGAGAGAGGAAGAAAAAACTCCTGAACCTCTTTGAAGGCTAGAGCAGTGAAGCTACGGGAGATTATTTTCTTTGGGTTGTTGTTCTTTTTTCTTCTTCAGTCTATGGTTTCTGTTTCAACAGTTACCAGAACGTAAAGAGCATGTGATGAAATGCTGCTGTAATATGTTTGTAATTCCAGCCTATGTAAACCAATAAAAAGAGGATTGCAGCTTATAATGAATATACGATTATGTGAAACTTGACATATTTTGAATCACACAGTAGGAACATACTTTTATTAGTAATTTGGTGTCCCTGATTTACAGTGTGTTTCTAACCATTGGGCAGCTGGCCACGGCTCATAACTCAGCCCAGCGTCTAATACGGAACTTGGCTGGAGAATCCAGAAATCTATTAAATGGAGGTAACAATTATAAGCTGAGAAGCACAGCATTACTTGGGTTGTAAGCATCTATCACTGGAAGCCATCAGGGGAGAAGGTGGAGACTGTGTGTTTCCAAACTTTCGGTTCTTGAGTTGGAGGAGGAAGGACCAAAGCAGTAAAAAATTAAGAGGGTGTTGGGATCTGGACCACTTTGATGGGCAGGGTTATGTGTTTCTGTGTTTGCTATGGAAAACGGTTCTCCAGTGGAGGCGGGTGTCACTGACAGGTCATTGAGAACTTGATGGTGGGGTTTTCACATGGGCTTTCTGTGGCCTGGAGAGTTTGTCATCCCCACTGCTCTCCCACCTTGCTGTGTAAAGAGAGCCTGGCCAAGCAGCAGAGGCTGCCATGACCTGCCATAAAGCTGGGGTGCTTTTTAACCAAGTTTCTGGACATTGACTGGATATGGGGGGCTTTTATGTTTTAATTTTCTGCTTTTCTTGGCTTGGTTTGCATTGGCTCATGCATTCCCTCCTCCTCCTCTTGCTGAGTAATAGCTCCAGGAGTCCTGGGATGGTGAAACGTTTGGGCACATAGAGACAGCTGTTACTGACACCCCAAGAGTCACCTCCTGAGGGTGCTCCATATGCGGCCAACCACCTCCCCAAGGCTCAAGCAGCTGCAGGCAGTTAACCTGGGCTCATGGCAAGTGTGTCCTGCCCTTTGCCGTAGCCAAGGCTCAAGGTGGAGCTCAGCACCCCATGGCCAGCAGCCCTGCGGGGAGAGCCCTGCTCACAAAGGGGGAGCTGGAGCAGTCCCAGTTGGAAGGTGCTCTGCTGATCCTGCAGCTGGAGGTCTCGGGGCCAGACCTTCTGAATGTGGAGGAAGGCTTCCTGAGCACAATCACTGGTGAGACTTCCCCTGCAGATATCATCAGTGGCTGTGCTGTTGGGGCAGCCACATGTGCCAGCTAGAAGCCTGTATGGACACACTAAAAATGTGGGCGATGGAGCTCCATTCTGTAACCATCCTCATCTCTGCTTTCTCATTTCATCAGGAGGTTGTAGTCAGGGAGCTCTTGTATCATAGGAGTCACTGGAGTAACACAAACAAAGGCTTCCTTCAGACTTATGGGACAAAGAGGAGTTAGTGTAGGTTGAAGATGTTCAGTGGGAATTGGGAGATCTTGTTATCTTCTCTCAATGTTTTGAACCAGTGTTAGACTGTGATCTAGAAAGACAGGCACATAATTTTCAATAAGAATCATGTGTTTGGGCCATAGTCCCTCCTTGGACTGGCACAACTGCTTGGAAGGATGTGAAACTTGGAGTATTCTATCTGCTTTTCTGCTGGACTGAGAAAAGTCTGAGGTATAGGCCATCGCTCCATAGCTTGACCCATCAGGACCCAATGATGGCACAAGAGAGTTGACACGAGGCCATTGCCTTCTGTTACCATGTTGACTCTTGAACATTTAACATGACTTGAGACAAATAACAGTATCATGTTGTGCCCCACAGCATTACCAAGGAGAGGACAGAAGTCATCCTTCAGGGGACGTCGAGCCTGGATCCCAATGATCCCGCTGCTGTCTGGGAGGAGTATGACTTCAAATGCAAGCCTGGGGACCTGAAGAGGAGGCCGTGCTTTATAAGCCCCTACCACTACCGCCTGGACTGGCTCATGTGGTTCGCTGCCTTCCAGGTATGTGACTTTGGGTGTCCTGAGACTTGGGTGTTGCTGGACCAGGAAGAACAATTTATATGAGTTTACTGTGTGTTGGGGTGGGTGGGGAGCTGTTTGAAGCCCCAACTTAGTAAGTTATGTTTAAAAAAAAAAAAAGAAGAAAAAAGGTTGTATTTCTAAAGGATGTTTGCTGCGAGTGGGATGAGACCCTTGGAGATTTTGTGTGGCTTTTTAATTGTTTCTGAGCAATAAACAAGAGTTAAAGTCATTGAGAAAGCCCCTGGACGGCACCTGCCTTGCAAAGTGGTGCCAGAGCAGGGCAGAAGCTGTCTCACAGGATGCCAGGATGCACCAGCTCCAGCAGCATCCTCAACTGCCTATTCCACTGGGCAGCTCATTTGTGTGAGCTTGAGCACTTGAAGTGGGTTCTACTGAACTGGGACTTCCAGCAGTGGCGTGAGGCAAACCCATCTCAGTCTGTCACAGACTTTTCTCTTTGTTCCCATATCCTCTCCCAGCAGATCCTCTTCCCTCACTCCTTCCCCCCCTGCCCCAAACGTCTCTGTTTGCTTTCTTTGTGGTATTTTCATTTAGGCGCCTTTTGGATTCCTCAGCAATGACATAACCATCGCTCTTTGGCTATGGTTTGATATTTACCCCACTAGTTTTTGTGTGCTGGAATTTCATTTAATCTGCATTAGGTATGCTTATCCCTCAGCAAGCCAACAGCAAAGGTTAAAACTGGAGCACCTCTGCTATGAGGACAGGCTGAGAGAGTTAGGGTTATTCAGACTGGAGAAGAGAAAACTGTGGGGAGATCAGAGAGCAGCTTCCAGCACTGAAAGGGGCTCCAGGAAAGCTGGAGATGGGTTTACAAGGGCCTGGAGTGATAGGACAAGGTGCTGATTTGAATTTTAGGATCATAGAATGGTTTGAGTTGGAAGGGACCTCAAAGCCAATCCAGTTCCATCCCCTGCCATGGGCAGGGACACATCCCACTGGATCAGGTTGCTCCCAGTCCCGTCCAGCCTGGCCTTGAACCCCTCCAGGGATGGGGCAGCCACCACTGCTCTGGGCAACCCTGGCCAGGGCCTCCCCACCCTCACAACAAAGAATTTCTTCCTAATGTCTAATCTCTTCCCCATTCCCATTTAAAGCCATTCTCCCTTGTCGTATCACTGCAGGCCCTTGTGAAAAGTTCCCCCCCCCCAGCTTTCCTAGAGCCCTTTTCAGTCCTGGTCTCCCCACATCCTTCTCTTTCCTAGGCTGAACAACCCCAGCTCTCTCAGCCTGGCCTCACGGTAGAGGTGAGAAACCAGAAGGCAAAACCCCAGAAGAGGTTTGTGAAGCCAGGCAGGTTCTGCAAACCCTATACAGTAGTTTACGGAGTCCATAAAACCAAGTCACTTCGGCGTCAGGATTAGAGTTAATTTGTTTTCAGAAGTTCTGGATTCTTTCTCCGCCACTGCTCACCGGCTGCCCCAGTGCTTCCCAAGCCAGTGGCCACAGGGCTGGTTTTGCAGTTGGGTGGTGGTGGCCAGGTAAGGAGCTGCCACATCCCGCTCTGACAGGCTGCAGAAAGGCCAGGGAGCTGGGGGAAAGGAATTTACCATCCCTTTGTGCTGCTCATGACAGGTTCCTCTTTGCACCTCATCACTGCTTGACATACGACGCCTTCCTCCCGCTCAAGCTTTCCTGCAAAATGTTCCACCTTGGCTGTAGCTTCAGGGTTTGCTTTGAGGAGCCGGAGGATGGAAACGCCGGGCTCTTGGCAAGGCTGGCATGGGTTGGCATGGCAGGGCAGCCGCCGGCATGGCCCCGGCGTAGGGGCAGGAGGAGCCGAGGTGCTGCTCCATCTCTGAATTGCAATTTATTAGTTGACTGCCTCTTAATTACCCTTCCAGTAGTGCTGTAATTATATGTAATGTAACATGGCATTATTTTCCAGGAAACAATTTTCGTGATGTTAATTTTATTATCTAAATATAATATGCCTTTTCACTTGTTTTCTAAATCCCCTCTTTGTTTTGTATGTCTCGACATCCCGAGGGTGCTGTAGCGCTGAATTGAAGCCCTTCATTTAGTTCTGGCAGGGACATAACCCCTCCAGATCCATGTCTGCGTTGCTTCTTCCCGTCTGCAGAAGGGGAAAAACTGCCCCGAGCTGGCAGCGGTGCACAGGAATCTGTGCAAGTCTTTTCTGTTGGTTCTCAGCAGCCACCGTGGGCTTCCTCAGCTCCATCGCCCGGTGGGTGGGCTGCTCACCTGGGTTCAAACTGGGCTCAGGTCCTCACAACAAAAATAACGCGTCTGTCGGTCAGGAGCTGCTGGACTGTGTCCAGAAGTGGGCAGCAGAGCTGGTGGAGGGTCTGGAGAACAAATCTTATGAGGAGCAGCTGAGGGACTTGCGGCTGTTTGGTCTGATGGAGAGGAGGCTCAGGGTAGACCTCTTTGCTCTTTACAACCACCGAAAAGGAGCTCGTAGTAAGGCAGGCGCTGATCTCTTCTCCCAAGCAGCAAGTGATAGGATGAGAGGAAATGGCCTCGAGTTGCACATGAGAGGTTTAGATTGGATATTAAGAACAATTTCTTCACTGGCAGAGTGGTGAAGTCCTGGCAGAGGCTGCCCAAGGCAGTGGGGGAGTCTCCGTCCTTAAAGGGGTTCAGAAACCATGTAGATGTGGCACTTTGAGACATGGTTTGGTTGGCACAGTGGGGTTAAGCTGACTGTTGGACTGGATGATCTTGGAGGTCTTTTCAACCTTAATGTTTCTGTGATTTGAGTGCTTGTTGCTGAGGTTGGTGTCTCTGGTTCACCTGCCTCCATTGAAGCAATTTAAACCAAGATCTGAACCAGCTTAAGGCACAGTTTTAAGAAAAGCGACTGTTAATTGAAAAGCATGGCATGATGTGCTCATTGCATTTGTAGATGCCACCAAGCTGTGAGCACAACAGAGGACCAGCAATCTTGCTGCTTTAGTTCCAAGCAGACAGGAGAGGCATGAGCAGGGCTGCCCACAGGCAGGACCTGCCCCAGGATGGGAAGGAGCAGAGCACTGTGCTCTGGGGAATCCTCTTGGGCTGAGAGTGCATCTCAAGATGAGCTCACTTCGGAAAAGGCAAACATGATACCATGAGAAACAAGTAGGCATTTGGCATGCTTGGTGTCACCCTGCCACTACCAAGCACCCAATTTGGGAAACATGCAGCCCACTGACAAGGGTGCAGAAGAGCAACTCACAGGAAGAGCAGCAGTGCAGAAACCTTTTCCCACGGCAGCAGAGCAAACTTCATTGGTGTCTGGATGTCAAAATAGGTTTGAAGTAGGAGGATCATAGAGTGGTTTCGGTCAGAAGGGACCTCAGAGTCCATCCAGCTCCCACCCCCTGCCATGGGCAGGGACACCTCCCACTGGATCAGGTTGCTCCAAGCCCCATCTGACCTGGCCTGAAACCCCTCCAGGGGTGGGGCAGTCACCACTGCTCTGGGCAACCTGGCCCAGGGCCTCCCCACCTTTCAGGAAAATATATCTTCCTAAGATCTCATCTTCTGCAAAGGAGAAAGCAGCAATCTGGTTTCCATGTCCCCATGGAGAAGGGAGGAAATAAAGGATGAAATTGCAGAACATGATTTAAACTCAGGAAAATTCAGGTTAAGCATTAGGAACAACTTTCACCCCTTGCAACTTGATTGAATTAATGCAAAGTCATCCTGCTTTTACAGGAGCCGGAGACAGATTGTTAAAGCTTTGTCTGTCCTCCAGCTACTGATGGCAACGCTCCTGTAATTATTTAGCTACTTGATTGTGGTGGGCATTTGTAGAAAGAGCCCAGCTATCCCAGCCCACAGGAGAGTCAGACTGGTACAGAGTGTTACAGGCAGATTTTTGGCAAGCTGTGGGTGGGTTCAGCATCGTTAAGAAACAGCAACCAGAAAACAAAATACCGTTCATGGTTTTGGGGCTTTGCATCGTTTGCTTTTCCTGGTAAACGGGATGTCTTCGACTTTGCAAAAGCCACTTGTTTATCATCCCAAAGATTGGTGGCAGCAGTGGAAAGCCTTCAGCGCTCTGAATAAAGAGAAATCAAAAGGAAGGCTTTTCCCCTCCTTACTATGGCATGAAGGTTATTTATTCTATTCAGGGACTGCGCTTGGCCAACACACTCTCGGTGCTTACCAAATGATAACTAGTCGAGGAATAACAAAGCTATTGCTGTCTTCATATTGTTTTTAAAGCCCAGCATCTCAGTGCATTGTCCCTTGAAGCAGCTCCAAAAGGCTTTGAATGCTGGGACTGGCACAGAAGCCGCTCAGGCTGGTGGCCTGTGGGGCTGTGTCCTACAGGACTGTCAGCAACCCCACAGCAGAGAGCATTTGCAATCAAGAAATGTGTGCTTCCACATACAAAATGCAAGTTTACTTCAGCTGCCTTCTTGAGAGAAGAGAGATTGATGCTCCAAAGATCTCCCCTGGGTGGTAATAGGGAGACGTGATGGAGCCTTCACCTTCTCACGCACAGGCTGGGAGAGCTGAGGAGAAGGAACCCTATTTACAGAGAAGGCAGATTAATATTTCTGCAAAACATTTTATTCGAGCTTCTGTTATCTCGGTCTTCCAGCCAGAAGGTGCTCACAGGAAAAAGCTGCGTGGCAGCAGAATGGAGGAGGAGGTGTGTGAAACATAATAAAACCTAAACCTCATGAGCAGTGCACTAAGCACAGCCTTTTACATTTCCTTTCTTCCCCCTTCTAAAAATACAGGCCTCAATTCACTTCCATTTTCCATTGCAGCATTCATACATTTTGGTCCATGTTCAGCCTGGAAGAACTTTATTTTCTTCTTTTAACTGCGATCAATTGTGTCTTCGTGAATACGAATAATTGCAGACCCCCACGCTGCACTGAGACAAATCGCAGGCTGGATCAGGGGCAAACTCACCTCTAGGAGCAATATTGTGATGGAAGCACCCAGAAACCCAAACAAGCCTGATAACCTATCGTGCCAGAGGCTGTATAAATACAGAGTGAGACCTTGTCTGTGCAGGGAGTGATTGTCTACAGTGGCCATTGTGTGGCCTTGTCTATTCTGGAACAAAGTGACTTTTCTTTCCAGCTAAAGAGGTGATACGGGAGCCGTGCCAGGTGCGCGATTTCCCCCATATAGGCAAGATCTAAGAGTTGGTTTCCAAAGTCTTGCTTTGCTCTCTTTCTCTCTCCACCTTTTATTCCTTAGCCCAGACCTGCTGCCCCTGCGCTGCACCCACCTCCTCCAGGGACCGGCTGCTTTCCCAGGCATTCTCAAATAGGGCAGGCAAAGGGATGGCTTTTAGTGAGGCTTGAGAAACTGCCCCTGCTGAAACACTATCCCTTGAGCCAGACCTGCGGCGAAACAGCTTGCCTCATTTGGGAGACTTCTGGAAAGAAGGGGATGTGGTTATTGGAGATAATGAGAAGTGATGCGACGTGACGTAGCCTTTGACCTTCCTTGGTTAAGTTGCCAGTGGGATGGAAGCAAACCTCGGTGAGCTGGAATATTATAAAAAAGCAAAGGATTGCATTAGTTCTGCACTCTTTTCTGTGGGACATGAATTATTTCTCCAGCTGACAGCTCAAGTTCCCTGAACAGCAACAGTTGAAGGCGCTCGGCTACAGAAATGCGAACAGCCATGTAAACAGCGATGTGAATATTGGGTGCAAACACGCGGGACGGTGGAGTTACCGCTTTACATCCTCAAAGAGGGGAGGCTGTGATGTGAAAAATGCCCCTTATGACACAGTGCGGGAAATGTAAACCTCCCGTACGCCTCTGTCATCCACCTTCGCACACCGACGCCGATGTGAAACCACGCAGGGCTCCCGACCATGTGAAATAATAACGCCAGGCTCCCCTGCCAAGTTTCCAGCTGTTTCCACATGTGCATCTCATACTTACCTCCTCCCGTGTGCCTGTGCCAGGACCGAGATTCAATAAAATGGTACACTAATCCACAGTCCTTTTTCATTAAATGACCAATTAAAACTAGAGGAAAAGGGTTCTTATTATTATTGTTTCAGTTGGGAACATGTTCCCTGGAGCGCCGGGTGGTTTTATATGTTATTTTTTTGCAATGATTTTCTTCTCTTCTACTTTGTTATCTCTGCTGTTTCATCGCTCCTGCATCTGCTTGCCTGACTTAGTGGTGATTTGGGTTTAAATTCTGTGAAGTTATTAAGTACTTCTGTTAATGTATTCAAGGTGAGAATACCATGTTTATGGTAAGCAGAGAGGTCAGAGAATATAAACAGTTGAAGAGAAGTCTATAGGCAGCATTGCTCTTGGGAGGTGGTACCCTAGGGTGTACAGGGATGCTCAGCTCCTCACACTGGACCCGGGTAGGGAGAAGAACCAAAGCCCCATCCCGAAATAGCACATGCAGAGAGGCTCCACTGAAACCCAGGGAGAAGCAGCTACCTGAGCACCGCACATGGCTGAAACCCGTCAGGAAACAAAAGCTCACGGGGTCTTAGCACCTCATCCCCGGTCTTCCTTCTTGGCTCACTGTGTTCTACCTAAAAGCTGATGTTTGGAGGTCTTGAATGCTGGTGGCAGCTGTAAGGAGAGTTCAAGATGGTCTGTAGAGCTGTGCCTGATGCATTTCTGTGGGTCTGCCCAATCTGTCCGTGAGCACAGAAAGGGTTTGGCTTTGTGGTGAAGGTAGCATTGCTTTGGGAGCTCTAACCTCTTCCTGAGCTGCCTTTCTCAGGCATTTCAGTTGGATTGATGACGGGTTTTTTTGTATTTAGGTTTGTTAGTTGCTTTCTATGCTAAAACAGAAAAAAAACTCTCAAAACATAAAGGAGAGTCATGTCCACATCCAAGGTGGGCTGCACCGCCCCGAGGATTCTCTGCTCAGGGCAGGACAGGGAGTTGTGCAGCTCGGGGCTCAGTTTGACATGCTCCGACTAGCAGCTTATAACATCAGGCTGTGTGGGGCACTGGTTCCCCAGTAATCCCAGCACAGGCATGACCTGCACCCCACGTGGCACCAGGGGGGCTGCAGCCCCAGGTTTTGGAGGGCAGGAGGCAGATATGAGACTCGGAGTCCATGCCCACCTTGATGGCAACAGCAGCCCCCGTGTCATGCATGGGTGCAGGGTCAACCCGCAGCTGTCTTTCTGCTTGGTGGTGATCAAAACCCTAACGATGAACCCGATATGTGCCTGCCTGCCCACCTTAAAGAAATGTGTGCTTCCGTCCTGGTGTTCCTTCTGGGTGGCTGAATCTCTGATTCCCATTTTACCTGCTCAGAGCTGGTAAAGCAGAGCTCAACACCAGGCAAATCCCTCCCATCCTGAACATTACAGCTATGCACACGGCGTTTGGGCCTGGATCTCAGTGGATCCATGGACAGAGGAACTGTCGCCTTCCTGCCGTGCAGCGTGGAGCTTCCCTGGATGCAACCCAGATCTCCTGGACTCTTATTTTCCCCTCCCTTTGCCACCGTATTACTTTACAGAATAATGAGTTAAACAGTGTGGTCGTTAATGCAGCTTGTCTCCTACAAGTTTGAGCATCGGTGGCCGTGCAGTATCTAAGCTCTCATGCTGGGGGGAGCATGGGGGGCTGCACCGGGTGGAAATTTCTCACCGCAGACTTTGCTGGGGCCAGACATGTTGTAAATTTTACAAGAAAAACACTTTACAAACCAGAAGTCCAAAACTCATGCGCATGGAACCGCTAATTAACAATTTGGAGACCATGTGAGCCAGGGAACCGATTCCACCCTTACAGAGCCTCCTGGTTTTGAATCAGGCTTTGAACATTTGGGGTCCTCTGCAAAGCTTTGGCTTCGGGAGCCTGGTGATTTCTGTTTCTGTCCTTTGCTAGCATCTCCCCAACTCACATGCACGACCCTCACACCTCCCAGGCTCTCTTAGAAATAGTGCTTAAAATCACACAATGTTCTTCAAAAAGGGATCTCCCGGGAGACACAGGATGCTGAGAGTCTGACTTGTGATATTTTATCATCTGCAGTTACAGTCACACCTCTCAGGAGGTCTCTGCTCACCACCAAGGATCCTCAGGCTGCAGGTCCCTGTGTGACACCCACCCTCCCGAAGCCCAGCCCGGGCCAAGCATCTCAGGGGCACAGAAGCTGTCAAGGGGCACAGAATTACTTGGTGGGTCTGGGAGTCTTCATGTGACTCACCTCATGAAACACAAGACAGTTGAGCCACTGGCAGGGGTGCTGCCAACTTTTGGGGTTGTTGCAAGCCTTACAAGGTCTGGTTTTAAGGTCCTACATGATGCCCAGCTCAAGGGCTGTGACCGTGGCTCCCCTCCCTGACCACTGCATCGGAGCCATGGTGGCCTCCATCCCATGAGGTTTCCCCACACCTCCTTGAGAGTCACCGCAACCTCCTTTGCACCAGGAAGAGAAGAGATGAGAGACAGGAGATGGCACAGGGTGTTGGTGAAGAGAGGGGTGTGCTGAAGGTTAAACTGGGCTTTGGGGTAAGAACAAGGCTGGTGGTGGGAAACATCCTTCCTCTACCACCCACCCGTGTCAGAGCAGCCGAGGCAGCAGATGGAATGAGCCACGCGATGAGGAGGACGGAAGCAGGCAGATGGGGAGAATAATCTTCCTTAAAAAGTTGCTGGCTTAAATAACTGTGGTTTTCCTCTAAATTGTGATGAGCACGGGTCAGAAACGCTGTGAGGTAGAGCTGCCTCTCCATGGGCCTTTCCACCAGTGTTTGGTGTATTCCATCTCCTTTCTCTCCTCTGTTTCCCTTAGCAACGGAAATAACAAACTTTACCATTAGAAAAGATTTGCAGAGTGACTTTGCCTCGATGTTCTGCGTTAGTCACAGTCCTGCAGGTACAGCTGCTGGGTTTCGCTTTCCCACAGTGTCCCCTACTGCTTGCATTCAAAACTCCGTTTAGGTATATGTTAAAGACAAGGAAAGAAAAAAATCTTAATGGATGTATAGGGCACAGAGAGGGGCAAATGTTTTATATGGAGCCTAAGTGAGAATTCCTATGAAGAGCATGAGATGCATGAGATGTATGAGATGCAGGGATTCAGTCAGTTTCTGCCACTGCAGCCTGGACTGTGGCTTCTGGGAGCTGCTCTGCACCCTCTCAGTGGCTGCGTGATTAAAGGTAAGGCACAGAAACGAGATGTAAGGAGGACAAGTCACGTAGAAGGAAATAAAGAGGAGAGAGGAAGCATAGAAATACAGAATGGGTTGGGTTGGAAGAGACCATAAAGCCCATCCAACCCCCTGCCATGGGCAGGGATACCTCCCACTGGACCAGGGGCTCCAAGAACCGTCCAACCTGGCCTTGAACCCCTCCAGGGATGGGGCAGCCACCACTGCTCTGGGCAACCTGGGCCGGGGCCTCCCCACCCTCACAGCAAAACATTTCTTCCTAAGTCACTTTCTTGTGTTTTTTTCTTGGATAACTCAGCAGGGGAAAGCAACCTGTTTTAAATTGATGGATGAATTGTCATTTCAAACCATGCTGTTACTGTTCCTCTGTGGAGCTTGCTGCTAAAAAAAAGTTATTTAAATCAAGAATTTGGGGTGCAGAATTGGCAAGAACCCTCCAGCTGTGTTAGAGATGTGTGGAGGCAAAAAGAGGTTTGTGATTGAAGGTGCAGGAGGAGCCACAGCTGATGGGTGTTGGGGAAAACCGGGGGTAGTGGGTGCCCCTCTCCCATAGCTGTGTGTCCCACACCTCCCTGAGCAGTGCAGCATTGTGCTCTCCTGGCAGCACCAGCTGTAAGCTTCCCCTTGGCACTGGGGCAAAGCAGTGCCATGAGCTCAGCCAGGCTGCAGGGCTGGCAGGGATGTCCTCAGCAGAGATCAGTCTCTGGGTGAAGGTGCAGCTGCATCTGTGACCATCTTTTAGTCTCTAATCGTCAGCCAAGCTGGGACTGCTTGCTGTGGGCATGCACTGCACCCCCTTCAGCTGGGATTGTGAATTCCTTTGCAGATGCTTCAGCTGGAGGATGCTACTTTGCAGTTGGGGCAGGCTGGGAGAGCATACAGAGCCATCCCAGCTCAGCTAACGAACAACTCATTAAACCTTTGTGACTTACTCGCCCTCAGTTGTGTCCATACCCTCGAGAGTGGTTTCCAGATGAGACAAGCTCCATGAAGCATTCCTTGCTCCCACAGATTATGGAGGGTCTCGGTCTGGACCCGAAGGTGTTGGATCCCGTGGGATCTGTTCCCTGCAACACCAGGAAATTCATCATTTGCTACTGGAATCATTGTAATCTCTCTCCAGAGACCTTACTGAAGTCTTTAATGCTAATAACGCTGCAAGCCCAGCAGTCCCTGATGTTTGTATTTCTTATTCCTTCCCCCAGACCTACGAGCAGAACGAATGGATAATCCACTTGGCTGGGAAGCTGCTGGCCCAAGAAGAGGAGGCCTTGTCCTTGATGGCCACCAACCCATTTGCGGGCAGAGCACCCCCACGGTAAGCTCTGAGTTTTGCAAAGGGAACTGGAAGTACCCGGGCTCCATGTTGTTCCTATCCTGGATGTGGTTTTTGTTGATGGATTGAGTTTTGTACGTTGTGGTACACAACAGGTAGGGTGGGTTTAATATGAGGACACCACAAAGAGCTGGTGTTCTTATCACCTTAATGACTTCCTGGTGGGGACCCAAGGACCCTTTGGCTGAGCCCATTCTCAGGCATCTCCATGAAGGCCTTGGTGTTACTTCTCTTGGACAGAAATCATGATGGCCAAAGTGGTTTCCTCCCCATCACCTTTAGATTTTTTGCCATGATCACTTGTCGAGCTCAGATCAAAACTGCTGTTTCAACCAGTCTATGGAGGTCCTTCAAAGACAGAAAAGTCCTGCAGAAGAGATTGAGTTTGTGGAAAGTTGTCTTGGGAGTGTTTGCATTTTCAATGAAGAGACAAAGCAAAAATCAGCAAGTAAAACGTTCAGACAAAAACTCCAAGGTTTGCTACAAAGGGCATTTTTCACAAAAGAGTCTGTTTTGTTGACAAAGTTATTTTTAGCTGAGAAAACATTTTAGGGGAATTTTGGATCAACTTAAGTAATATTATGCTCTTGCTAATATTTTCCATTTGAGGCTCAAAGATGCACAGCAAACAAGGATGAAGGTTCATGGCACCACATGAAATACCTTCCCCTTGAACCCTGCTGCTGTTTTTCAGCATTAGCACAGTGCATCTCCCAGACCTTCTGAGGAGAGACTCCTTTTCTAGCTCAGATGTTGACAACTGAGGGAGACAACCGAGGGGAGACCTCATCACAATTTACTGCTTCCTTACAAGGGGCAGAGGAGGAGCAGGCACTGAGTTCTCCTCCTTGGACCTGAGACAATGGCAGGAAGATGGACCAGGGGAGGGTTAGGTTGGACGTTAGGAAAAGGTTCTTCCCACAGAAGGTGGTGGAGCACTGGAACAGCTCCCAGGGAAGCAGTTGTGGCACCAAGCTTGACAATATTCCAGAAGTGTTTGGCCAGTGCCCTCAGCCCCACAGTGTGAGCATTGGGGTTGTCCTGTGCGGAGACAGGAGTTGGACTTGATCCTTGTGAGTGCTCCAACTCAGATCACCTTGTAATTCTAACTTCCACTTTGTACCAAAGCGCTTCCTCTGAGATGGTTTAAACATCCCAGGGCAGTATGAATGTATAAAGCCCAAAATGGTTTATACTCTGAGCTCAACGTGCGTCTGTATATAATCTGCACAACCCAGAGCAAAAGCACAGCTTGAAATACAACTGCTAAGTGTGCTTCCCACCATCATATTGGAGTATTTCTAATAACTACATTTTTGGGGTTCCCCAGGCATCCAGCCCTGTCTCATAGTGCGCAGGCACCCGACGGAATATCACTACAGGCTGGTGCGATATAATTCCTCCAGTACAGGAGCCAAAATCACTGTTAAGAACTGCTATTTTGGATGGTTTGCACATAATTCTCATTTAAGTACCTGTTTTCCCATCGATGCAGCATCACAGAGTGAAGCAGCGGACGTTCCCGGCACACAGGGCAGGATCCTGCCCATAGCCCAGAGACTCACAACCGCCCCAGAGTTCCCGTAAACGATGGTTTATGGTTCAGGGCCGGTTGTGTTGTTGTGGCAGTTTGTTGGGTTACACCAGCAGTCGATCTGTTACACACAAATAATGACGCCCTGGCTCTCGTCCAGGTGGGCTCTGGGGAACCTCTATTAATTATTGCTACAAAAGGCATGCTGGGCTAGAGCAGCCCTTGCCACAGACAGATACAGCTTTAATCATGTTTACAGAGGGGTTTTAGCTCTGATTAGCTGTGCTGGCACTGGCTTTCCACGTGAGGAGCAGCACGCTGAGGCTGTGCAATCAGCTGGTCTCATTCAGTGATGTTGAGGAGCACGTGAAACCTCTTTGCTCTGGGCTGTGTTCTCATTTTAGCCGTGTTTTTTCTTGGGTTTTATGGACCTTCATTTGACTGCACATGCATTCGTCACCCCTAAGTAGGGTCTGCAGCTTGTGAGAGTGAGCTGGACCTTCCCACTGCTCCCTGCTACCTCCTTGCTGGAGGCTGCACAGTTGCCCATGTCACAAGGGGAATGGGAGCCTCACTAGGCTGCTAAGGAACACTGGAGCTCACAGTGGGGACCTGGCAGGAGCTGGGTCCTTCAGGAGCTTGTCCAGGAGAAGGTGTTGGGGCAACCTTTGCAAGGCTGAGCTGGAAGAGCAACTGGAGAAACCATATTGCATTGGCTCTATCTCAGGTGGGTTTATCAACTGAGTCTCTCCAAACTGTTCTTGTGTCCCCAAGGCTCAGTGCTGTAAATTCACCAAGCAGCGTTCGTTGCAGGGCGTTCCTTTGCATTGCTTGGTTTTAATTAAAACAAAATAGAAGAAAAACTCAGCGTCAAGCACTGGCTGACCCCGGGGGCTCTGCCAGAGCCTGGGACCTTTAGACACCGAGTCACCGGCTTGAATTAGGTGTCCCCTGGTGCCAGCAGCCAGGAGCCATGACCATCTGGCGGCTGCTGGCAATAAACGGCTTTGGCGGTTCATGGAGTGACAGAAGCATTTGATAATCCCAGAGCTGTTTATTACCATGTGTCCCCCAGTGCCATAAACATTGCTCCTGGTGCTGAGGCTGAAAACAAGACATCGTAACAGATTAAAAATCAAGATGTATATCTTGCCTTCTAAGACTTTGCCCTAAATAGGCTCCACTTCTCTGATTTCTGGCATCAGTGGTGTTAAAAGAAATTCAAATAAAGTAGCTGAGCACAGGAACTCATTTTAAAATGAAAATAATGAAGTGGGCTGTGGCTGGGGTAACACTGCATCACTCCAGGTGGTGAATAGTGGGGTTTATTGTGTTCTGTAACAGGTGAAGAAGTGAAATATTCAGAAATTTACAGCAAACCCAAAAGCAAATCTTTATCTTTGTTAGTTTCTAAAGGTTAACAATTGCAGATCATATAGAGGAACACAAGAAGCTCCAAGAAAGTCCTTGTACAGTAGCGCGGATGCCGTGCTGAATACACGGTGCTGTAGATCTTGTCCAAAAGGGTCTTGATTCATGTGTTACCTTGGTTTAACCAGAGCACAGCCTCTGTTTTCACTCTTTAGCAGCTAGTTTATAGTAGGAAAAGATCAGGATCCAGTGCTGGTTTTATGTGTCAACTGCCTTTGCTCTGGCATTAGATTTGCTGTAAAAGTTTTTCATGGGTCTAAGGGTATTTTTGAGTGGCGTAAAATGAAAATCACAGTTTGCAAATGCTCCTTTTGGCTCAGACCAAAACCCAGCACCTCGCTTCCCTCCACAGCCCTGGCTGTGGGTCACGTTTTGGCGAGTCAGATCCAAACACCTGGACCATTGGCACCATCCGGATTCAGACCCAGGTGGGATGGGGAGGCCTGGGGGCACGGTGGGAATTCGTGCCTGGCTACACTGGGGTCATGGGTTTGGACTCGAATCCTGCACTGAGCTCTCATGGCAATCACCAATTCCTCTTTTTATTTACATTTGGTTTGCTGTTAGCGCTTCACCCATGTAAGAAAACTGAAGGGGCCCTTTTTTGTGAGTTTTGTGCCCACACCCTGACTCTGCTGGGCTTGCACTCTTGGTGCTCACAGATAATGTGGGCACAGTGTCTTCCTCAGCCGCTTTGAACCCCATGTTACTTCTGCTGAAGGCTCACCTGCTTGGCTTTGGAGGTTCTTTCCTTTAAATTTAGAAGCTGGGGAGGTCTTTTTATTAAAGAGTGCAAGGATAGGATTGGGGGCATGGAGTGAGAGTTGGCTTTAAGTTGAAAGAGGGGAGATTGAGATGAAATTTTAGGAAGAAATGTTTTGCTGTGCGGGTGGGGAAGCCCTAGCCAGGTTGCCCAGAGCAGTGGTAGCTGCCCCATCCCTGGATGTGTTCAAGGGCAGGTTGGATGGGGCTTGGAGCCCTGATCCAGTGGGAGGTGTCCCTGTTCAGGGCAGGGGGTAGGAACTGAATGGTCCTCTCCAACCAAAGCCATTCCGTGTTTCTATGAAATTTCAAGAACACCGTTTCTTTGTTTAGTTTTAAATGTCCCCTAGTTGCGTGTGGAAGGTCCCAGTTGAAGGCTGGTGAGGCCCCTGCACTCACAGCATGGCCCAGGGCACGTTCTTGTGGGAAGACCATGGCCAGAACCCAAGTGATTGCTCTGCATCCTCCAATCCAGTTGTAAGAAGAGGCATTAGCAGGATACCTTCTTTTTTAATCCAGACCCCATAGCAATCTCTAGCTGACTGCTGGATAGGAGCATCCTCAGTACAAGGATCACATCAGCATCACCTTTCTTGTTACAATTTAATTTTAGTTATGAACAAAATCCTTAAATTTAAGCCTCAGTGGTAAACAAAAGGTAATTCAGGGAGGCTGTAGATATTAGTTTCCTCAGGGCATCCCAGTGCCTTCGCCTGGAGTCAGAACCTGCCTACGGCTGCTGCAAACCCTTACTCCCTCTGTCCAGCTGAGGACCGTGCCCACCACGCTCGGCTCCCCACAGCACCTTGGTGGAAAAAAAAACTGATTTTCCTACAATATTCCCCCCCCCGACTCCACTCTAAAGGGATTTTTGAGACTTAATTATTTTCATTCCCTGCTAGACTAAATAATTAGGGGAAGGGACTGTTTTCCATAAGAACATTACACTCCATACTCCACAGATTTGATTCTGTTAATGGAAACTCTACACCTTAAATAGCCAAGGGACTTTCAAAATGAGTTAATGCCTTCGAAATGAAATTTCTGAGACCAAAGTTTGTAGGTTCCTTTACAACTCTAGAAATTATAGTATTTGTTCAAGTGTGATAAACTTAAAATGAGAACCAGGTGACTGATTAAAAATGAGGGTATTGTTGAGCGCCCGGCCTAGCTGAGTGTGAAGCTTTACTTCAAGCGCGGTGATGTTTGTGGAATGTCGATTTACAAAATATGCTTGCGCGGCGGATAGTTCATAAAACACCAGCCGTCATAAATCTGAACGGTAGGGCTTTGGCTGAGAAATTAATAAGTGTTTAACACACCGTCATGGAAACAGACTGCAACAATAAAAGAAAACAAAAATCAGGTTTTGCCTACAGGAGGAGGCGAAAAAAGAAATCAGGTTTAGTTTTGACCAAAGTGTTTGGTGTCTCTGATATTAAATCATTTTTACTTCAGAATTTTTATTCCAATTATAGTAGCACTTTGTTGAAAAAGCTCCTGAAGACCTGGATTTGTAGTGGTAGTGTTACTTATAGAGGCGGCACTTCCCGTGTGATGTCCCCTGGCTACAGGAACAGAAGAAGAATAGAACGTTTGGTATTCTTATTTTGAGTTGATTGCCCCTTTCTTTCCATTAGTGTCCAGGCAATGGGCTTTCTGCCTTGGGCCATGGTCATAGACTCATGGAATGGTTTGAGTTGGAAGGACCTTAAAGCCCATCCAGTTCCACCCCTGCCATGGGCAGGGACACCTCCCACTGGATCAAGGGCTCCAAGCCCCATCCAACCTGCCCTTGAACACCTCCAGGGATGGGGCAGCCACCACTGCTCTGGGCAACCTGGCCAGGGCCTCCCTACCCTCACAGCAAAACATTTCTTCTTAAGATCTCATCTTGATCTCCCTTCTTTCAGCTGATAACCATTCCCTTCTGCACTGTAATTTGAAAGGTCGATGGTGTCCCTGCTCCTTGTTTTAAGCTGAAAGAGGGGAGATTGGGATGATATATCAGGAAGAAATGTTTTCCTATGATAATTGTGAGGCCCTGCCCCAGTTTGCCAAGAGCAGCAGTGGCTGCCCCATCCCTGGAGGTGTTCAGGGCCAGGTTGGATGAGGCTTGGAGACCCTGATCCAGTGGGAGGTGTCCCTGCCCAAGGCAGGAGGTGGGACTGGATGGACTTTTAGGTCCCTTGCAACCTGAACCATTCCATGATTCTATGAAAGAGAAGTCAGTGGTGTTGAAAAACAACCCATAAAACTGCCCTTATTCTGCAAAGTTGGCCGAAGATGAATTTACGACCCCTCTCGCTAACGGGGCTAGAATAAGCAAGAAAGCCGATGATGGAGGCTCTGTTACTGTAATGAATTTGTACTTTCCACTACTGCTCGCTCCCTGATTTACAATGGAGTGGAGAACCTCAAGATAAAAAAAAAAAAAAAAAAAAAAAAAAAAAAGAAACCAACCAAAAAAAACCCCACCAGATCGCAAAGACACCCCATGTTTTGGTTCCTTTCTTCCTGCTCCCACCCTACCTTACCCTGTCAGGCCATTAATTCTAACAGAAACCACCGGCACTGTTTTTTTCCCTCGAACCCCTCAGCTGTTGCAAGGAGACAGCTGCACCCTCTGGAACTAATTACAGCTGTCTGGGAGATTTAGGCCTCCATCCCAACAACTCCAATATTGCTGCTAATTTTTAACACGTACAGTTGGAAGATGTCATAATAGGCTGATATATGATCAAACCTTAGAAGTGCAACAGCGCAGCTGCTACTGGGCATCTGGCGGGATGAATCTATTGATTTAAAAAATCATGCTTATTATTTTTAGCCTTTCTGGCCTCCCCGAGGCTGTGGCTTTGCCCAGTCTGGGTGGTGATGGAGAGTGGGGTGGTGGCAGGTGGATCCTGGCATCTCATGTGGAGTGGTGGGACCTTTAGGTGGCTTGGTGTTCCTCCCTCTTCCAGCCATGCACACAGGGATTGGCATCGTCGCTCTGCCGCATCCGAGGCACCACTGTTGGACCTCAGGAGAAGCTGCCAAAGGGTCCCATCTGTCTCTTGTCCTCTGTTGTTGCTGCTGTTATCACAGTGAGGCTTTCCTCTCTCCTGGAGGAGAATGTCTGACTTGTTTTATCTGTCTGGACTTTGTTTCTTGCCTCTCAAGGGACTACTTTGCCCTCATGTGTCTGGTAGGAGACCTATTCTGGGCTCCACTGCTTTAGCCTGATGCTCAGCTTTGGTACCCGGTGCTTCCTGCAGCGCCAGGATTTGCTGCCGGCTCAGTAAACCCTGAGAAACTGCTCACAGACAGCATTGTCCTTCCTGACCTTTCTGTCTGTCTCCTCTGAAACATGAGTCCTGCTCTTCCTTCTCCCAGTATGAGTGACCACCTGTGGCACAAGTCTCCTTTTGCTGTAGACAAAGCTAGATAGCCTCCTCATGACCTTCTGGAAGAAGTTCTCATCTCTCAAGAGCAGCAAGCAAGTCTTATGCATGCTGGCAGTTTCCTGCATCAGGGGAAGCTCAGAGACCTGTGGATGCCTTCCACCAGCCAGGAGCTTTTCATGTGATCTCAAGGCTGGGTAGACAAGGTCCTGAGGTACATGGTTTAGTGTTTGATAGGAATGGTTGGACTCGATGATCCGATGGGTCTCTTCCAACCTGGTGATTCTGTGCTTCTATGAACAGTTGCTGATGGGGTGACTTGTAGCCCCAGTTTCGTGGCCTGCAGGCAACCATGCTAATACATGTCTCACCTGAGTTGCAAGCTGTCCAGGGCTCCAAGGTGCTTCTGAACTTTGTGAGCTCTGAAATGATGGACTCTGGGATGTTGGGGCTTTGGCCCTGTTGCTGCAGGAGTGCATTCACTTCCAAATCCCAAGAGGAAGGAGCAGGTCTAGCGCTGGACGAGTTTTCAAATGCTGTGACTGCAGGTTACCCAGGTAGATTATACATACTGGGGTAGCTTGTAAACTCTCTGAGCCTTGAAATGAGGTGCTCCAGAGAGTATTAAACTCTACAGCTTTTATGTTTCTGAGCCTTGCAGGGCAAGATTCCCACGGGTTCCAGGTTTTCTGTGTTTCTCCCACAGCCCCTAACCATGAGAAGGATAGACAGGAAAGATAGCATGGGGTCTGGATGCTGCCATCATATTCTGATGCTCAGAGGTATTTCTGCTGCAGTTTATCTGTCCTGCAGCACACGTTGGCAGTCACAGCTATAGAAAAGCTCTTTGGCACCTGCATCCACCAGTGTCATAGAATCATGGAATGGTCTGGGTCAGAAGGGACCTCGAAGCCCATCCAGTCACACCTCCCACTGGATCAGGGGCTCTAAGCCCCCTCCAGCCTGACCTTGAATACCTCCAGGGATGGGGCAGCCACCTCTGCTCTGGGCAACCTGGGCCTTTCCACCCTCAGAGAAACCTTTCAAGTCTTGAATCCCAGAGCAGTGCTGGTGGTCCAGGACAGCAAAGAGCTGTGGACTGTGTTTTGCCAGAGCTTTGTAGCTCATCACTGAGTGAGGGGTTCAACTCCTGGAAGAGCTCAACTCCCTGGAGTTTACGAACACCACAGCCTCTAGAGCTGTGCAGGCTCCTTTCATATGGGTCATGTCATCCTGATATGGTCCATATATCCCAACGCTCCAGCTCATTGCTCAGGTGGAGCAGGCACGGGTGGCAGAGTGACCATGGCTGGGACAAGAGGGTGGCTGAGTTTAGAGGTTGGAGGGCTTGGGGGGGACGCTTCAGATTGATTTTGGCTCTGACAGAAGAGCCTGAAACACAGGCAGATAGAAAGGCAAACTTTATGCCACAAAAATGCATCTTCAATTGCATGTGGTTGCCTGAATGCTCACACGGTTCTAGTTTTACATGTGGAGCCCTTTGATAGCAGACGTTTTAATAGACAGAGAACATATGGGAAAAATCAGACCAAATCAGATGATAGATATTATTTAATCTTGGTGGGCAAGCCTGTTCAAAGGGCCAAGAAAATTTTCATTCCAGAGGGGTTACAGGACAGTCCTTGAGGTTGGGGAGAAGGCACTTCAGTGTTTGAGCAGAGACCTGTCATCTCCTGAGGTCTCCTATATCTGCCCGAGAGAAGTCAACTGCTCTCTGTGCTCAGCATCTTCATTGAGAACATGGGAACTTGGCCAGATGTGTTTGCAGATAGTTCCTTCACCGTGGGGCACCCTGTTACGCCATGTCATGGGAGTATGTGGTGTTGGGTCCAGCTTGGTTTGGAAAGGACCTTAAATATCACCCAATTCCACCCCCTGCCATGGGCAGGGACACCTCCCACTGGATCAGGGGCTCCAAACCCCATCCAGCCTGGCCTTGAACACCTCCAGTGATGGGGCAGCCACCACTGCTCTGGGCAACCTCGGCCAGGGCCTCCCCACCCTCATGGTAAAGAATTCTTCCTAATGTCTAATTTAAATCTTGCCCCTTCCAGTTTAAAGCCATTCCTCCTCGTCCTGTCACTCCAGGCCCTTGTAAAAAGCCCCTCCCTAGCTTTCCTGGAGCCCCTTTCAGCACTGGAAGCTGCTCTAAGGTCTCCCTGGAATCTTCTCTTCTCCAGGCTGAACAACATGAACTCTCATAGACTGTCCTCAGCAGAGGTGCTCAAGCCCTC
Organism: Coccyzus lansbergi; assembly: GCA_033558105.1. Lineage (NCBI taxonomy): Eukaryota > Metazoa > Chordata > Aves > Cuculiformes > Coccyzidae > Coccyzus > Coccyzus lansbergi. Next base: position 1,017,721 of record JAUMJK010000294.1, read on the forward strand.
AGATCATCTCCGTGACCTGCTCCGAGTAGCTTAGTGACGAGAAACCCCCAAAGCCAGGGGGTGACAGGTGGAGGAAGGCTTTGAACCGGAGACAGATTGACATAAAAATCAGCCGCTGAAGCTTTTTTAGGAGGTGGATATGTGTTTTCAATTCAAGAAAGCAATCAAGCAGCACAGCTTGGAAATCTCAAACCATCCCGGACAGGAGCCTGCAGGCTACCTGGGCCCGTGGGAACGTTGCTGTTCAGTAACGCTCTAATTATTAACAGGAAATTTTGTGCTCCTGTGAAGTAAACACTGTGGGAGTAACACTTCAGCCCCCGTTTGACTCTTGCCAGCCTCTAAAAAGAGGGGGAAAGAGAGGGTGTAGAAATGTTCCTGGTTGTAATGTAGCCGGCAGTTGCAGGGCAGCATTTATGGTGATGAGATGCAGGTTTCCATCCTGAGCTCCCAGCCAGGGCTCCAGCATTGCTCCCTGCTTTTCCCATTTGCCTTCTCTTATCTAGGGGCTGGTGTCCTGCCTCCCTGCAGCCCCTGTCAGCGGGCAGTGAGCTGGGAGGCTCTGGCATGGAGCACTGCAGCACTGGGGACACCTCCATCCCCGCTTCTCGCCCCCCCAACCCTCACCCACTGTCAAAACTAGAGCTGTCCCAATGCATCCCCAAATGGGCTTCCTTGATCCCCTCAGCAGAGGGGGAAACACGTTTGTCCTGTTTTCATTCCAGCCAGGAGATGATCAAAAACCAGATGGTCCCGCAGTGGGTGTGATGAGCAGCTCTGTGTTAATGGGTTTTGTTAGGAGAATCATCTCTGTGTAGTTTATTTGGGTGTCCAGCACCATTTCAGCTGAGATGTCGAGGTGTGATTGTGGCTAACCTTTTAATTGAGCACACTTTTACCCATCGTCTGCGATCTCCCCTGCGACCCATCGGTTGGCTGGTGTTACGAAGGTGAGCACTAATGGCAAATATACAGGAGTCGTCCTTAATTATTTTAGCAGTCGGAAGGAACTTTATGGCTACCCAAGGTGCAGCCTCGGCAGCGAGCAGCTGCACGGTGCCCTGCTCAGTAGCAGGGTTTGTGTTTTAGTAGTGAAGCAAAGCAGGTTTAAATGAGCATTGACATGACTTTGACATTTTTATATTGTGGGTTATTTTATGAACTTAGCCAGCGAATGCGGCGATGCACTCTGCAACCAGGGACCGCAACGCCGGAGGACCGGGGTGTTACTCCTTCTCTTGTCAGCATGCCCTACATCAAGCGGGACCAAACCTCCCGAACCGAGCAGCATGGTTAGCCTCCGAATGTGTTTTGCGAGACTGATGAATGCTTCTTTCTGCACTGTTTTAAAATCTCCTTCTCTGTCAACTCCCAGGGCAGCCAGAAAACAGATGCGCTCGCAGCCTCACTAATAAGCGGTGGAGCAGAAGGAGCAGCCGCTGGCTGGGGCGGAGGGATGCTGGGGGAGCTGTGATGGGAGTCAGACCCTGTGGAGAAGGACTTGGGGTGCTGATTGATGAGAAACTCAGCATGAGCTGACAATGTGCACTCACAGCCCGAAAGACCAACTGTATCCTGGGCCGCAGTGAAAGAAGTGAGGCCAGCAGGGAGAGGCAAGGGATTCTGCCCCTCTGCTCCATTCTTATGAGACCCTGCCAGGAACCTTCTGTCCAGTGCTGGGATCCCCAATATAAAAGGGTGATGGGGCTGCTGGAACACATCCAGAGGAGGCCATAGAGGTGATGCAATGGCTGGAGCACCTCTGCTATGAGTACAGGCTGAGCGATCTGGGGTTATTCAGCCTAGAGAAGAGAAGGCTCCAGGGAGACCTTAGAGCAACTTCTGGTGCTGAAAGGGGCTCCAGGAAAGCTGGGGAGGGATGTTTTACAAGGGCCTGGCGTGATAGGACGAGGAGGAATGGCTTTACATTGCAGGAGGGAAGATTTAAATTAGGCATTAGGAAGAAATTCTTCATAATGAGGGTGGGGAGGCCCTGGCCCAGGTTGCTCAGAGCAGTGGTGACTTTGAGCAATGTGGTCCTGATGGGAAGTGTCTCTGCCCATGGCAGGGGGGTGGAAGTAGATGGGCTTTGAGGTCCCTTCCAACTCAATCAGTTCTATGATTCTGTGTCTCAGGCAGAAATACTTCATATTTGCTGTCAGAAAATAAAAAAAATATTTTCCTGGGGTTTTTTTGTTAATCTTCCAAGGTTGGTTGTAGAGAGGAGTGTGGGGTGTATAGTGGCAGTGGGGAGTGCACCAGGGGGGTGGTTTGAAACTCCTCTCTCTTGAGAATCATTCTGAAATTGCCTCAGGAGGAGCCTGGTAGCTCCCTGGTGCCTCGGTCCGGCAGGGGTGGCTACATCACTGCCTCCGGCTGTGGGCATCCCAGGGATGGAGGGAACAGCAGGATGTAGGAGCCAGCCAGACTGAACACCCTCGAGCTGTTTTTGCCATCCAGCTACAGAAAGGCTCAAAAACTTCACTCCTGGGGGACCATAAAGAGAGTCTGAAGTCTTTCTGCCTCCACCCACAGCAGTGCAGCCCCCACCCTGAGCCAGCTCTGCTTTGTTTCTCTGCAGGTGGATCCGAGGAGAACACTTCAAGTACAAATTCAGCCAACCCTGGGGAAAACACGCCAGTGAGGGCAAATGGTGGATTCGGAAGAGAATCGGCCCTTACTTCCCTCCTGTCAACCTCCAAGGCCTGAAGAAGTTTTATGAAGACAGGAATTGGCCATACCCAGTGCGGGTCTGATGGCAGAAGACAACCAAGGTCAAGAGGGACTGGCTGGGGAAGAGAAGGAGCATTCAGCTCCCCTACAAACTACATTTCTTCCCTCTCTCTGTATTTTTTTATTTCTATTCTTGTTTACATACACTTTATAGAAGGTTCCCAGCCAACCTGTCCACCTGTTGTGGTCTCGTTTTCCTCATCTTTCTGTTTCTTCTGTCCATCCCTTTCACCACAGTAATGCCTGATGATTGGCTTCTCCATTTGGAGAAGCTCTAGAATTTGGCCCAGAAGCGAACAAATGCTACAGTTAGTTTTGGGTAGGTGTGGGTGTTGCATTCCCCAGCCTTTCGCTTTCTGTGTTGGCTGCAGAGGCATGAGGGGAGATTTTTGGGGTGGTCTCCTGTCTTAACCAGTGCCCTTCAGGGCTCACAGGTTTCCCTGGGGTCTGACATTGGGCAGAGTATCTGGGTCCTGCTCTGCTGCTGGCTCAGGGAAAGTGATGCTGGCATGACATGGGGCACTGCTTCTCCATCCCATCCCATCCCATCCCCACAATCACTGCCAGCCTTACACCAGCACCAACCACCTCACCAAGCCATCAAAGGTACTTTATTCCCAACATCGCTGTCCCCACGCAGCCCTTGCTGTCACCCTGGGAAGGGCTTGGTCACCACCTTCTCTCCTCAGGTCAGTCACCACACTGAGTTACATCTCCTGCCTAACAGGCAAGATCCACAGTTCATCCCCGGGCAGCACGGCAAGCTGGGGCTGAGCAGCACCCCAGGGTGGGGAAAACACCTTTTCTTGTCCATCCTCTGTGCTTTGGAGTCTTCCCTCACCTTGGTCTGTGTTTAAAATCATCCGAAATAGTCCCACCGTGTGGGTTTTGCTTGGTGAGTCCAAATCACAGCGATGGGAGGGAAGTGCAACCAAGCAGAACGTGGACGGCGTCTGCAACAGCCGGCGACTGGCTGGGGGAGTTTGTAATAATCGATGGCTTGTTAGCGCATTCTGCTGCACACGTTTCTTGCAGGGAAAAGAAAAGATCAAAGTAACCTGTGTAAAGCATAAAAAACCTCGTTGTGTTGGGCTCGCCTGCAAAAAGCCACAGGTTTGCTGAGAAACCCGAAATAGCTCCCTGCTGGAGCTGCCGTGTGGGCTCTGTGACTCAGCCCTGAGGACAAGCGCAGTGCTGTGCGGCCACCCTGTCCCGTGTCCCATTGCTGCTGATGCTTGCGGGGCGGCAGCGGCCAGGTTGGAAAGGCGGCTGGAGTCAACAAGTCTGCCGCCAGCCCCACCATGGTTAAACAGGTCTTGTTTGCACGGGCCCTGGCCTGGCAGCGCAGACACGCGGGGCTGCGCCTCCTGTTTGCTTAACCTGGGAATTTTATAACTGGTGCTTTTTGTCGGTGGCCCCAGGGGCTGAATTCCGCCTGTTTAGGGAGTTGGCGGAATTTGGTGTTGGAGTTTTCTGACCACCCCGTGGTCGGGAGGAGCCCAGCATCCCACCAGCAGGGTCCAGCACTGCCAGGAGAGGGTAAGGAGAGGCACAGAAAGGAGTTTGCCAAGCCTTTCCCTCTGGGTTCTTGCAGTGGCATTCCCTTGCCTCCCTGGAGAGGAATTCCAGTGGCTTGAAAGCTTAGAATAAAGCAAAGTATATTGAGCCCAAGATATAAGTGAAGGGAGAAGCTTTGGGCCGTGAAGTGTCTCAGTGCTCAGGGTAGAGCCATCCTCCCCATGGCCACCAACCTGGTGGGGACCAAAGGGCACTTTATGAGGCTGTGTCCTTGCCCCCGTCCCTGGGCTCGTTTGGCTGAGCCCATCACTTCCCGCACAGATCTGCCAAAAGCAGCGAATGTGGTTTGGAAAGAAAAACAGCTCCAAGCAGGGAAAAGCAAACCCAGGAGGTTAACTGGTGCTGGCACAGGGCAGCACAGGCTGTGGATGTGGGCACTGAAACACCTTTGCATACATTTCTACCCCTTCTTTGACTGCATGTACCAAACAGGCACCACTAAAAGTGTTTCTGGAAGGGATTAAAGCAAACGGTTCCTGCAGGACCAGAGGGGGCTTCACTCCTGTTCTAGTTTTTCTAGAAGTGTTAAAAAGCACAAACAGCAGTGGCCCTGGCAGGGCAGTCCCAGCGCTTGCCCTGTTGTGCTCAGCCAGGGCACAGTGGCCCCCACAGTGATGGACAAAGAATAAGGTGAATCTTGGCTGTCACAGCACTTAGTCATATTTGAGGGAGTGCCTGGTGTTGTACCCAAGCATCTCATCACCATCCCATCCAGTAACGACATGAAGGTGCAGGTTCCCCCCTGCACGGGTGATGGATGAGGGACGTCCTTGGGCATCCCTCATGGGCTGGTCACCGCAGCTGCTGGTGCCGGCCTCCCCCCCTCCCCTATTTAATGAATTTCTTTTGGTTTCCAACCTTTGGGTCAGGGATAATGGAACCCAGACCGGCATTTCCATTCTTGTTTGCTGCGCATTGTCCTTGTTAAGCTTTATTTTTTTTTCTTGACCCTTTTCTTGAATCAGAAATTCTCGCTCCACTCTGGAGCACTGGCTGGAAGAGAATCCGCATTCAAAGGCAGCAAGGAAGGTGCAGGCAGGGGATTAAATTAGAAACATTCCCTTGGGAGAAAATTGGAAAAAAGAAAAGAAACAATTATTTTGAGGGGCTGAGGAAATCGGAACCACATTGCGTTATCTGTTGACTAGAAGGTTTCTTGGAGAGGGTTTTTTTTTTCACTGTGAGCTATGCACTGGAAGGAAAACTTCATGGCGTTCCCAAGTTGTCGCGCTGTAAATCTGTTTGAAAGCTAGCTCTGCCCGAGATCCGCTCCTGCCAAGCTCCTCTTCCTCAGATGTCTTTGAAGATAGGAGTGTGACACCCACCAAGCACCCAGCACAGAGGATTGAGGTCCCAACATCAGCTCCTCAGGGTTTGGGTCCCTCAGTCAAAACAGTGATTGGCTGGCCCCCTCCATGACAACTCTCTCCTCACTGTGTTTTCCCAGCTCATCCCCTGATCCAGATCTTGATCTAATCCTGCTCCCTCCTACTGTTTCTCCTTGAAGTCCAACGAGGTCCCAAAGCCCATAGTGCTGAGAAGGGAAGGACACGGCCAAGCTGCTCACCCCACATTACCCTGGGAAGCTTGGGCTCCCGTCGTGGCCAGGGTCATCTCAGGGGGCACATGCATCAAAAATAAGATTTATTGTTTGCTTTCTTTTCCTGAATGAAAGTAACTGGTGTTTGGGGAGTTCTCCTCTGTCAGTGTACATGGCGGTCAGTGGCTCTGCTGCAGTGGTGGGCACTCCACAGCACCTCGAGCTGGTTGGACTTGTGGTTGGACTCGATGATCCGATGGGTCTCTTCCAACCTGGTTGTTCTGATTCTGTGATTCTATGAGTGCCTCCCCGACAAGGTCACGGAGGAGGGGAGAAAGAGCCAGGAGAAGGCCTTGTGCGCACGCAGTGAATTGGCAGCTTATCTCTCTGGCTCCTGGGCAGGGTCCGCATGGAGAATAGGTAACGCCAGGGAGGAGCAGGACCGCAGGGAGCCCATGCAGAGAATGCTTTGGTGTTTGCATGGAGGATGATAGCATCACAGCCCCTCCAAATGTGTTCTGCACACTGACTGGGGATGGCCAGGGCTCAGGACACACAGCCTTTCTCCCCACTGAAACCCAGCTGGGCCTCTGCATTCTGTGATGGCCCTCGGCAGCAAACCCCAAACTCTTCTGCTGGGAGAGGTACTCCTGCTCCCTGCCCACTGGCTTCTCCCAGCCCAAGGGCCTTGGGAAATGGATGTGGGGCCTCCAGGAGGTACGTGAACACCTTTGTGAGGTGCAAGGTGGATAACTCGTGTACCCAGAGATCACTCCATATGGGTGATGTGGGTTTGGGAGAGTCTCTGCTGCCACACTGTAGTGGGGGGAAAGTCTGAAGGGGCCCCCACACCTTATCCTATGGAAAGGAATCACAGGCTTTTGTTTAACCTGTGCTGAAGGTTGAGCTCCTCTCCCTGCACATGGTGGGGCCCTGGGGTCTATGCTGGATCTGCCACCGAGGCCTTTGCACTCTGCATCCTGCCCTGCCGGCTCCTGGGTTTTCCTTTGCAGAGGCCACATGCGACAGGTTCCATTTTCTGCACATCCCAGAATGCCCAGGAGTTCCTGCAAGGTCCCAGGGACAGTCCCTGAGGCAGGATATCCCCTTCAGCTTTGCTTTGTATCACTCTAAACATTTCACTGCTTGGATTTCTTTTTTTTTTTCTGATGTCATTGCAGCCTTTTTTTCCCTCCTGCAGCCTCCAACCTGCTGCTGGGTCCCCAGGACACCCGCACAGCCACACACCCAGAGCTGGGTCTCCCCAAGGTGCGTGCAGGGGGTGACCCACCACAGCAGGTACCGACTGATTCCAGCCAGCGGGAGGTCTGAGCTACAGGATCGGACCGAGTTTTTTATTCCTTTTTTGCCAAGATTACAGTGTTTTGAAAGCATGAGATCCCCTAGCAAGCATAGCTGGGTTTGTATTTCCCCCATGCTGGCCGTTGCCTTGGCCAAGCTTGTCTGGGCTACTCTTCTCCTGAGAAAATGAAGCCTCTCTGTGCTCTTTATTTTTAATACGGCGAATAAATGTCTGTTCCTGGTGTTGCTGCTGGGGAACACAAAGCATATCTATATCAGAGATGGATTTGGGCTCGTCTCTTGTACAGAGGGAATGGCTAAATCGATCTGTGCTTGCATAGCTTGGGAAGACCCAGCAGCATGGCTGGGAGGGACAATGCCCATGTCAGAGGAGAGGTTGATGTGGGACGCTGACTCAGAGCATCCAGGGTCCCCAGAAGGGCTGCCTGCTTTAGTGGCTTTATTATCCTGCCTGCTGTGTGAGGCTTTGGCTCAAACTTTGTTGAATCATAGAATCATAGAACAACCAGGTTGGAAGAGACCCATCAGATCATTGAGTCCAACCATTCCTATCAAACACTAAACCATGTCCCTTAGCACCTCATCCACCTGTGCCTTAAACACCTCCAGGGAAGGTGACTCAAACCCCTCCCTGGGAAGCCTCTGCCAGTCCCCAATGACCCTTTCCATGAAAATTTTTTTCCTAATGTTCAGCCTGAACCTCCCCTGGTGGAGCTTGAGGCCATTCCCTCTCGTTCTGTCCCCTGTCACTTGGGAGAAGAGCCCAGCTCCCTCCTCTCTACAACCTCCTTTCAGGTAGTTGTAGAGAGTAATGAGGTCTCCTCTCAGCCTCCTCTTCTCCAGGCTAAACACCCCCAGCTCTCTCAGCCGCTCCTCATAGGGCCTGTTCTCCAGCCCCTTCACCAGCTTTGTTGCTCTTCTCTGGACTCGCTCCAGAGCCTCAACATCCTTCTTGTGTTGAGGGGCCCAGAACTGAACACAGGACTTGAGGAGCGGCCTCACCAGTGCTGAGTACAGAGGGAGAATAACCTCCCTGGACCTGCAAAAAAAAAAAAAAAAAAAAAAAAGTGCAAGGGCTTGGAAGTTGGTTTAGATCATCTACCTGTCTCCAAGCCCTCCAGGAGAGCTGTCTGTTGGTGGGAAGATGGAAACTTGTGTTGTGTGTCAATCTGCACCATCTTTACTCTCTCAGAGGAATTCTAAGACTCATCTGGAAAATTTTTAATGATGAATTTATAAGTCCTGCTTTCTCATTAGGGGTTGTTTCTCCTGAAGGAACAGGGAGGTTCCCTATGCCATGTTCGTTGTGCTGGTCAGTGGGAGGACACCTGCCTGTTGTCGAACAGCCTTCCTTTAAAAAAACTCTCTCATGTTGGTGTAAAATCCTATGATTTGGGGGGAAATCTCATTCCTTTCATTGTTTTGGGGTTTTTTTTGTGTGATTCAAACAGGTCACGTTTTCGAACCTTTCCCTTGGTAAAAGTGTGGGTTTGATTCACGTTTTGGGAACTTGGTCCTTGCAGTGGGGTCAGCAGTGAGGAGCTGCAGGAGGATGTCCGCTTGTTGCTGGATCGTGTCAGCACAGCTGGGGAAGGGTCTGGAGAACAAGTATTACGAGGAGCAGCTGAGGGACTTGGGTCCATTTAGCCTGGAGAAGAGGAGGCTGAGGGGAGGTTTCATTGCTCTCTGCAGCTCTGTTTAAGGAGGTTGGAGCAAGGTGGGTGCTGGTTTCTTCTCCCAAGGAACAGGATGAGAAGAAATGGCCTGAGGTTTCCCCAGGGGAGGGTTAGTTTGAATATGAGGGAAAATTTCTTTACTGACAGAGCGGTGGGGGAGTCTTCATCCCCAGAAAGGTTTAAAAAACATGTTGATGTGGCACTTGGTGACATGGTTTGGTTGGCACGGTGGGGTTGGGCTGATGATTGGACTGAATGAGGTTAGAGGTTGTTTCCAACCTTAATGATCCCATGATTCTTGTGTCCATCCCAGGTCCTTGTGCAGGACTCACAAGGCAGTCTTAGTGTTATCCATACAAGTGGCACCTGGCACCAACCTAGCGATTCCCTGATTCCTGCATCGTTTATAAATTGTCATTGTTTGGTTTAAAGCAGCCAACCTCCAGTTTGGGAGTTCCTGTAGAAAATCCATGTACCTTCCCTGCTCCCAGCTCCTTCTAGAAGCTGGCTTTACTTTAACACATATTAGAGGAAAGAGCTTTTTCCCTTCCCAGTAGATTAAGTTTGGCTAAGCAGTTCAGTGTGAACTGCTGGGTACAAGGCAGAAACCTGTAGGCAAAATTACCCACCCAGCTGCTATAAGTTTAGACCAGCATGGGATGAATTTCAGGATCGTATATTAGTTTTCATTTAATCTGATTATTCTGGGCTGGTGTTCCTGGAGGGTCTTCAGGTTATTGTCAGTCAAAAGAATCTTTAAAAGCTTCCATTTGCCCTAAACTTTTCCCATTCAAAGTCTATTTTCATTATGGATCAATCCTTATTTTAATGAAAAAATGTTTCTCCCAACCCCCTGCTTTTTTGTTCCCCAGCCAGGGTTAAAACTGAAGCCGCAACAGGGTCTTGCCACTCAAAATACTTCTGCTGAGGCCACTGGCTTGGTTGAAGGGGCTTGGGAAGGCAGATAATGTGGAAAGGCGCCTCTTCTGCTCCCAGCGAAGCTTCGTGGTGCCCACCTCCTCGTCCTCAAACCCTTTTCTCACTGGGAAAATGCTTTAAGTGCTTGAATCTAGGGGAGGGGGAGGGCAGGTCCAGCTTAAAAGTCTAATGCAGGACTAATCAATCTTAAAAGCCAGTTGCTGGGTGGCTCCAAGTCACGCTGGTGTCTACTTGCTGCCACCTCTTGGTTCCCGTTTGGGGAGCAGCACAGGCTGGCAGGAGGGGTGCAGTGGGACCTTTGTGGTGCTGGGGCTGTCCTTGTCAGGTCTGTCTTTGGTGCAGGAGAGGCAGCTTTAGGGCACCTCCTAGAGCCTCCATCCCACTTCACCCAGTTCCTGCAGCTGAAGCGAAGGGCCAAGAGCCCACCCCAGCCCTGGGATAGGAAACAAAACAATACAGAAATGTCCAGATATAAACCCCAAACCCACATTCTGTATTTATGCAGGGGTTTGCATTGGATGTGCCGGCCTGAACCTTCTGGAGTCCATGTGCTTCTCTGGTAAGTGATCCCAGCTCTGAGCCATTGCGGGACCAGGACCACGTCAGCCTGGTACAAGGCTTTACGGGGACACCCACCTCCTGATATGCTGTTACTGCCTCAAATCCTCAGTCTGGTAAGGTTTTGCAGGCAGGTGGGGTGGAAGGAGCTGAGCTGTGCTGCCAAATCACCGCTGTGTGAGTTGTGCCCCAGCCGTAATCCAAATCATAGAATGGTTTGGGTTGAAAGGGACCTCAAAACCCCTGCACTTCGACCTTTTCCATAGGCAGGGACACCTCCCACTGGATCAGGGGCTCCAAGCCCCATCCAACCTGGCCTTGAACCCCTCCAGGGATGGGGCAGCCGCCACTGCTCTGGGCAGCACAATCTTCAGATCCACACCTCTGTGTCCTTCCAGTGCTGAGGACTCCAGACTGGATGCAGGGCTCCAGGTGAGGTCTCACAAGAGCAAAGCATAGGAGTGGAATCCCCTCCCTCGTCCTGCTGATCCCCCTGCTTTGGATGCAGCCCAGGACAGGGCTCATTGAGCCCCTCCAGCAACCCAGGTCCTTCTCATCATGGCTGGATTCTCCTAATTGTGCTTGGGATTGCCCCAGCCCAGGTGTTGCCATGCACTACCCAGGTCCTCTCTGGTGGCTTTGAGATTTTCCATCCTGCTTTGCATCCTCCTTCCCCAGTGAGCCAGTGATCAGGACAAGCCCCTGCCTTTGATTTTCCGCAGTCGGTGGAATTTTACCGTGTGCTTCACGTCACCAAAATGCTGGGTTTTCCCCCATTTCCCCCAGCTGGGAGCCTGCTTCCTCGGCGGTAGCAGCTCCGGATAGGATTGCACATTGCTGAGCTTTTCCCTGTTGCTGAGACAATTACACTGAAATCACACCACCTGCAAGCGGTTAGTTAGAATAATAAATAAGTGATAGATTATCAAATAAAACGTTGGCTTCAGATGAGGTCATCCTAGCACCGTGTCGGGGGGCTCAGGGGGATTGTAGGCTGCTTTCCCACCGCTGTTGGGCTAAAGAGCTCTTGTATCAGTCAATAAAAGAGTTGTAGAGATTAAAGAATCAATTAGGCGTTGGCCAAAGGGGCAAAAGCGTAACCCAAACACGCTGATAAAATCCAGTAGGTGATTACGGGAATGGTTCTTATTTCATTTTTCTTTTGAAAGGCATAATTGCTCGTTATAGAGCATGGAGCAACTTGGGTTGGATGCTTTTCCAGCTTTAGAGAGGAGGAAATTCTAGTGTTTGGCTGACAAACAGGGAGGCGTGCTGCGGTTTAGGGCTGAATGGGGGTATTTTGATCCTTGCTTTGAGCAGAATCAGTTTGTCCCTGTGAAAGAGGCTTGGTGCAGCCTCAGCCCAGAGCATCCTTGCCTGCAACAGTGTTTGGGGTAAGCAGGGATGCTTTCCAGGGAAGCGAGAGGGATGGGGACAAACATCAGTGCCTGGGTTTTTCAGAGCTCTGCTGCTTATTGCACACACTTTGATTAACCAAATATCAAAACATAAAACCTCAGCATAAAAAGGATATGGGCCTGTTGGAGCAGATCCAGAGCAGGGCTACGAAGATGAGGGCTGGAGCACCTCCCATACGAGGACAAGCTGAGAGAGTTGGGGTTGTTCAGCCTGGAGAAGGCTCTGAGGAGACTTTAGAGCAACCCTTCAATTCCTGAAGGGGCTACAAGAAAGCTGGGGAGGGACTGTTTACAAAGGCTTGTGGTGATAGGACTAGGGATAATGGCTATAAACTGGAGAGGGGCAGATTTAGACTGGACATACAGAAGAATTTCTTCACGATGAGAGTGGGGAGGCCCTGGAACAGGTTGCCCAGGGAAGTTGTGGCTGCCCCATCCCTGGAGGTGTTCAAGGCCAGGTTGGATGAGGCTTTGAGCAACATGGTCCTGCACCAGCTGGTGACAGCGTTGCCTGGCTTCTTGTTTTCCACATGCCCCCTCAACAAACCAGAAGCCCAAGGGTTAGCTAGCATAAAAATTCCTGCAAAAGCTACTCTTACCCAGCTGACGGTGGATGGCTGCAACGTTAGGAGGAGAAGAAACTCTCAGGGCTGGTGTGGGAGCGGCCGCTACTGTAGTGAGGAGTTGGGTTTCAAGTGTAGGGGAAAAAAGAGCCCGATCCTCGCTCGGGGGCTCTGTGCCACTAATCCCCTGTTTATTCTCAGTCTAGCCCAGCCGCCCACACTCCCCTAAGCTTTTTGTTCATTAACAAGGTCTGGGGTAAAAAGATACCTCTGCGGCAGCTGTCTGCTGCGACGGCGCGTGGTGGCGGCGCGGTCACAGGGGCTGTTGGTGTCAACAGAGTCGCATCCTCCTCCAGCTCAGCCCTCGGCACAATGCAAACTCCATCCTCCCAGAGCCACTCTGGGTTCACAGCGTTTGGCTCTTTTGGGGTTATTTCAGCTGGGGACCTCAGCGTAGCCCCCTGCTTATCAGCTCAGACAAAGGTTTTATGCTTTTAAGTAAACGATAGCACAGAGGAGAGATCAGAGTTGTGTCTGCGAGGTGAGACCTGGCTCCCCGTGTAAGGCAAGACGGCTCCTGCACTGGGGGTGTTAACCCTACTGCTGTGGCATGAGCAACCCCAGTGCAGCCCCAGGGCTGCTGCATTTAATTGGAAAATGAATCTTTGTCTCCTGGACCAAATTTGAGAACCAACTGTTGCCCTGAAGTGATGGAAAGTAGGGTCTAAGTGGGAAAGCGGAATCTCCAGGTTGTAGATCCAGTCTTGCTCCTAATAAAGTGTTGAAAGAGGCATACCCCTTGTATATAAAATAACAGCGATTATTAGTAGTAATTTAATAGAAGGAATTTTAACTTAGGAGGAAGTTTTTCACACAGAGGGTCACTGGGCATTAGAATAGGCTGCCCAGGGAGGTGGTTGATTCACCTTCCCTGGAGGTGTTTAAGGCACAGGTAGATGAGGTCCTGAGGGACATGGTTTAGTGTTTGATAGGAATGGTTGGACTCGATGATCCGATGGGTCTCTTCCAACCTGGTTGTTCTATGAGTCTATGATTAATTATTAATAATGCAAATGCTGAGATACTAAGGTAGAGAAATGTACTTTGAAGAAAAAAGTCCGGTCTGTAAGGTAGAATTATTCTCTCCTGGCATAAAGTAACTTTTATACAAAGAACTCTTTGTAAAACTTCAAAAAACTCTAAGGTGAATTTATTTGCCTTCAGTCTCTGAGGTGATCCTGGCTGCCCCAACACAGAGGGAGATGCTGCCGGTACCTCCAGACTCTGTAGCACCCACATCCAGCCCTGTCTGCCAGCAAGTGCAGCAGCAGCTGAGCTTTGCCCCTTGAGTGGAAACTGGAAGCCAAGAACCAGCTCCAGGGAAGTCAGAAGTTGAGTCAGAAGGCAAGGAGGAGAAGTTGTGCTTCAACTTGTTTCCAGGAAGGCCTTCGATTCCTTTGGGAGTAACCACACCATGCAGACAACCTTTGCCATGAGACCCCTGGCCAGAGACTCGCTGAAGTCAGACGTGCTGGTCAATGGGCAAGCTGCAGGTGGCTTGGTCGGCTCCTTGAGACATCCCAGCATCTCTTCCCGCTCGCCCCTTCTCTCTAATTAATTTTGTTTTCTGTCTCTTTGTGGTGTGGGCGCACACTGGCTGCAGAGGGGTGAGCGGGAAGCGTGCAGCTGTGGGCTCGGTGGCGGAGGAGCCATCTGCAGCCTTCGCCAGGGAGAAAAGCCTCGCAGCTGCGTGCGCCTGGTACCAGCGGTACCCGGACACAGTCATTCATCACCAGGAGCCCAGGCAAGGAAGCTTGACAGGGAAAAGGAGGAGAGCAACCCCAGGACGCAGATTGTAGAAATGCTCTGTGAGAGCGGGTGTTGTATCTGCAGCCTCGGAGCTTGGGTCCTCTTGGTGTTGTAAAAAGACAGGATGTGTCTGTTGTGTCCTGTGTGGGATAGAGCACCCCAAGGTGCCTCCATCGAGTTGGTCCTGCCCAGCAGCGGGAGGAATGAGCCTGGGCCAGCTCTTCCCTGATAGGTAGAAGCAGGAGGAGACAAGGGTGCTTCTTCCCAAGAAGTGAGGCAAAGGGTGTAAGTAGAATCATAGAACAACCAGGTTGGAAGGGACCCATCGGATCATCGAGTCCAACCATTCCTATCAAACACTAAACCATGTCCCTCAGGACACCATCCACCTGTGCCTTAAACACCTCCAGGGAAGGTGAATCAACCCCCTCCCTGGGAAGCCTATTCCAATGCCCAATGACCCTCTGTGTGAAAAACTTCCTCCTAATCTCTAGCCTAAATCTTCCCCTGGCGGAGCGTGAGGCCATTCCCTCTCGTCCTGTCCCCTGTCACTTGGGAGAAGAGCCCAGCTCCCTCCTCTCCACAACCTCCTTTCAGGTAGTTGTAGAGAGCAATGAGGTCTCCTCTCACCCTCCTCTTCTCCAGGCTAAACACCCCCAGCTCTCTCAGGCGTTCCTCTTAAGGCCTGTTCTCCAGCCCCTTCCCCAGCTTTGTTGCTCTTCTCTGGACTCGCTCCAGTGCCTCAACATCCTTCTTGTGTTGAGGGACCCAGAACTGAACACAGGATTCAAGGAGCAGCCTCACCACTGCTGAGTAAATTATCAAAGCAGCAGGTTGGGCTGTGTTGGGTGGAAATTCATGGTGCCTTTCCTGGTGCCCTCACAGAGGCCACTTCTTACCATCTTTCCCAGGTCTGTAGACCCCTCTAAGCTACAGGAAATGACAGGAGAGAGCAAAATGTGTGAGTCGAGCCCCGTGGGTACTTAGGAGCATCCAATTCCACCAGCTCTGGGTATGTGAAATGCTGCTGAAGGCTCTGACCCACTTTCCCAGCTGTCTCTCCTGCACACTAGAAGATTCCCACCATGGGCACCACAGCAGCGTAGACGGCCTTGGAGTGAGCACACAGGGATGGGCTGAAGTCCCTGGGTTGAAGTGCTCATGTTTGCCACCCCTGATCTGGTCCATCTCCACAGCCATCATTTGGTCTAGCACAGGAGGCCAACAGACACCTGACAGTGATATCTGTGAAAGGCTCTGGCACTGCCTCCGATCTCTCTTCTTGGTCCACGGTTCACTGGAGAGGAGTGTAGATATCAGGAACTGCATGAGTAACAGGGGTGACCCCAAAACCCCACCTGCTGGTCCCTGGATGTGGGCTACACCTCCAGAACCAGCAGTGGAGATTTCACTCCTGCAAAATGGAAGCAGCCACCTTCTCACTAGAAAGAAGCGAGAGCCAGGGGAGTGTGGAGGCATGCGTGGCCCCACAAGGGACTGGGGACAGGGGTGGCCACACAGAGCGATGCCATTCAGTCCAGGGATGCGTATCCAAACTGGTTTTCTCTCTGTGGGATGCCCCGTCTTTCCTGTTTACTTGTTATTCTGGGAACAGAACAATAAATAATTTATTGCCGATCGGTTGGCACGCGTCCGACCTGCCAGTTAAGTTGATTTTAACTGGCCAAGTGTCAGGGCAAAAGGCCAGGAACGCTGCGCTAGGGAACAGTCAACACCACAATTATAAGATTATCACCTTGTTTAGTGGTCAGATACTGTCAAGTGGTAAAAGATTGCTCCGGTTCGTCTCTATAGAGCATCGCTCACAAATTACCGTATTAAGCAGGATCTTGCTCACGGTCGGCTCCCTGCACCTGTGTCCTCAGATATTCCCATTCATGGTGGAGAGGAGGCCAACACTCGGCTGGGGCTGCTGGGGGCTGCGCAGCTGCAGGAGCATTATTCCCTCTTACCATATTTGCATATCAATGAGGCTCTGATTAATATTTAAAGAGCCAGCTGCCCGAGCCACCTAGGGAAGAAAAAAAGCTCTGTGAGGTTTTTATCTATTTTTTTTTAAGGGATAACACTTACTGCCCTTTATCAAGTGCGCTCCGTTTTTATACCCCTCTCCCATTCTTGTATTTAAAAAAAAAAAAAAATAGAAAAGAAAATGCCAGAGAAAAAATATGAAACGCCATTAAGGAGTTATCAGTGAATGAGTTGTGCTGCTCTCAATGCTTCTCAGTCCTTTTGTGCCATCGTTGCAGCTGCATCGAGCAGGTTTTGAGGGGCAGGAGGCCGGCGCCAACAGGCACCCATGGGAACTGTATCTACGGGCAGCTCCATGCAAGCACGAGACCTGGGAAACAGGCTGGCAGGGCAGGGGCTGCCTCTCCTTCATAGGATGCGTTTCCACACTCCTGTCATGGAGGCATGGTTGGTGCCAATGCCCCTGGGGTCCCTGGGGACCGGTTGCACTTGGTGATGGATGCTGATGGTGACCCAGTAGTTCATGAAGAGACGAAGCAAGGCCCAAAGTAATGTCTCGAGCCGGCTCATCAGGGCTCTTGGGCACTGGCAGAGGCTGCACAGGGAGGTGGTGAAGTCTCCATCCCTAAAAGGTTTTAAAAGCTTTAGTAGATGAGGTGCTCAGTTTAGCAGTGGGTGGGTATGATTGGACTCGATGATCTCAAAGGTCTTTTCCAACCGAGTGATTCTATGATCAACTGAGATGCCATCATAAAACTAAGAATTGGTACTTTCCATGTCTCCTCCACACTAATAATCGCTGGGTGGTTTTGTTTCCAGGCAGTTGTTTTAATGGACTGCTCTCTTGCCATTTTTCTCCCTTGAGCGTTTATCAATAATCCTCCAGCAAGCGGCAGCTTTGTTATCCCAACTAATTGGAGTCAAGTAGGGCTGCGAGAAAAGATCATTTACGACTGAGCCCTGGGAAAAATGCAAAAGGATTTTAATTTTCAATAAAATATGCAGATGAGTAGAAATTAACAGTGGGGAAGAGGGTCTGGAGCTGGCGTGAATAACAGTGGCAGCTCCAGTGGCTTAATGACATCTCAAGCAGGTCATTGCTGATGCCGGCGGCTCAGGGGCTGGACAGACCTGCCTCTCTGCACCTGCATGTTTTAGTGTTTTAATAGATGTTTCTTGGAGTGGGAGGAGTGTGAGCTGTTTATCAAACTGGTCGTGCCTTGCTGCAGCTGGTGGGGACATATTTCAGGTCACACTTTGTTATTGTCCTATACAAAGAGGGAAATGTGGGCATCCCTTTGGCAGCAGGGATTGGATCATGGTGGGATGCTGTAGTTCTCATAAGGCCACGTTCGAACACAACCCTCTCTACCTGCGCCACTGTCTCAGCCCGAGCCTGGCATCCACTGGCCGCTACGGCTGTGGATTTTGGCTGGGATGCCCTGGGCAGGCACAAGTGTTTCTGCCACGCTTCCCTGCTCATCATTGTGTTTGGACCTGGCTGGTAGCAGATGGTCTCTTCTGCTGGTGCAGCCTCAAGAGAGGAATCAGGCAGTTGGGAGCAGAAAGAAATATCCCTCCAGTTTCACTGCATGCACAGAGGCTTGGCTGGACTTGCCCATAAGGTCTCTCCCAGTGCTGCTGCTGGATGCACTGGAACTGGAGCAGTAGCACTGGGGGATGCTGTTGGCAAATGTGATAGGATAAAGTCCATCCCAGTGAGGGGTTGTACATCACCTTCTGCATAGCCCTCAGCATGGAAAAGCACTGAGGGCTGGGCTTGGGATGCGCTGCCCCCCATCTGCTTCCCTGGCTTCTCCATCCCACCTCTGTCTGCATCAGCTGGGGACTGGGTGCTGGAGGGATACCAGGTGCCGCCCAGGTACTAGGTGCCAACGCAGGGTAAGTGACCTAGGTTGTGCTCTGCAGGGACTCAATGCCAGCTCCATGCTGCCAGCACCATGCAGAATGGGTTGGTTCCATTCTTCCCTGCAGATCAGAGCACTTTTTAGGAGGATTTTGCACAATTAATGCCTCCCAGCAGCCACGCCCCATCCCACTGGGATGTGCTGGGCACAGAGGGGAGCAAGCCTTAGGAAAGATGCACCCAGCTGCCAAGAAGGCAGGTTCCCGAGGGCAGGATGGAGCCGGTTGGAGCATTGGGGACCCACTAACCCCCACAGCAGCCTCCTTCAGAGTGAGCAGCCCCTTGGGGAGGGGGACAGCTGAGCCATCACCTGTTGGAGCTCAGACGCCGCAGCTGCGTCCGGCACCACCCGGCTGCTTTGAACCCACCGGATTACGCAGAGGAGAGGGCTACACATCCACTTGTGCTCCGCATGCCAATGCCGTCCTCCAGCCTCCCTCCTCCCAGTGCCTCTGCCAGAGCCGCCTTGACCCCAACCAGCTCCTTGCTGCTGGTTTGAGGACAGCCTCAGGGATGGTGGGTGCAGCAATTCTGTGGGATGTGGGGGCTGGAGCCAACTCTGTTGAGCACTGAGTGGGAGCAGCAAGGTTCTACTCTTGGCTGAACTGGGCTTAGCAGCAGTAGAGGTGGGGAAACCTCTGGGTGAGGGTCTAAACCCCTTCAGCATTTGGGACACCAGGTTCTGATCTGCCAAGCTTTATCCTTCTTATCCAAAAACAGATAGAATCGTAGGAAATCCCAGGGTGGGGAACCAAAGTATTTTCAACTGTAGGAGAGGTAGAATCTGCCTGTGGATACAACCCAGTGTCCAGCTGCGTGCCTTTTTTTCCCCTCCATCTTTTGCCATCCCCCTGTAGCCCTCTTGGGAGAGGAGCTGGGGTGGTGGGCCTTCATTAGCAGGTGGGGAACAGCCCCAGTGCTGCAGATTCCCCTCTGCAGGGTGACTGGGGTGGGCTCCTCTTCTCCTACCTCTCATCTCCTGCAGCATCTCCAGTCTGCATCTCCAGTCAGGGGGCGTTGGGTCCCAGTTTGGGTGCATGGTGCCCTGTGCTGCACTCTCCTTCCTGATGACAGACGTGTGTGGCTCATGGTAGGCGCCAGTGACACGTGTGGGTGGCTTTTTCTGCCACCATGCACATGTCATGGCGATGCCTCCAGCTCACTGCAGGACAGATAGGAGCATTGAGTGGCTGGGTTCTTCATTCAACCCAAGTACCACCCCATCCTTTTCCAGCCCTCCTTTACACTGGTGCGTGACACCTCTCTCCTTGCGTCTCTGTTTTCTCTTGTTCTCTTCAATCCAGAGTTCCTCACTGGAGCACCAAAGCTAGTGAAGGGGCTAGAGAACAGACCTTATGAAGAACGGCTGAGAGAGCTGGGGTTGTTTAGCCTGGAGAAGAGGAGGCTGAGAGGGGACCTCATTGCTCTCTATAACTACCTGAAAGGAGGTTGTGGAGAGGAGAGTGCTGACCTCTTCTCCCAAGTGACAGGGGAGAGGAGAAGAGGACAAGAAGAAATGGCCTCAAGCTCTGCCAGGGGAGGTTCAGGCTTGACATAAGGAAAAAATTCTTCACAGAAAGGGTCATTGGGCACTGACAGAGGCTGCCCAGGGAGGTCATTGAGTCACCTTCCCTGGAAGTGTTTAAGGAACGGGCCTATGAGGCGCTGAGGGACATGGTTTAGTGTTTGATAGGAATGGTCCGGTGATAGGAATGGTCAGGTTCCAACCTGGTTATTCTATGATTCCAGCCGCAGAGACAGACACTCTCTGTGGTTTGCCAGCAGCAGCCAAGCTGTCCCCATCCCCTCACTGACCAGGCCTAAGACTTGGTCTCGGTGCCCAGGGGTGCGTTTCTCAGAGGGCAGGATTTGCCCTCTGCTGTTAAAAGCAGCGAGGGGTTGGTTCAGGTCTTTTTTTGTTAAAAAATGCCCTTCTTTGCCGTACCGTACCTTTCAAATTACCCACCTTCACTCTCTGCTCTCCACGCTCATGCTTTTGCTCTTTTTAAGAGCAGGAGTGTGACATTAAGGTGATTTATAGCAATTTCTGGAGTGGAAGGGCAGGGACTTGGGTATTTTTTTCCTTTTCCTCAGGTGAAAGAAAACCTCAAATGTTAACTCACGAGACGTTACAACGACTGCTCTGTCAATCCTTGATTTACGAGCTCAAATTTACGAGTTGAAAATTATTATTCCACTCACATATATTATTTTCCCCTGGCCATTTTAGTGCTTGTGAAAGGTGAGGGGTTTGACAGCTCCTGGAAACAAAAGCCTTTAATATCTCCCCAAGCGAGGCTCTCCCAGGCAAGAAGAGAGATGCCAGGAGAGCTTTTCCTCCCTGCTGCAGGTTTTAGTCACTCCAGACCAGTCCTAACCAAACAGAGCAGAAAGTTTGCTTGAGATAAGCCAGGGCCAATTAGCCAAGTCCGTTCTTGGAGCCAAGGAGTCCCCTGGGATTGTCCTCGGTGGCTGGATCGGTGCTGGGCTGGAGGGTGAGGCTGGGGCTGGAAGATGCCCATCACCCCCTTGAGAAGAGGAGGCTGAGGGGAGATGTCATCGCTCTCTACAGCTACCCAAAAGGGCTCTCAGGCACTGGCAGAGGCTGCCCAGGGAGGTGAGGGAGTCCCCATCCCTGGGGAAGTTTAAAAGACAGATGTTGTCTGATGAAGTGCTGGGGAGGGTCAGGCTGAACATTAGGAAAAAAAATTTCCTAGAAAGGGTGATTTGGCAGTGGCAGAGGCTGCCCAGGGAGGGGGTTGACTCACCTTCCCTGGAGGGGTTTAAGGTGGATGAGGTGCTGAGGGACACGGGTTAGCGATTGATGGGAATGGTTGGACTCAATGATCCGGTGGGTCTCTTCCAACCTGGTGATTCTATGATTCTATGATTTAGTAGTGTATGGGTACAGCTGATGATCTCAAAGGTCCTTTCCAACCTAATGATTCTATGATTCTAGGATTGACATTTTCGGACCCTTTCCAAATTGTTTTGTCCCTCCATGGGGACTCAGGAACTCCGAGGCTGCTCAGGGTTCATTTTTAATCACCTTCCCCCTCCTCTATCCCCCGAGCGACACCAGCATTTTGGGTCTAAACTAAAGTGGCAGCAGTCTTTAAAATATAACATGCATGAAATACCAGGGAGCAAAAAATATCCTCTTTAAAGCATACGTCGTGCAGTGGCTTAGAGAGCTGGGGGATTAAAACCTTCATGAAGCTTGGGAAATAATGCCACAGCCCCTGCTGCACTTCATTAAAGTACATTTTTGACGCAGCTTGCCTTATTCAATAACAATTTAGTTGACCAAAACTTGAATGGAAAGGGACAGGCAACTGTGTAGCATTTTGTTGCATTTCCATTTTCAGCATTTTTTTTTCTGGTCAATTTGCCATCTGCTGCCCCGGTGGCTGCGAGGTGTCTGTGCTTTGCCAGGGGCAAGGCTGAGCCCCTCTCAAGGTACTGGGATTTGTGTCTGTGTCCCCCAAAAATTTAGATGGAGTGTTCACCACCTCCCCATCTTCTTCTCTGCTCATCCCACAGCCATTAGCCTTTACTCGTCAGTCCTAAAAGCTTCCTCTGGCCACACTTGGGCAGGGTCAGCATCTTGGAGATGACCAGGGGCTGGATAACAGAACCTATGAGGAGCAGCTGAGAGAGCTGGGGTTGTTTAGCCTGGAGAAGAGGAGGCTGAGAGGAGACCTCATTACTCTCTACAACTACCTGAAGGGAGGTTGTAGAGAGGAGAGAGCTGGCCTCTTCTCCCAAGTGACAGGGGACAGGACAAGAGGGAATGGCCTCAAGCTCCGCCAGGGGAGATTTAGGCTAGAGATTAGAAGGAAGTTTTTCACAGAAAGGGTCATTGAGCATTGGACTAGGCTGACCAGGGAGGTGGTTGAGTCACCTTCCCTGGAGGTGTTTAAGACACGGGTGGATGAGGTCTTGAGGGACATGGTTTAGTGTTAGATAGGAATGGTTGGACTAGAAGATCCGATGGGTCCCTTCCAACCTGATTGTTCTATGATTCTGTGATTCTTGGGTTTCCAACCCATCCCCAGCTGTCGGGACTTAAGCCCAATGCCCATGGTCACAGCAAAGCCCACATGGCTTTGAAGCCTTTGGTGTGGCTCATGGTGGCTGCATGGGAGTTCATGGGTTGGATGAGAATTCACCACCATGACCAATGTTGGCTTCTGGTTTTCATAGAATCATGGAGTGGTTTGGGTTGGAAGAGACCTCAAAGCCCATCCAGTTCCATCCCTGCCATGGACAGGAACACCTCCCATGGGATCATGGGCTCCAAGCCCCATCCAACCTGGCCTTGAACCCCTCCAGGGATAGGAGAACCACCACTTCTCTGGGCAACCTGGCCCAGGGCCTCCCCACTCTCATCATGGAGAATTTCTTCCTTATGTCTAATCTAAACCTCCCCCCTTCCAACTCAAAGTTTTACTGTCAGCAAACATGAAATGTGTGGGTTTAGGTGGTTTGAATGGCAAGACAGAGAGGAAAAGTGGCCTTGGCTGCTTCCTGGGGAAAGTCCCATTTTCGGGGAAAAAGGTGTTTTTCTGTTGGAGAATGTGAGAAGGAGCAAGGATGCCTCGGTCTGAACTTTATCACCAGGAGGGATTGCTGGTGATCCTGGTGTAGATGTGTCACTAAGGGCATTTTCTGATCATAGAATCATAGAACAACCAGGTTGGAAGGGACCCATCGCATCTTCTAGTCCAACCATTCCTATCTAACACTAAACCAAGTCCCTCAAGAGGGACTCCCCACTCCCTGTGGGGATCCCACAGCCCAGGGATGGCATTTCTGACATGAGGGAACTCCAGCAGCTTTGAATGTATTTGTGCTCGGTGTTTCCAAAGCCCTTGAAGGCAGTACTCCCCATTAGGGGAAGTTCTCTGGGAGAAAGGAGCCAATTTCAGCTTGGAAGGGCACTGAACGGCTGCTCTGATGCTATCTAATTGTTTTCATCTCTTTCCTCCGCCCACTCCTAAAGTTGGATGGATTGTTCTTCCCACAAATTGGCTCCAAAAAGAAAAAAAAGATTGATCCCAGGTTGAGATTTTTTTTTATTTCAAGAATTTGGGGTGTGTTTCTCTTTAGCGCAGAGGAGACAGAACAGCTGGACAGCTGAGGGCCTGGTTCTGTTTATTCATATTCCTTTCTCCAAGTCAAGTGGTGGAGGGTGGCAGGAGACACCATGCGGTGGGGGAACAAGGTGTTGGGGGGGGTCCTCAGCTCTTTTCCTTTGCCTGAATCCATATAGGCCCAACCTGCCTCAGGGTTTTTGGGTGCAGAGCCCCTTCAGTGTCCCCAGTCCATCTGCCCATGGGTAGAGCAGGCACCCACTCTGTGCCACCAACCTCCTTCAAGGTGGACGCAAGGAGTTCAAGGGAGAGCAAGCACCAAGGGCTGTTGAACATACAGACATGTTTTCTAGCTTCATGTTTCTCTGACCATGTCTCTTCCCTCCGGTGGTATCTGTCCATCAAAGACCAGGAACTGGCTTAAAGGGATGTTTGGGATTGGATGCAGCCAAGTCTTTACATTCTTCTCCATCTCCTGCACATCACTTAGACCTCTCTTGGTGACAGTCCTCCTTGTGCCAGGTGAGCTAGAGAGCAGGACAGAGTTATGGGTCACACAAAGCCAGGAGCGATGCTCCTGAGGTCAACTGAGAGCACAAGGGGGTTCCAGAGGAGCTGAACTGCCAGATCCAAATATGGATCCACCATGTGCATCTTCTCCAGGAGCAGCCAACCAATGTTCCCACAGCATGTGTCACGGTTCCCTGAATAACCAAGGCATTCATACAAACAAAACAAAGAAACCCTCCGTCTCTCCGGAGACAAGTCACAAACAGAGAGCCAGGCCAGGCCCATAGATGGAGCTGGATGCAGTGAATCACTCAACCAGCTGTAGTTTAAGCAATTTGGGTCAAATATGCACCCTGGCCTCACGCCACTGACTTATCTTGTATTTCACTTGTTATACCTCAGCTCAGGGTTTGTTTTGCGGTTAACGGTGAAGTCTTTGATTATGAAGGTGAGAACCTGCCAGGGTTACCTGAAGGACTCATCTCTGATGGTTTTATTTTCATTTATCATCAGGTCAGTTTTATTCCTGGCAAATTTTTAGTGCAGCTGGACACAATGGACAGCAAGAATCAGCAAAGAGCATTATCGAGCTAGTCCTGTTTTCTGTGGGCACAGAGTGAACTTAGGCACTTAACAAGTGCGTGAACAGGTCCCTAAAAGCAGGAGTATCACAGTGGAGCAGCACCGAGGGGCTGCGGGGATGCTGTCTCACCTCCAGGCATGGGTGAGGACCTGAAGCTAAGGGCTTTGTGCAGCTTCAGCCGAGCGAGGCTGGGCCCAGGGGACCTTCTTCCAGGATTACATCAGTAGCATGAGGATGCTGAGTGTATTGTCTGGGAATCTAGAAGACGAGGATTTGTTGATTTTTTTTTTTTCTTTGAGATTATGTATATGATAAAATATGTTCTTCTGACTCTCGGGATGTGCTACAAAAGTGACGTCACCCGCTTTTCCAGTACCTGTGTGCTGAGGAGCTCGCTCCCCTTCTCCACATCCTTGCCCAGTTTGGCACCTGGCATCACTGCAGAGAGGGTGAAGCTGCTCTGCCCTGGGCAGGGAGCATGTGTGTGGTGCTGCCTTCTGCTAGTGAGGGTTAAACCCCTGCTCTAGGGGTCCCCATGCCCATGGGGACTGTCCCACAGCTCTAGCAGGGGCTGAGGTGTGATGGGGGTGCTTGGCTGGCTCTACATGTGTAGGTACCACTGTGAGGGATGCTGTGATCAGTAGGGAGCTCAGCTAGGGTGGCTTTGTCTGGGTTATCTGTATCTTCTTAGCACCTCTTGTGCTGTTTGAGTGATGATTTAAGCAGATGTGGGATGCAGCTTTGTACAGCAATAAAACCTGGTGTTTCCAAGCATTCCTGACAGGAAGTTTTACCTCAAAATAGAGAGCGAAGTGGGAGAAGGTGCAGCTGGGAGCTTCACTGAGGCTGCAAGGGGCAGGTGGAGCTCAGCCTCCCCTGCCGAGGACTTGGGGAGACAACAGGGGCCCCATGGGGATGGGTGAGTACTGGGAGAGGGAAAGCAGAGCAGAACTTTACTTATCAGCTCTATCCTGGGTCCTGTGTGCAATGCAGGAGCTGAGATGGGGGGAAGAGAGGAGGCGGGGAGCAAGGGACAAGCTGCTTTCCACAACTGTTTGTTCGTGGGCTGGGGGAGGCAAAGGGGATTCCAGTTCCTCAACTGGAGGCTGGCTGGAAAATGGAGGTTTGCCCCCAGGCAGCTGGGGATTGGCCGTGGGGATCTGTGGAAGGGGGTAAAATGTTGGATTTCCTTCGATCAAGATCATAGGGACATAGTTGAGCGTCGGCCAATGCATCTCGCAGGCCAGCGCTCCTCAGACAGACTCCACCTCCCGAAACAACCGCATTGCATCGCGCTTGGCAGCCCCACTCCATCTGGCAGCCCCCTCCTGCACAGGCTCAAAACTGACCTCATGTAGAGCCAGAATAACCTCTCGTCCCAGGAGGCAACAAGAGGAGGGCAGCAGAGCTCACGTCATTGTTGGTGTTGGGTCTGTCCCACAGGTGCAACACCCACGGGAGCACCCAAACAGGTGGGAGAAGGGGGATCCAGCTGAGCATTGCCCTTGCCCTTGGGTACAGACTTGTGGTGGCCCTTATTGTGATCCTTAGTGTTCCTTCATAAGCTTTTTGGGAGGAGGGCACTCAGGACAAATCCTTGCCCCGTTCCTGATCCACCCTCGGCACCCACCAAGCCTGCCCAGGGCTTTCAGTTGGTGGGAAGCGATGCTTGGAGGGACTGGCCTTCCCAACCAGCACTCCTGACCAGCTGAGGCCAGGATGTGCCAAGGAGTTAAGCTTCTTTAATAGCTCCCAAAATTTGCTTCAAATTCAACATTTCAGCAAGAAAACAAAATTTTAGCATGGGGGAAAACCCAAATTAAAATGTCAGTGGGGATCTTCAATAAATCATTCAGCTCTCCATCTTCCCCAAGCACAGAGGAGGCTGGAGTTGCTCCAGAACTGCCGTTTTATCCAAAAGAAGCTAAAACAAACAAACAAAAAAACATTTGGCTGTGTTTTTCGTCGTCCCCTTCCCCCTCCTATTTGATCGTCTCTGTCTTGTACAACCCTGGTAGAGGCAGATAACTGAGGATCTCACCCATCTTTTCAAAGTCGTGTAGAGGAAGAAAGCAGCCTTTGTGAAGGGGTTTCTGAAGTTCTCTGTTCTGGGAAGGTTGGAAATAGCACAAAAACATCCTTTCTCACTATATTGTGTCGCTTCCAGCTCTAAGCTGCACCACGACCCAGATGTTTCGGTGCTGATGCTGAAAAGGAAAATAAGAGCTGTGGCGAGAAAGCCAGTAGAGTGAGGATGCTGTGTGAAACTTGCTTCTAGAAACCTGTTCTGTGTCTTTCTTTTTAGAGCAGGGAAGAGAATTAGAGGAGATTGAGATGTTGTGAATTAATATCTTAATTCTGTCGGTGTATGAAGTTTGTTAGCCAGACTGCACATCCCCTTATGGGCAGCCCTGTAGTTTAGTTTTAAGGCAATATCCATATTCAGCCTCAAACATATTCAGGGTTTGGTACCATCAAGCATTTTTTATGCCTTTTGGACGGATTCTCTCTTTTTCACCACGTTGCTCCCAAGTTTTCCCAACCTCAGGATGATCATTTGCGTGAATTCATTGGTCTGCCTTTAAAATTTTCTTTATGCAGCAGGAGGAGGCACTGCCTTAGGTGGAGATATGGGCCAACTTTGTTCTTACCTAGTTGATTGGAGACGGAAAGTTAAATGTGGAACTCCTTACTGTCCATATCCTCTCACTAATTATCCCATCTCAGCAAGAACATCTCCAAATATCCAGTCCATGGTCATTCTGCAATTGAATTGCCTCAGTATGAATCTCTCCTTATGTCCAAGCTGAGGATTTGTTTCTTCCAGAGGGGTCTTGGCCTGGCGTTTCACAGTCAGCTTGAGCTGAACAATGTCTACACTGACATGGGAAGGGGGTTGACCCCACCTCTCCTGGTCCATGTGTCCATCCGGCTGGTGGGATGTGTGTCCAGTGGGATTTTGTGTTGGAGACAGGAGATGAGGCTGGACTGAGTGCACTCAGATGTTGGTGGCAGAGGAGAGGCTGCAGCACCACTGTCCTGGGCAGAAGGATGTGGGGGTAGGAGAATCAAGACACCGTCTCTCACTCATCCTAAACCTGCTGCCACCAGAGCACAGGTTGTGTTAGCCGTACTCTGAAGCTGAGGGTGGGAGCTGAACTCCTCTCTGTGCTGTCAAGCAGAGGAACAAGACAGACTGCTCCAGCACTGACTTTCCCAAACCTGAGCCCTGTCTCTTGCCGCGTTCCTGGCCACAGGCTCGTCTCAGCATTGGTGCCCTGTGGCTATCACTGCAGAGGGGAGAGGGGACATCTCCATTCCGCACTCTCCTGACTTCTCCATGGTATTAAGGCAGAGGCTGAGATGCTTTAAAAACTAAGCCTCGAGCCCGCAAAGGTTGTGCTGCTGGAGCAACAAAGCTCTATCACCGTCTGCAATGGCAAGCGGCCACAGAGCAGCGAACCATATGGTGGGGCTGGGTGGGAGGAGGAGCGGGGCTCCATGCTCACCCGCAGACTCCGGGAATATGTGATGGGAAGGTCCCATGTGTGGATGAACTGCCTGGGGACCCAGCATGTCCCTGTCCCATGGTCAACATTCAGCTCACAGCCTGTCCACAGAGCACGAGTGGTGGTTCTGGCTTTAGAGGGATGGGCTGGGGGCAGTGGTTTTCCATTGCTTGACCATTAGCTTGACCCCATGGCTTGACCATTAACAAATGGACTTGGCTGGAGCCTTGGTGACCATTTGCATGCTGAACCTGCTGCCGCCACTGCCTGCCAAGCAGGCCCTGGGCACCCACGAGCCACGCCGGCGCTGCCAGCATCCCGCTCTTGGCGCGCCGCGGAGAGCTGCCAAATCACAGTGGCGCTGGTGCCAACACAGAGAGAAAGGGACGAGGGAGCCGCATACAAAGAGGGGTTTATAGCCTGGACAGGCACCTGACACGGGGAGGAGGGAGAGCTGGGACGTGCTTAGCCTTGATAATCCCCAGTTTGAGTCTAATTTTTATCTTTTTTTTTTTTTTAAATCAAAAGCACAGCAACAGCTGGGGCTGAGGCTTTCCAGGAGATGAACTCATGAACAACTGTTCAAAATAACTTTATTCGTACTGCTATTAGATCAGTCCACTGTGGAGCAACCAATTATTTTTGATTACTCGAGGCAGATAAGGCTGGAGTAGAGCCGACAACCATGTGCCACAAGGGATCGGGGGCACCTCATGGCCTGGGCACGGTGGTTGTGCTGCTTCCCAGCAGCTCACAGCCACCCAGTACCCATGGGTGCCCCAAGCACCTATCTGAGCTCCTTCCCCAGCGCCAAGGGGTCTTTTGGGGGAAGCACAGCAGGTTG
Source organism: Coccyzus lansbergi (assembly GCA_033558105.1). NCBI lineage: Eukaryota > Metazoa > Chordata > Aves > Cuculiformes > Coccyzidae > Coccyzus > Coccyzus lansbergi. Next base: position 1,046,319 of record JAUMJK010000294.1, read on the forward strand.
GGTGTTGTGCCTGTGTCAGGGACAGCAAACGCTGTGTGCCACAGGCAGGCTGGGGAGGTATTTGCAGGCAGATGTGTGCCACTTCTGCCTAAAAATCAATTAGCAGGGATGCTGCAGAGCTAATGGGTCGGTTCAAGGTTGGTCTGTCTGCCTTGTTCATAAACCCCAGAGCTGGCATGGTATCAGCACGGGGACGTAAGGGGCTTGGAGCAGGACTCGTCCCTTCCCAGTGGCTGAGATGAGCAATGCCTAGACTTGGGATCCTGTGGTAGCATAGAATCATAGAAATCCTAGTTTGGAAAAGATGTTTGAGATCATCAACTCCAACTGTATCTGTCTACTACCAAATCATACCCCTAAGCACCTGTTCTACCTGTCTTTTAAACTCCTCCAGCAAAGGTGATTCAATCACTACCCTGGGCAGCCTCTGCCAGTGCTTGAGAAGCCTTTCAGTGACATTTTGACTCATGTCCAGTCAGACAATGCCCTGGGGCAGCTTGAGGCCTTTCCCTCTTGCCCTGTTAACCATCACTTGGGTGAAGAGACGAACACCCACTTCTCCACAAGTTCCTTTCAGGTCACTGTAGACAGTGATGAGGTCTCCCCTCAGCCTCCTCTTCTCCAGGCTAAACAACCCCAGGTCCCTCAGCTGCTCTTCATAAAAGTTGTTCTCAGACCCTTCCCCAGATCTGTTCCCTTCTCCAGATGCACTTCAGGACCTCAATGTCCTTCTTGCAGTGAAGTGCCCAAAACTAAGCACAGGATTCAAGGAGCAGTTTCACCAGCCCTGAGTACAAGGGCAGAATCACCTCCCCGGTCCGGCTGGCCACGCTCTTTCTGATACAAGCCAAGATCCTATTGACCTTCTTGGCCACCTGGGCCACTGCTGTCTCATGCTCAACCGCTGTCAACCAATGCACTCAGGTCCTTCTCTTCCAGGTAGCTTTCTAGCCACTCCTCCCCAAGCCTGAAGCATCACATGGGGTTGCATGGGGTGGGTGCCCTCCCCAGGGGAGATCTGCAAGTGTCCGAGTGCCTGGTTACTCTCCCTGTTCCATCCCACAGACCAGGCTTAAGGTTCTTCCAGTCAGCTGAGGCCTGTGCCTCATTTTTGCTTTCCACCATGACATCAAGCAAACCTGAGTGTGAGATCTGTCAGCCAGCAGAGAATGTCCCGAGAGAGAGAGAAAGGTGGAAGCTAAACCACTAAAAACTGGGCTGCAGGGAACAGTCTGCACTGGCCAGGAGACAGACTGCATGATCTAATAGGTCTTTTCCATTTCTCGCTCCTGTGATTCAAGAAGTCTTGTCACTAGGGATTTCTTAAAAATAGACTTGCTGAAACTGAAGACGGTGGATGCAGGATCAGACCTGCCTTGGCTGGGAGGCAGGTTGGTCTAACAGGACTTTTCCATCGTTCTGTTCCATGATTAATTGAGACAAGAAAAGAAAAAGAGAAAGGAAATTGATAAACACAATAGTAATTCCATCCAGAATTTGCCTCAGTCAGGTTATTATAATCCTGACATCATGTCTTGAAAAGAAGACTGGATATAAATCTAGTAGATAGCATCTGCTGGCTGGGGATGGAGAGGTGCACCAGGCTGCCAGGGCATGAGGAGTTAACGCCTTTGGTGGTCACCTCCCCAAAACGCTCTTTCTCCTGAATTCACTGGGTCTCAAAGCAGTAACAGGAGCACATGGCAATCCCAAGTACAAATCCAAACTGGGCAGGGAATGGAGTGAGAGCAGCCCTGAGGAGAAGGACTTGAGGTGCTGGAGGAAGAGAAGCTCAACATGAGCTGGCAAACATCCACTTGCAGCCCAGAAACAAACCATGTCCTGGGCTGCATCCAATGCCGTAGGACCGGCAGGGCAAGGGAAAGGATTTTGCACCTCTGCTTTGCTCTAGTGGGACCCCACTTGGAGCCCTGTGTTCAACTTTGGAATCCTCAGCACAGGAAGAGGGGAACTGAAAGAAGGGAGATTGAGATGAGATGCTCTTTTGTGAGAATTTCTCTAGGGTCCAGGGAAGCTGTGGCTGCCCCATCCCTGGAGGTGTTCAAGGCCAGGTTGGAGCAACCAGATCCAGTGGGAGGTGTCTCTGCCCATGGCAAAGGGGTTAGATTGGATGAGCTTTGAGGTCCTTTCCAACCTAAACCACTCTGTGATTCTGTGATTCTGCCTGTGCTCCTTAGCCCTTCCTGCTAAAATTACTCCCCCCATTCAAAAAAACCATTTTCTGAAGGCATTGTAAGGTGGTTGGGATGTTTCTTTCCTGCTAAATAGTTTGATGCGGACAAACTTCGGGAAATTGAGATTTGACTTCAGCTGTGGGGATGTGCAGTCTCCAGACAACCTTGTCTCCCAGTGGATGCTCCACCACTGGGTCCACAAGGGAGCAGGTTCTTGCCTGCACTGCTGCTGTGGAACAGGGTGAAAGACAGGAGTGAGGCTGCTCAGAACTGTATCTGACCTACACAACCCTCTCGAGCCCTCACCAACAGCCCTGGGAACTCGGGAACTGCCGTTTCAGGGAGGCAAATGAAATATTTTCCCTTTTTTCCCCCTAAATGGTGCCCGCTAATGGAAGGTCTCAGTCTGGAACTGATTTGACTCCAGCCACCAGAGCTGCCGCTACCAGGGATTTCGTAAGAGTCCGCAAGGCCTTTAATCTTTTCCTCTACAAATAGGTATGATGTAAAACCCAAATCCTGACCACCTCGCGGTTAGGAGTCTTGTGGCACTTGCAGCCAGAGCCAGGAGTGCAAGGCCTGGGGTCCTGGCCCAGCTCCAGCCAGGGAATTTGTGTTCTGTCTCCACGTTCCCCAACAGCTTCATCCGTGGAAATCGGAGCTGCTCCCGTCTGGTCCCGGCTGCTCCCGCAGCACCAGGCACTCGCTGAAGCAGCCTCCGCACCCTGCCCCTGGGAAAGATGCATTGCAGGGGCAGGGTTTGTGTTTTTGCTCATTTAGTTTGTGTAACAAGAGATGTTTTTGCCTCTGAGCACATGCTCCACTGCTTTTCCGCAAGCAGTCTCCCTTCCTAGGGCTGCTGCTTGTCACTCTGAAGCGAAATCCCAAACAAAATCCTACCTGTAAAGGAGAAATCCAGAGGAAGATACACAGTATGCTGTGCTATGCTCTACCTGGGGATGATGGAGGCAAGAGTAGATGCAGATGTTTCATAACACCAGGACACAGGAAGGGTCATTAGCATTTGTGGCTGTCGGCGCTGTTGAACCACGCACACGTTTCTTTTCCTTGGCTCTGACAGAGAAATGTGCTCCTTGAGGACTTTTCGTTAAGCAAAAAATTTATGTGAGTGGATGAAAATTGTGTTTTAGTGTCTGAGGTCTCAGTCAATGCTGTTTCTTCAGACGTTTTAGTAATTCATCTTGGCAAGGGCTGAGAAAACTTCTCCAGTGAAAAAAAAAAAAAAAAGTAACTTCCATGTTTGGAGTCAGCTGCATCGGCCGGTTCTGTCCCCAGCATGGACCGATGCCTGGAGCAATGACCTAGTCCCCTGGGATACAAACCCAAAGTGAACCACCTCACAATTCACAGCCAGGGACAAAGAACGTGTACATGATGTAAAGCATTACTGGGATTTGATGCTAATTTTAGTGGTAACCTTGGCTCTGTTTGAGGAAGTTGCTGGTGCTGCCAAGAGTGAATTTACCTGATGATGAATGAGGAATCAGGGCATAAAATAAATAAATATCAGCAACACCTTTTTTTTTTTTTTGCCTTCTTTTTTGGCAGGTTGGTGTCATCCAAGGTCACACAGTTGTGCAGGAGGAGAACTTCTGCCAGAGCTCAGAGTTTTAAAATCATCTTTAAGTCAAGAGCAGCATCTTTTAGTGCTGGCTTTAAGAAGAGAAGCTGAAGTAAAGTCTCCCAAAAATTCTTGCCTTTTGATTAAATTTCATTCCTGCATTAATATTCTTCCTTTATGCTTGGAAGACTCTTGCTATGACCTTCTGCAAAAATTCCTTGTTTTTCTCCTCAAAACCAGACCTGAATGCTCCCATGCCAGGTACCAACCACTCTGTTCTTGACTTGTTTCTCCTGATCACGGAAAGAGGAGGATTTTTCAGACAAAACGCAACAAATCTCAACAAGCAGGAAAACCTTTTGTTTCCATCAGCAGTTTTTGGAGAGCGGGACCAGTTCCTGGCCAACTCTCAGCATAAATTCGAGCCAGGCTCTGCTCAAAGGGAGCAGGAGCTCCCCTGTGGAGAAGCTCATCCCAGATCGAGCCCAGGCAGGGGATCGTCTCCACTTCCCTCTGAAGCACTGGCCACCATCAAGGATGGATACTGGACCTCAAGCTGGGAGGAAACAGAGCCATTCCCACATTTTTATGATTTCTTTTAATTACTCCAGGTGGGAGTTTGGAGGAATAAGTCTTTTCAGGCTCATGGCACTGCAGCCATGGGAAGCAGAGCATTGCAGGCAGGTTTCTCCATGTGCTTCCCAAAATCCAGTGCAAACCCTTGGCAAGTTAGAGGTGCAAAGCAACTGGAAGCAAACTGGGCAGGAGCCCTTCTGAAGTTGTCCCTGGTCCTGTGGGCTCAGAAAGCAGTGTCTCTGCCTGCCTTTCCAGGCTGCTCTAATTTTAAGTTTTATAACCAAAAAGAAATATTTGAGGGGTATTCTAGTACTTGAAGGGGCTACAGGAGAGCTGAGGAGGGGCTTTTTGTAATGGTCTAGAGTGATAGGATGAGGGGGGATGGCTTTAAACTGGAAGGGGGAAGATTTAGATTAGATGTTAGGAAGAAATTCTTCATGATGAGGCTGGGGAGGCCCTGGCCCAGATTACCCAGGGATGTTGTGGTTGCTTCATCCCTGGAGGGGTTCAAGGCCACATTGGATGGGGCTTGGAGCCCCTGATCCAGTGGGAGGTGTCCCTGCCCGTCAGAGGGGATTGGAACTGGACGGGCTTTGAGGTCCCTTCCAACCCAAACTATTATATGATTCTATGATTTTATTTTCTATTCCTCCCCCCCATCTCCACCCCCTCAAAAGAGGATGCAGGAGATGTGTAAGGTTACAGGAATAACACAACCTACAAAAGGAGGTGGATGGAAAGTTTGTGTCACATTAAGCAGGCGAGACAAGGCACAGCTGAATTTATAGCACCCCTCCACAAAAATGATAAATGGGAGCTGTAATTTTTATTGGAGGGGAGCAGATCATGGGTGACGGAACAAAATAATTAGAAAATCATAAATTAGAAATGTGGCTTGGTGATGGAGATTTGGGCTTATATACAATGGGAGTTTCTTCTGGAACACAATCCAGAGCAGTGCATGGAAATTACCTGCAAAAAAATGCTTTATTAAGTCATATTAGGGAGGACCTTCTTGATCACAGCTCTGTCAACCAGCGCTCCAAGAGGGACGGCTGCGCTCTGCTTCCACCGTTCCCAAACCCCTCCTGCAGCAATCGCCCACGCTGAACTGCTCTGGATTAACCTGTCCAGGTATTTAAAACATACAGGGTGAAGTTCATTGTGCAGGGTCAGTGCACAATTTAAGCCCTGTACAAGCCCTGCAACATGCTCTGTATTTCATAGAATGGTAGAATCCCTAGGTTAGAAAAGACCTTTAAGATCATGAAGTCCAACTACACCTGTCCACTGCTAAACCATATCCCTAAGCAGCTCATCTACCTGCCTTTTAAACCCCTCCAAGGTTGGGGACTCAACCATCTCCCTGGACAACCTCTGCCAGTGCTTGAGAACCCTTTCTGTGAGGAACTGTTCCCTAGTGTCCAGTCTGAACCTCCCTTGGCACAGCTTGAAGCCAATTCTCCAAATGGCTTTAGGGGAGGGTTTGCTGGGCTGGATGGGACCCAGTCAGCTGCACTGGGTGCTGGTCCCCAGGCTCCCACCTGCCCCATCACCACAGACCTTGGCTTTGGCGGGGACTTTCTCTTGTGTCTGCTGCTTTCTCTCTTTCTTTTGATGCCAGAAATGCTTCTCTGAGACTAATTTCCCTGGTAATTGTCCTTTGGATGAGTTTGGCAAATTGCATAAGCCCTGAGTTGGAGCTGACTGCGTCTTCCATCCGAGCGTCTAAGGCTTCATGGGGCAGGAACTAAAGAGCTGCGAAATGCAGAAATATAACATGTTGACATGTAGTGAAAACACAGAACGCAGGAGCCTAAGATAATAAATCTGAAAAATTAACACGTAGGGGACCGAAAAAAGGAGCAATATGTTTTGGTAATCATTCTGAACTGCTGAACCCTTCTCCTGCAGTCCAAACCTCTCTGCTCTTAAGCAGATGTCATTCAACCGATGATTAACACATTACCGAATTTCACCAGTCGTTTAATAAAAGTTTTACATAACATGCAGGTAATTGCTTCCAAATGTCAAGGTAACAATGCCGGCTTCTATGGATGGCATTGTTTCCAGTGGCAGGTGAAAACCCCTCGTGTTGCCTTGATATCAGGCAAAGTCCCGTGGTGAAGACTCTGCACTCGCTCAGCTGCTTTTCCCGTCACTCCTGAATGCCAGAGACAAAGAAACAGGCCGGGAAGAGTCACAGATTTCAGTCTGGTAACGTTTTCTTTGCTTTAAATGTTTGTACAAGCAGCAAACGCACCTTGGGCCCCAAAACTGAGCTGCATCAAAAAAAGTGTAGACAGCAGGGCGAGGGAGGGTTCCTTCCCTTCTACCTCACTTTTGTGAGACCCAACCTGGAGTCCTGTGTCCAGTTCTGGAACCCCCAACATAAGAGGGATAGGGAACTGTTGGAGCAGGTTCAGGGGAGGATGCAGAGATGATGTGAGGGCTGGAGCACCTCTGGTATGAGGACAGGCTGAGAAAGTTGGGGTTGTTCAGCGTGGAGAAGAGAAGGCTTCCGGGAGACCTTAGAGCAGCTTCCAGTGCTGAAAGGGGCTCCAGGAGAGCTGGGGAGGGACTTTTTACAAGGGCCTAAATTGATAAGACAAGAGGGAATGGCTTTAAATTGGAAGGGGGAAGATTTAGGTCCGACATTAGGAAGAAATTCTTCACAATTAGGGTGGGGAGGCCCTGGCCCAGGCTGCCCAGAGCAGGGGTGGCTGCCCCATCCCTGGAGGTGTTCAAGGGCAGGTTGGATGGAGCTTGGAGCCCCTGATCTGGTGGGAGGTGTCCCTGCCCATGGCAGGGAGTGGGACTGGATGGGCTTTGAGGTCCCTTCCAACCCAAACCATTCTGTTAGTTTGTCTTTGCAGTTTTTACCCTTCATGCTAGGAAATCTCATCACTGCTGAGTGCAAGGAGATAATGGGAAGAATGGGATGAATGGGAAAGGCTGGGCAGCAGTGATAGGCTGTTGCTTTCTAGAGTAGCCCTCACCCTGAACCCAAAAATCTACAATTATCCATCATGAAAGCAGGAAAAAATCCATCCCAACAAGTTTATTTGCTGTCCTGTTGCACAGCCAGGGGTGCTTGCTTTGCTCCATTGCAGGACCTCACTTGTTATTTCAGGGTCGGTGCAGGAGTGAAGTGTGAGAGTGATGGATTCTTGGAGACCAGGGAGCCCGACAGGCTGCAAACTCTGTGCAGACACGGGAATTGCTGGCTAACAAGTTTCAAGGCTGCAAATGAGCTTCCAATATTATTAGAGCTGGAGAACAAGAGACGCATAAAACAACTACTCTGTCATGAGACGTATCCTGTATCTGTCAGAGGCCAGCGTGACTCCACTGGGGGAATCCGTAACCAATATCTAGGGATGGCTGTAAAAAATGTATATTGATGCAATCATTTTGACGTGACATTTCATTTAGGCAGCCTTAAATGCTTTCTGCTGCCAGCATGCCACCTCTCCTACCCAGCATCTCCACTGTGCCTCTCGCAGTATAGTCCCATGGTCTTGTGAACAGAAAGGACATGTCTGAGATACAGATGATGGGACAGTGCTCCGTGGCAGCCCACAGACAGCCCAGATCTCCAGGAGCACTGGGGAATGACTGGGTTCTCCATCCCTGTGTTCTCCAGTTCCTTGGCTGCAGAATAGGGATCGTAAGAGCGCTGACTTTTTAGGATGCCTGTGAGCACGGGGGTGTTGGTGACTGAGAATGCACGGATAGATTCACTACAGGGTGGTCCCTGTGGGGTGTTAAAAGCTCGTGCCATGACCAAGACCCAGGTTGCATCTCAAGACCTTGGGCACATTTTGGGTACTTGAAGGTTGGTGCCAGCGATGGGAGCCAGGCTGGCGAGAGCAGGGCAGAGGCTGGAGATGGTTGATTTGCTCCCTTGAGCTCAGGCTTTCCTTATTGCTAACATCTGTGCTAGGGCAAGAGGTGTGTGAGCATCTACCTGTCCATGGGCCACAGAGAGGTGACCTTCCCACGGGCCAGCGCTGAACAGCTCAGAGAGAGCAGGGCCGTGTGACTGCTGAAACAGCCTGGCAGGAGGTCTTCAAATTGCTCGATGTCTCTGTACTGAAAAGCAATACCTGCTGAGATTAAACCATTTGGCCTCCTTCCTCCTGTCTCCAAGGCAAACATAGACAGTTCTATTCATACCCACAAGAAATACATATTTCAGCATTTGATTCTTTTGTGTGCACTTTGTTTTATCTAGCGCCATGGAGCTTGGATGTCTTTTTCATCTCATATTGTGCTTTGGATGCAACCTCTTTTATTCAGCCCTCTCACTGCCTTCATAAAGAATAACAGCGGCAGTTGTTTTTTTCCCCCAGAGCATGGGGGAGAGAAACTTCTCTTTGCCCCAGAGCAAAGAGAAACTTCTTGCTGCAAGAGGGAGAGGGCAGGTGGGACCCCGTCAGATCCATTCCCACAGCCGACCTGCAGACCTGCAGGCCATGCAGTTTGGCTTTCTCAAGCCTTCATGGAGAGCAACAATTTGTCCTATAAAAATCCTTTATATGAATTTTATTATTCTAAAGAGACTTGTAAACTTGGAGCTAAAATCTCTTACTTCTCAGATGGACAGTGAGGTCCAAGATAAAACCAAGGGCACTGAAATCTGAACAAGGTCTTCAGATTCTGCATCTGTCCCTCCATAGATTTCATAGAATCTTGGAATTGTTTGGGTTGGAAGGGACCTCAAAGCCCATCCAGTTCCACCCCTGCCATAAGCAGGGACACCTCCCACTGGATCCAGTTGCTCAATGCCTCATCCAACCTGACCTTGAACAACTCCAGGGATGGGGCAGCCACCCCTGCTCTGGGCAACCTGGGCCTGGACCTCCCCACCCTCATCATGAAGAATTTCTTCCTATCATCTAATCTAAATCTTCCCCCTTCCAGTTTAAAGCCATCTGCCCTCATCCTATCACCCTAGGCCATTGCAAATAGTCCCTCCCCAGCTTTCTTGTAGGCCCCCTTCAGGTACTGGAATCTACTCTGAAGTCTCCCCAGAGCCTTCTCTTCTCCAGGGTGAAGAACCCCAACTCTCTCAGCCTGTCAACTGCATGTGAAGGCTCCTTACAAGGACATTTCTTCCCACTGAGGAGGGACAAGAGTTGTTGGCCCAATGCCATGCTTGAAGGATGCAGCACAGTCTCACCTCCATCTTCCCATGAAGGTACTGCAGGTTATGGATGGGAACAGCTACCCCCAGCCACCTCCTCTCCACATCCAGCTTGGAAGTCATTCTGTATCTGCCCCAAAGAGTCAAAATGCATGAGCCCTGTCCCGAGGTATCATCCGTCTTGCTGTCGGTGGCTGTGCTGCTCACATCTGCGCTTCCCCCTGCTTATGCCATTAGCTCTGCGGCACAGCACAGTGACAAGTGCAGTGGGGATTTCAGCTCCATAGGTCACCAGCTACTGATAAATCACTTTCCTGAAGATCGGTCACTTCCTGTTTGCCACGTGAAATGTCTGGGCTGCCTGCATGGCTGTGCCAGACATGGACTCATCTATGGTCACGCTCAAGATACTGAAAAACAGTAAGAGCCCCACGTTCAAACCTAGAAAGGAGAAAGGCTGGGAGAAGCAGATCTGGGCACCCCCTGTGCCATTCCTCCTTCCCCTTCCCTCCTGCTCCAGTCTTGCTCTGTACCTGGGGGTGGACAATGTCCACTGTGTTTGAGGTTGTCAAAGATGCAACATAGAACCTCCCATAGGTTCCTCACAGGTTCCTCACACTTTAATTATTTCCACCTTAAGTATAAAAAATGTGCTAAGCACAAATTTGCTCATGCGGAAACCTTTAGGCCCTGGTTCCCAATCATCCAGTTTGGATTATCTCCCAGACTGGGTGCCGCGAGCCATACCGTCCCTTCTCTGTTGGGCTTGTTGCCATGGTGGTTTCCAAAGACCATGTGTGATGCTGGAAACAAGAACATCTTGCGGCAATATGTTGTCCTTGAAGCCTGAGTTGGGAATCGAGGGGGTTTGAAATCTGTATCTGCAATCAGTGACTCGCATCACGCCCTGACCTAGGAGAAGGGATGCTTTGAACCGAGGTGCCTGATGAGTCAACCAGAGCAGCTCTCCTAGGACCTACCCCACTGCCTGGGGATGGCATTTGGGAAGCAGCACCCCAAAATACCCTACCCAGCATTAAGATCTGGTCCTTCAGATACCAAGGCCTCTTAATTTTTTAACTAGATCCACCTCCCTTTGCCTTGGGCTGCCTGTCTGCTCCAGGCTGGGGGCCAAGGCTGCTCTGACTCCTGTTTTCCTAGCTGCAAAGGGCCAGGTGAGGGATGGCAGATACCATCCCTGCCAAAGGAGCTGTAAATCCAGCCTTCCAGCACCCAGGGTGGAGGAGGCAGGAGGGGCAGGGCTGGGAACAGCATCTCTTTGGCCCCAGGCATCTCTTCAGCTGTGCAGTCCACTGAAGACAAATGAACTGGAGGAAGCATTTCCTCTGCCGAAGGCTCACACCCAGGAGGGTTCTGTTCACAGTGTAGGTCAAGAGTTGAAAAACGAAGAAGAAAGGAAAACAGATAGAAAGATCCATCTTCCCTTATAAAATCCCCGGAGCAGGGGGCATTTGGAAATCATTTTTCACTGAGCTGAGGGCTGTTTCTGGCCTTTTAGCAGGCATTATTCTCTTCTCAAACCTCACAGTTTGGGACACAGAGAAGTGCCTTCCCTCCATCTTCACAGGGGTTGGACGTTATCCTGGGTGCAAGACACATCACATCTTCCTCCAAGGCTGGAATCCACAGTGGTTTGGACTTTAGGGCAAAGTGGAGGTCAATGCATGCTGAAAATTGCTCTCTTCCTCGGTGTGCTAACATTTTAAATGCATTCAGGCTGATGTGAAAAGAAGTGAGTGGCTTGGATTTGCTGGTGTTACTGCACAAGTTAAGGGGAAGAGCTTTTAAGGGGGCAAAGCCGTGCAGCAAGAGGAAGGAGAATTTCTGCATGGTTAAAGGAAATGTAAATAAAATTCCTTTCTGGAAGGAATTCAAGAAAATTATTTTCCTTCTGTGTTTCTGTCTCTCTTCTTCTGGCTTATAAAAACACCTTGGCTTGGATATTACATCAACTCTGCCTTTTATTAAAAACCCCTGCTCCGGTTGTGCAGATTTCATGCTGTTCCATGAAAGTAAAATTTTATGACCAGAAGCTGAAATTAGGAAGGAAACTTTTTTTGTTGTTGTTGTCGCGGGTTGGATTCTGTTGCTAGTCAGGAGAGTTTGTTTAGTTTTGCTTTTTCTAAAGCCCAGCCAACTCCCCCAGGTCTCAGCACTCCAGGCTTTTTTGAGGGGATGCTTGTTCCAAACAGGTGCTAACGTGGGGGATGCTGAGCCCCGTGCAGGGCAAGGAGGTGGGTGATGTCCTCGTTCCGCTACTGCGGTTGCCTTCAAGGGGTCTCACAATGGCTTCAGAAGAGGACATGCAGTATGGGGGAGCAAATATTACTCATTGCATGGGACACAGGAACAGTCTCATGATGGGAAAGAAGTAACAGTGCAAAAGAGTAAGCTACTCCCTCCTCTCAGTAGGTAGGACCCTGTAGGTCCAGATTGGATGGATGATAGTTTGGTTTGACACCATATTCAACACCAGCTCCTTGTTGGCCGGGCAGTCATGGAATCATAGAATCACCAGGTTGGAAGAGACCCATCGGATCATCAAATTCAACCATTCCTATCAAACTCTAAACCATGTCCAGCAGACCTTTTGCCATCTCTCACTTTGAATGTGGTGCTGCCGTTTGTCCACTAATGCCTCACTCCTCTGCTTAAAAACAAACTATGGAATGGTGAAAAAAAGTTCTAAAAGGTCATTCAGTCGTCCCTTGTTGGGTGAACTGTGATGATCCTAATGAGTTGCTACATTTGAAGACATTAAAAGAAGAGTTACAACAGGGTTAGGTGAAAATTATACCTATCAGTTACAGTACTGGCCTCTTGTGGGACCTTGGCATGGTGGGTTTGCATCCCCATGATCCATCCCTGCATCTCTTGTTGCTCCCCAGCCCTTTGAACAGATTCAAAGACCTCTGGGCTGGTCGGAACAGTGATGTGGGGCCATCCCAGCTTTGACTCGAGGCTGGGGACCTCTCCTTGCACAGCTTCAGCTGCAGAGCCTTGGGGATGGAGCAGGCAGAGGACATCTCGGTGGACTTCAGGGCACAGACATCCTCTCTCCACAGGCACATGTGCACCACAGCACACTGGGAGCAGTGCATTGCTTCTGCCACAGCCCCACTCCAGGGACACTTGCCATGGTTGGGATGGGGGATGTAGGTCAAGCCCCACGGCCCCTCTGTTTCCTTCCAGCCCAAATGCCTGTGCAACCTTCTCCTGCCCTTGGAAGATTTACGGAGCAGCAGTAAGTATTTCACCAGCTCTTTATTAATAATGCAGCAATAAAAAAGGTGCAGCCTTTCTTTCCAAGGACTCACAGAGCCTTTAATAATCCAAGGAGGGATTTGGTTCCCCCCAATAGATAGTTGACTGGTGGGCATGCTTTACAGCCTCTTTGTTAGAGTGAAGCTGTTCCCCCATCATCAAAGTGCGAACTGAGGCTCCGTGATGGGCTAGTCCATAAATCTCTCCTCTCTAATCCTTTCCTTTCTACTATTTGCAACCTGGGGAAAGAGGGGGTGGACTGGACTAGGCTGGCCAACACTTTAACCCGTTGTGCTTTGAGGAATCTTCTCCAGACCAGAAGATGGTGCATGGGAAGAAGGCTGCTTTACCAGCAGCCTTTTAGAAGCAGGTAGTTCTATCCAGCAACTCAACCCCAAATGACAGCTTAAAGAGTTCCTTTGGTAGTTTAATAAGTCCACAACTGTATATAAGAAATAAATCTGGCTGCATTACAATCACTTCAGACTACTTAAGCAATAAATGTAGAACTCTGCTCTTATTCATCCATTACGTGGGTAATGTTGCTTCATTTCCCTCTTGGTTTCCAGGACTGGGAAGCCAGAAGAGGATCCAGCCCAGCATTTGGAACCAAATCAACACTGCAGAGATCACAGGTCTGTGGTAGGAAGCTGGGGGGGGATCCAGTGCTTCAGTTTGGGGCTACCTTGGCTCTGAGGCCAAAACTAAACACTTGCGGGCTCTGTGGAGGTGAGGAAACTGTCTGAGTCAAACACCAACTTCTCCCTTTGCCCTGTGGCTGGTGATGTGTCAGGTTCTTGAGAGAGATGTCGCATCCTGGCTACCTCAAGGCCAATCTCAGAGGCAGAGGTGATGGGGGAACAAAGTCAAGACCAAGAGGCAAGGCCGTAATTTTGGTCTTTAAATGTTTATACAAACATTTTCATCAAGGAAAGTTTTGGTAGACTGAACTGATGCTGTCATGTTGTGACACCAAACCATTTACTGGTCACAAGTGGATTTGCATCCTTCCGATGCCCACTAGAGGTTGGGAACAGGCACGAGATCCATCAGTGCCATCTGAGGTTCACACAGAGGAGCTGGGAGGAGAATTTTACAAAGTTTTATCTACTGAGCCGAGGTTTCCAAACACTTCTGGCCCTGTTACCTCAAACCTGCCCACTCTGAGATACCACCGTGCCAAAGAGAGTCAGGAGCAATCCCAGAGCAGGATCCAGCCAGCAAGGGGTTCCCTCTGTCCCCGCTCCGGCTGCACACATCTCCATCTTATAGTCATTGCAAGGGATAAAAAATGAACTTTGTGTCTATTTTAACATAAAAGATCCCGGGCTTTTTAAGCCCAGCTTTATAAACAGTGATGAAAGGTCCTGCATCGGGCAGAGGTCTGCTTTTGAAATCGAACAAATTGTCGTTTTATGGTTCCCGTGTGGGGAAGGGGTGCTGTAAATCTCCGAGCATTTAACGCATCTGTTCTTTTCCAACCACGCTACCAGCATCTCAAGGAGGAGAGGGAGAAATATCTGACATTTCCTGACATTGGCTGCTCTCGCTGCCCCCGGGAGTTCCTCAGGAAAGTTTTTAAAGGAATATTTATGGATGATCCTGGTGAATCAGGCCCTAAAAGGTATAGAGAAAGGGCTGTTGTTCATTAACATTTGGAAACTGTGCACTGAGGATTTCCCTGTGGAGGGCCAGAAGAAATGGAGTGAAAGTGAAATAGCTTTTGAGTTAATCCAGATCTTTTTTAACATTATTGTTGTTGGTAAAAATCGGAACCTTCTTTTGAATGAAGGAAAAAAAAATAGAAGTACATTTTCAGGGTGGTTTTCCTCAAAATGGTTTTCTTTCCAAAATAAGTTCCTTAGCTAAGATATTTGTTCTTACTGATGTATGGAGACATAGTTCAGTTTTGGTCTTTGTTCATACATGTCTCCATATTAAAACAACAATATATCTGCTCTGGTGAATAACCTAGGAATAACTCCAGTTTGGTGGGTTTTCCTGAAGTTATTCCTTATTGCCACAAAGCATTTAGTATCAATTTTATAGAATCATAAAACGGTTTGAGTTGGAAGGGATCTCAAAGCCCATCCAGTTCCACCCCTGCCATAAGCAGGGTCACCTCCAACTGGATCAGGGGCTCCAAGCCCCATCCAACCTGACCTGGAACACCTCCACGGATGGGGCAGACACCACTGCTCTGCGAAACCTGAGCCAGGACCTCCTCATCCTCATCATGAAGAATTTCTTCCTAATGTCTAGTCTAAACCTTCCCCCTTCCAATTTAAAGCCATTCCCACTCGTCCTATCACTACAGGCCATTGCAAAATGTCTCTTCCCAACTTTCCTGGAGCCCCTTCAGGTACTGGAAGCTTCTCTAAGGTCTCCCTGGAGCCTTCTCCAGACTGAAGAACCCCAACTCTCAATTTGGTCAGAATGTTCTTAAAGCTTTGCAGTCATAATGGCTTTCATGTAATGGCCTCTTCTCCCAAGTGACAGGGGACAGGATGAGAGGAAATGGCCTCAAGCTCCGCAAGGGGAGATTTAGGTTGGACATTAGGAAAAAAAATTTCACAGAAAGGGTCACTGGGCATTGGAACAGGCTGTCCAGGGAGGGGGTTGAGTAACCTTCCCTGGCGGTATTTAAGGCATGGGTGGATGAAGTACTAAGGGGCATGGTTTAGTGTTTGATAGGAATGGTTGGACTAGATGATCTGGTGGGTCTCTTCCAACCTGGTTATTCTATGATTCTATGTGCTGTCCTCTAAGTCAAACTTGCCTGTCTCAGTAAACAACAGATCTTTCACTGAGATTTGTGAAATCCCTCCACAGTTCCCCGGTATTAATTACTCGAGCCTTATGAACAGGAAAACTGAGCACAGGAGGAGGGATGGGTTGGTAGAGTGCGAGTGGAATAGCATCCTGGGGTTTCGACTTTCAGTGCCTCTGCTGAAGGGCAGCACCCGAGACCTTCTGAGTCAGTTAAGAGCCTCCTATAGACTTTCCTGATAACACAAACTCCCAAGAGGTGAGCCAGGTTTGTCCTTCAACGTGTTTATGCAAAGTACCTTTGGAACAGTTTTATTCAAATGAATGCGTGGAGGAGATAAGGCCATCAGGTCCTTTGAGCTGGCTGCTCCTTTCAGTGTAACATCTCGAGGTTTATCTAAGTGTGCCTGAGATTAGAATTAACCAGAGAAAGAGAAAATGAGGTTATTTTGGCAAAACAACATCAAGATCCCTCTGTAATCCCCAGGGTTTAAATTTCTTGGGACTTTCACTGTGACTCTGCATGTCAGAAGGGGCCACTAGACTCCTGCAGCTGCCAGTATCTCCCCATGTAAGGATGGTATCTTCTAGCCATGATACTGTGCAAGCAGGCAGAGAACCTGAGCTGATGATGAATGGGGTCTGTGGAATACACACAGCCTTTGGGTCTAGCGCTGCAATGAGAGGGTCAACAGGAGCCACAGCTTCTTGAGGTTGGTGAACCTACAAGATAATGGGCTACCACCCTGACAGACCAGCTATTAGGACAGAGTCTGCCTCCAAAATTGTCAGCTTTGGGTCTCTTTCCATAAGTACAAGATAGCCTCAGAGTAACACAGCCATTTGATGTCCAGCGCTGTGTGGATGCAGAGATGTTTGTGCCCACATGGACTCTGGGAATGATTTCTAGGGAGCAGCAGCCAGTCTTTATAAGAAGTGACATGCTTAATAGATGCAAAACATTGAGAACAAGCAGATAGTAAAAAATGCTTCCTTCTTATTGTAAGACATCCCACCTTCACAGTGCACAGGGGAGCTGTGGTACCTCTGGTTTCAGCACCCAGAAGGACCCATTTGCATCGATGAGCAAGGTCCTCCAGTGAGGAACTGCACTTGATCTGGCTCTTCTGCTCGACTGTGTGTATACTTGGCACAAGGCAGGAGGTAAAGAGCTCAGCCCGTGCAGAGCAAACCTCTCCTTCAAGTGCCTTGGGGGCCCAGAGAGGCAACAAGAAGGCGATGATTTTCTGCCTGACGCGCTAAGCTGCAGCTGCTCTACCCCATCCTCTCGGGAGTGGGGCAAGGAGGGGGGCACAAAGCCACGATGACTTCACCAGCAGCACGAGGGTAGGATGGTGTCCAGCTGATCCTTGCGAAACACCCTGCCAAGAGTGCTGGTCCATAGGCACACTTCCCAGCTCTAAGTGTGCCCTGCCATCGCACGGTCCTCGCTTGAGTCACTTATAACCCAATACTGGGTCATTACCACAGGCATCAAAAAAGGGTTGGGGTTTTTTTGTGCTTTTCAGCAACTTCGTGAATCCAAGACACGGAGAATTATCTATCATTTGTGGTGTTTAAAATGTCAACACCTCCCTCCCAAATGCAAATGGAGTTAAAGGTCCTGTACTTCCCCTTGCCCCTTGATCTCCCCCCTCCCAGAGCAGGGCTGTAGAGACTGGACTTTTAGGAAGCGACCAAAGCAATCCTGCCTCTTCCTCTGCTCAGCTAAGGTCTATTTGCAATTTAGGATCGTGGCCTTCTAATCCTGCACCGAGCACCTGAGATGGGAGCCAGGGTGGCAGCAGGACCTGGGGACATGTCTGGTGAGGAGCCTGGCTTAGCTGTCCCTCAGATTTGTCACTGGAACTCAGGAGCTCCTGGGGAGAACTGTGTATGGTCTGCAGTGCTTTGTCCCTAATCCATGCAGCCCAGAGGTATCTGACGCCAGTGCTTTATTTCTTTGCTCAAGGTTCCTATGTCCTCCCAACATCTCTATTAAAAAGAAACCTCCACCTCTCCCCCTTGCTTCCTTTTTGCTGAGATTCTGCTTGGAACTTGCATAAATCTATCCCAAAAATAACACTGGCCGCTCTCCCAGCTGTGGGCGTCGTGACTTCTGCGCAGGGAAGGGAAGGCTGCGATCTGATTCGTTTCATGGCAGATCTCGGTCAGCTTTGGCATCTCTCCATCCTCACTGGTACCAAATTTACAAGGTTCCTCTTTCCAGCTTTTCACTCTTCTCCTGGGCTTACCTCTGCCTCGCGGAGGCCTCATCTCTGCAAAGCCGCCGTGGTTTCTTGGCGCAGCTGCCTGCGAAACATGGCACAGACAAACCAATAAAAGTAGCCAATAAACTCAGCGAGTTTTCTTTCCTTTGCTGCGAGTGGCCAAGGCAGCACTGCTTCCTTTGGGCTGACATTAAAATGCAGCAGAGAGGATGAGACTCAGATCCTTCTCTATTTATTTCCCAGCCAGGTATGATTTTTCCACTGCTGAGGAATGATTTTTAAAAGGAAAACAGTCATAGAGACAACGGCCACGGGTATGGGGGGCTCAGCCTGGGGTCCTTACTGTTAACCAGTCCTTAGGTCAGTGACAAATCAAAACTGGAGTGAAAATCAAGGGCTTGATGCAGCTGGTGCCAATTAGTCAAACCCGTATGATTTTAATGAGCTTGACATCCAGAGCTCACCTGTGCTATGAGTGCCCTTGACTGCTCCTGGCAGGAGGCTTTATAAAGAGAAGAAGGGGAGAAAGAGAAGAAGCTCTGCAGGGTCTCTTGATTGGGGAGTGCAGGGATAGGACCAGAGGGAAGAGGTTTAGGCAGAAAAGGGGGAGTTTTAGATGAGAATATTAGAAAGATTTTTTTTTTCCTGTGAGGTTGATGTGCCAGCCTGGGAGCGCTATATACTGCTGGCTTGCAAGAGCCCCATGAGTGGCCTGCCTGGGCAGTGGTGGTGGGGCCAGCCACAGCTTTTTGGGGTGTGGGAAACCCTGCTACTGGCTGTAGTCGTGCTGGGGACAGGGGACATCCTTTGAGCTCAGCTGTAGGAAGTCACATAGCCCCAGGCGTGAGTCCCCACATAGGATCCCTACTGACAATGATGACTTGCATTCCTTCAGCAGAAGATCTGCTTTTCTCTCTCCCCTGCATAGAGTTGTTGATTCCCAGTGCTCATGGTGGGAAGCAGGGACCCTTCCCTCTGTTTAGGAGCCTGGAGAGCTCCTCTCTTGTCCAACCCTTTGTCTTGGTGCAGTCCTGGCCTTTCTGCACTGTATTAAATTAAGATGCTGCGAAGTGAGAAGCATGGTAGTAGGGGATTCTGTCAAAAACTTGTTTGGAGGCTTTGCTGGATAAATCCCTGTGGAACTTAATTTAAAGAAGTTGACACTGGGATGAATCGTGCCAGCACTACCAGCTCTTGAACTCTTCCTACCAACTGCCCACAGGACTCTTGCTTTCTTTACTTGAAGCAAAGACTAAAAGTCTCAAACTGTTTAAGATCTCTAACCTAAAAGAATACTTTTCTTTTAGGCTTCAGAGAGACCTCCGAGCAGCTTCTAGTACTGAAAGGGGATCCAGGGAAGCTAGGGAAGGACTTTTTACAGGAGTATGGACTCATAGGATGAGGGGGAATGGCTTTAAGCAGGAAGGGGGTGTATTTAGATGTGACATTAGGAAGAAATTCTTTGTGATAAGGGTGAGGAGGCCCTGGTCCAGACTGCACAGAGCAGCGGTGGGTGCCCCATCCCTGGAGGTGTTCAGGGCCAGGTTGGATGGGGCTTGGAGCCCCTGATGCAGTGGGAGGTGGAACTGGATGGGCTTTAAGGTCTCTTCCAACCCAAACCATTCTATGATGAACTGGATGAGAAGAAGGAAGGAAATGGAAGGAAAGCTTCCAGGAAAGAGGAGACAGTGCTTTATGTACAGATATAAACCCAGGCTTAAGCAAAGTCTCCTAAACATTGCTGGGACACAAAGCCAGGCTGCTCTGTATTAATGCAGAGTCTGTGGGGTTGCATGCCTGTTCCTGGGCTTTAACTGAAGAGTGACATCTCTGAAGAGGCAGGAAAGTGGTCGGGAGTAAGCATAAAACATGTAAGATTGCAGAATTCAAAAGGATAAACATTATTTGATACCTTATTTATAGGGCACCACAGGGGAAAGGTAAAGGTTTCAGAAAAGAAAGAAGCACTTTAATTTTATCTGGAGATTTTCCAACAATAAAATCTAATCCATCATTCTCTCTGTGTGACTGCTCTTAATGAAAATTTAGAGGCTGTGACTGAAATTTAGAATTCACAGGGGACACTATTAGGAAGATGTCTAGCAGTTATGCAAAACCTGTTATATCAGAGCTCCTGCCAAAGGCCAGCGAAGAGTGGAGTGTGAAACGGACAGCTTTTAATTTGGCGTGCCAAGGCTCCACAGCGCCGAGCCTTCCTCTACACAGTGGCAGGAGAAGGACTCCATGGGACTTGTAGTGGTCACCCATCCAGAGGGCTCCCACCTCAGGGATCAGCTCACCAGCTGGTGGTTGCCCATCCTATGGCCTCCCACCAGGGATCAGCTCACTAGTTGGCAGCAGGGCTCCAGCAATGGCAGCTGATTTCCCAAGAGGTGGGATTTGGCCTATTGACATTTGGTTTTTACCCAAAGGACCCTGTTCGCGCTACGCTAGTCCCTCAAGGTGACCAGAGCCTCACATGCAGTCTCAATGTTTCTTGCCCAGGTCTACTGGTTACAGTCAAGAGCTTCCTGAAAAGAAAAGAAAACTCTTTTCTGCACAATATTTCCTTCCAAGACTGATTGAAGAGCCTGCAGTAAGGGAAATGCTGTCAGACAACACCACGGGAAGGTCATCCTGGCTATCTGATGGGCTTGAGGAGGGGCAGCCCCCATACAGCCCCCATGCTGTCCTCAGCCATGCGCGTTGCTCCCACACCAACACCAAGACTGCTCCATGGCCAGTTTAAAGGTATTGCCAGTGCTTGGTAGGAGTATTTTCCTGTTCATCACATGGATGGAAACCATTCAAATCCTCACTACACGGGCCATGAAGCCTCAGTTATTGCTGGGTAGTGAACATGAACACTGTGCATGAAGCACCAAGACCATCAGCCCAAGCTGGTGCTGTGCAGAGCCAAGTAGTGCCTTTCAGCCGAGGGTGACCCAGAGGGGAAGGCTGACCATCTCTAATCAGTACCAATCCTCTGCACTTTATTTTTAATCAAAGCGGATCACTAGACTGTTTCCAATACTTTTTAATGTCCAAAAGGGGCTTCGATCATAAAGACAATGTTAAATTATTTAAGGGCCTGGATGTACATCATGAATCAGTTTAATACCAAAGTCACTGCCAATTATTCAACTGATTCAAAATGAGACTCCATCACAAAATGTTAAATCACAGGATAAATCTGTCCTGGAAAGGGCTTTAGCAATCAAAATTCTCTCAAAGCAGAAAAAGCTCTTCTAAAAGCACAGGGAAAAAAAAGGTTACAGCTTAAGCCAGACATTATATAGTAATGCCAGATGTTAAACAGTTGACTTAAATTATTGGCAACTATCAAATGCAAGATACTAATACTACTGGTTGCAGAGCTATGCCACCAAGTTTGTAATCTGCAGAATGGGCTTAAATATTCCTTTAATTTTCTGCCTATGGATAACAGGCAATTTGGATTAGCTTCCGCAGAATAATAACCTCCTAATTCTCAGCAGATGAGCATAAGCCTTCTGCAACATCAAAAACCCAAGATGATGCTTAATACGTAACCTTTAATGGCATGCGTTTTTAAATTATACGACTCCATTGGATCTGTGTAATTAAGCATGAGAAATGTCTGAAACCGCTCTGCCAGCCTCACAGACAGCAGAAGGCACTGAGATAGTGCCTTGCTCCCAAATGCAGAACAAAACAACAAGAAAAGTGTTCACAGATTTGCACGCCGATCTTCTCTACCCCAAAAGTTGCCTTTTAGAAGCATTGTCATGCATCCCTGAGGCTGGAGAGTGCTGATGCCCTGAGATCGCTTGGGACAGGGGCTCAGCCCACACCCATCTGCCCACCGGGGTTCTCGCTGTCTGGCAGTGGCTTTGCCTTTTCCTCCCTCCTCTGTGCACTCTTCCCTTCCACATCACTCACTGTGTCACTGTTTGCCCAGCAGGATCTGGAGGATGTTGAGGCTCTGGAGCAAGTTCAGAGAAGAGCGACGAGGCTGGTGAAGGGGCTGGAGAACAGAACCTATGAGGAGCGGCTGAGAGAGCTGGGGTTGTTTAGCCTAGAGAAGAGGAGGTTGAGAAGAGACCTCACTACTCTTTACAACTACCTGAAAGGAGGTTGTAGAGAGGAGGGAGCTGGCCTCTTCTCCCAAGTGACAGGGGACAGGACAAGAGGGAATGGCCTCAAGCTCCACCAGGGGAGATTTAGGCTGGAGATTAGGAGGAGGTTTTTCACAGAAAGGGTCATTGGGCATTGGAAGAGGCTGCCCAGGGAGGTGGTTGATTCCCCTTCCCTGGAGGTGTTTAAGGCACAGGTGGATGAGGTCTTGAGGGACTTGGTTTAGTGTTAGATAGGAATGGTTAGACTAGAAGATCCGATGGGTCCCTTCCAACCTGTTTTTTCTATGATTTGCAGAACAACCAGTATGGCGCGTGAGATCTTTCATCACTCCAGCCAGGTGTCCTGCAGCAACCCTCCTGCGTGGTGGCAGTGGCTGCTTGCCATCCATGGCTAAAGAAAACAGGACCTGGGCACCTCCAGTCCTAGTCTCATCCCTCGAACAGCTCAGGCATGTGTCTTTTCCCACTGCCCTGGAAGCATGACCATGAGGACAGGGACCTCATGCCGTGCAGGATGGGATTTATTCTCTCTCTGTGCTGGGTTTGGGATACATTAGAAATAAACGGAGTGGAGTCACAGCCTGATATGTTCTCCAGCTGATCACCCATCAGTGTGCATGCTGTACAAAGCATAAAACACCCCAGCACCACTACGAATTTAAGTGGCCCATGAGCTCCTCAGAGGCACAAAGACAACCCCCCAGCTTCACCCACTTGCTGCAGAATCTATAAAATGTCCTGTTCAAATGAGTCAAACCCACATTTGCTTTTGGTTTTAATACTTCTTCCCCTTCTTTCTTGATACAGAGCTGCAAGCATTTGAGAGCATGGACTCATTCCTACCTCTGCACCAGCAGGAACGTCCTTACTCAAAGGCTGGAAGATGGGTGAAGCAGCAGTGAGGAAAGGGTCAAAGCACATCCCCCTGACTGTGAGCAAAAGAAAAATGTTGGCAGAGGAAACCTTGCCACGGGAATAAAAGGTTGTCCTGACTGTTCGTTTTACTCCACATGGGGTGAGTAAAACTGTCGGTCGGACTGAAGCGTCTGATATACAAAGGGGAATAGAAACTCATTAAAGGTCTAAAAGGAAACCCTATTAAAATACGAAATATAAAATGGAGACTTGATCACCCTGGTGCTAGAGAAGTGTCAGGGTTTGAATGAACATTACTTTTTTTCCCCTGAAAGCAGAGGAAATGTGCTTTGTGGAAAACCAGGTGGGATGAGGGGCAGGTAGGGTGTCAAAGAGCACTGATAATATTTCAGGGTCTCGCTAGGAGCCTGAAACACGAAGGAGATTTATTCAGCTTTCAGCAGGGAGGAGAGTGCTAGCAGATTTTTGAAGGCATTCCAATGAGGTTCAAATTCATCTGTTTCTTAAATCGAGAGCTCTTGGCTGCCGCTGTGCAGAGGTAGGGAGCATCTCCACTTCTTCTCTCTCCCACCTGGGACTCCGGCTGGCTCATAGATGAAGGTAAATTAGTGCTGGTGAGTCCTTGTGATTCTCCTGCCCTGGCCCATCTCTGGTACCCCTGAAAAGCCAACAAACCAGATCATTTTTATGGGTCCTGAAATACCCCAAGAACGTTCTTTCTCACAGCATCTCATTTCTACTTTATTTGTAAGGGAAGGAAAGGAATTATAAGGGGAATGAGCTATATGAGCCATTTGCTTTCAAGCACTGAAAACCCATGTTGTCCTATGAGTGCTGGAAGTACTGAAGCCTGGTTTCCAATGGATTTGTGCCTCACAGCTGGTGAACCTTTAAACCCACGTGGACTGGGGCTCCAGGAGGCTTTCACCCCTTCTTAGACACCACAGAAGCCACACGGGGAAAAAAGACATGAGGAACATCTCATTCAGAGTGATTCCTGCTTGATGAGCCATCCCAGAGTCTCCTTCTTAAATGTCTTCTCCCATGTGGACTCTCTGGTGTCTTGTAGGTAAGAATTGTACCAAGGCATGGGAATTTTTGTCTTATCTCTTTGAGAGATTTGTAGTTTTTTGATCGTGGTTGAAATCACAGAAGCTGTAAATGGAGGGTTTCTCTCTCACATACACGCAGGTGTCTTTCTTATCACACTTTTAGGAATTTGTTACCTTTGGGAATTCTGCCTGCTGTCCATTTAGTTAAAACTGGCACCAGAATTCAGTAATTACCAGGGCTTGGTGCTGGAGGGAAACATGCGCCCATACACAGGCTGTCACAACATACATCCCATTTCCTCACAAAACCAGGGTTCAAATTAGAGCTTGTTTCTCATTTAGATGGAGGTAGAGAGCTTTTAAGGTAGGCCTCAAGCTGACCCATTTCTTCTTGCTCTGTTACCATTTTTTTCTTCCATCACAGTAAGGCGTGGTTTCCCTCAACCCTGCCTCTTGGATCATGGTTTTTGGAGAATGAGGATGGTTTTCTCCCATCTCAGTAACATCGGGCTACAAACAGGGCCCATCATTCGCTCATAAGTATGTTACCATCACCTAAATCCTGTTTCCTTATGAAACCTGAGCAAAGTTGATTCCACAGAGCAGATGACCCTTTGTCAGCTCAATGCCATACACAATTTTAATGCTCTGTTAGCTCTACGGTTCTGCTGTTGTGGCCAAAGAGAAATTTCACTTTTACTTCAGGTGTTGGTGGATAGCAACACATTCCTCCAACCCTGAGGTGTCCATTCCCAGGGAGCAGTAGCCTTCAGCATCTTCAGGTAATGCCCCAACCTTCTCAGGCCTCCTGGAAGCACTGGGACCCTTCCACACCTCTTCCCTGTGAAATAAATCATGAGCATGGCAGGGTTCTGTGCAGAAACGATGGGCACAGTGATGGCATTACTGATGAATGGAATTGTGTATTCCTTCCTTAATGTCTCACCTTCCTGCCCGCAGCTGATAATTATCTATATTCAACTCCTTTATTTCATGGCTACCAGATATCCCCAAATGGAATCATAGAATGGTTTGGATTGGAAGGGACTTTAAGGTCATCTAATTCCAACCCCCATTCATCTTCCTGATTCCCAAATCTCTATTGCTGTTCCAGGCAGCTGACAAACACAACCTCATGCTGCGTCAAGCCCCAGCGAATGGCAAGTAGAGAAGTCCCCCTCCCTTCACATGGAAAGGGGCAGTGTCAAGCGCACGGCAGAGCAGTCTGTGCTGGAAGGTGATGGGAAAGCTGTTGCTCTCCTGCTGAAACACAAACAGAAGAATCTGTTTGCATTTCCAGGTGTGTTTTGAGACATTTCTAGCAGGTTATCGATCATCTCTTGCTGGCCATCAAAATGGACTGAACACCAGCCCAGTTGTTCATCCTCTCACTGTGACTGCAGGAGTTCATGGGAAGCTCCTTCTCTTTTTAGTTACTTAACACAGCCTCTGGATGGGGCGTCACATTTGATTTACAGGCTCACAGAGCAAGAGAGCTGTCTCTTCACCTCACATGCAAAAGATGCTGACCTAGAAGATGAAGACCATGAAGCAGCAGCCTGTGACATCAATCCCAGACCTTGAGCTTCGCTAGGTCTGGGCACGAAACCCAACATGGCAGAGCAGGCTGAGCTCAGGCAATGTGAAATTTGACCAACATATTTTACACTCACACCACTAAAAATAGGACACAGACGCCAACTCTTCATCTGGAAAGAGAGGAAACACCAGCGTTGCTGTGTTTTGGACGAGGTGCAGCACTGAAGTCCTGACCATATTTAGCCATAAGATCATCTCGTTGGGCCACATGAGAGCAGTTTCAGAAGAATTATTCTGGCCAAGGGCCAGTTCTGCCTTTATTATTTCTCCCTGCTATCTCAATACTTCATTTCATTACCTAAATTGCAGTGCTGAGTTACTCTAGGCTGTTAAAATGCTGTCATGCTACACAAGAAACTCCATGAAGGAAATGATGTGTCTACTGAAAGTGCTCCACACGGCTGAATTCAGGCCACCTATTTAGGTGTCGGGTTTAGCTTTTTCATTGTAAGCACAGAAACTTGAAACATTTTGCCCAAATGTGTTGAAAGCCACGAAGACATTAAAGATTATTCATGGAGTAAATAGTCATTTGCAAGAAGAACTTTTTTTTTTTAAACACATGAATATTTCAGGCAGTGCCTCGCGAAGTGTGCAGCCGCTGACAGAAAAAGGTGATCCTATTCTGAGAGCTGTTTCAGGAGTTCCTAATATTAATGAAACCAGGAATGCACCTCATTTTTATGATTTTAACACAGTTTCTGCTTAAGTTAAAATACTTCCTAGATTTTCCTTAACTATTAACTAATTACTAGCAATGAAAATTCCTTGAAAATTTGTCCTGTAATGCTTCCCTATTCAACGCTCTAACACCTCCACTTTGCTGTTAAATTTTATCCACAAATAGTGCTACGTTTGCTGCCCTAAACAGCAGGAAAATCTCCTTGTTTTATTCACAACTCCCTCGTCTGCTTTTTTGCATAGAAAAAGTGGTTACTTTGCCAACAGCCTATTAATATATTGCAGCTTTACATCTCCAGCTTTCCATGTTTCAGAATTTCCATTTTTGAGGTACTTTCTATCCGGCTGGTCCTGCCTGAGCCTGTGTGGAGCTCTGGTACCACCTAGTGTTACTGGGGAAATCCTGAGCTGTTGGATGTGGCCTTTTCCTGGCTGATCTCCTGATGGGTTGGCAGGAGGAAGAGCCTGTCGTGACAGAAGTCATAATTTTAGGGATGACAACATGCAGTGTAACCATCAAGCACAGCATTGCTAGCTGATTGAGGGAGGAGGTTGTCCTGCTCTACGACACCGTCCCACCTTGAGTACTGCTTGCAGTTTTGGGCACCGAAAAAGGATTTAAAGCTACTGGAGAGTATCCAGAGGAGGCCACAAAAATGGTGAAGGGTTTAGAAGGGAAGATGCATGAGGAGTGGCTGAAGTCACTTGGTCTGTTCAGACTGGAGGAGACCTCATTGCTGTTTACTGCTTCCTCACAAGGGGAGAAGGAGGAGCAGGTGCTGAGTTCTTCTCTCTGGTGACCAATGACAGAACCCAAGGAATGGCAGGGAGATGCACCAGGAGAGGGTTAGGCTGGACATTAGAAACACCTCCCCTATGAAAACAGCTTGGGAGAGGAAGAGAAGAGCAGAGCTCATTACAGCCTTTCAGTACTTAAAGGGGGCTGATAAGAAAGACGAGGAAAAACTTTTTAGCAAGACCTGTAGCAAGAGGACAAGGGGTGATGGTTTTAAACTAAAATAGATGTTTGGACTAGATATTTGAGTAGACTAGATATTTGAATAGACTAGATATTCCTATCGAACTAGTGTTTGATAGGAATGGTTGGACTCATGATCCAGTGGGTCCTTTCCAACCTAGTGATTCTGTGGTATTCTATGGTATATATAAGAATTTTTCACACTGAGGGTGGTGAAACACCAGCACAGCTTGCCCAGAGAGGTGGTGGAGACCCATCTCAGGAAATGTTCAATGTCAGGTTGGAGTGAGTTGAAGATGTCTCTGCTTACTGCAGGGGGTTTGGATGACCTTCACGGTCCCTTCCAACCCAAACCATTCAATGATTCTCTGAACAGATTCTTCCCCCAGAGGCTTGGGGAGCACTGGAACACATCCCTAGGGAAGCAGTCCCAGCATCAAACCAACAATATTCCCAGGCCTGGGAATTCCCATGCCCCGGGGTGAGAACACTGAGGTGTCCTGGGCAAGAACAGGAGCTGCCCTCAATGGTCCTCGTGGGTCCCTTCCAGCTCAGGATGCTCTCCCAGGACTGGCTGGAGGGAAGCAACTCCTGGTCGCATAGAGGGACCTGGTGGTGCTGAGACAGGGACGCCTGCAGGCTGACACCCGAGGTCCCTGCGCCACCGCGACGCCCCTCACAAGCCAGCAGGAGGCGCCATGGCGCTTCACTGCCTCCCTCTGTCCTCCTGCAAGGCCTCGCACATCAAGGACCTGCAGGACGCTGGTGATGCCAGACTGGGAGAAGTCTGGCTGGAAAGCTGCCTGGAGGAGAGGGACCTGGGGGTGTTGGTCGACAGCCGACTGAACATGAGCCAGCAGTGTGCCCAGGTGGCCAAGAAGGCCAATGGAATCCTGGCTTGGATCAGAAATGATGTGACCAGCAGGTCCAGGCAGGTTATTCTCCCTATGTACTCAGCACTGGTGAGACCGCTCCTTGAATCCTGTGTTCAGTTCTGAGCCCCTCACCACAAGAAGGATGTTGAGGCTCTGAAGCAAGTCCAGAGAAGAGCAATGAGGCTGGTGGGGTGTCTGGAGAACAGACCTTATGAGGAACGGCTGAGAGAGCTGGGCGTGTTTAGCCTAGAGAAGAAGGGGCTGAGAGGAGACCTCATTACTCTCTACAACTAGCTGAAAGGAGTCTGTAGAGAGTTGAGAGCTGGGCTCTTCTCCCAAGTGACAGGGGACAGGACAAGAGGGAATGGCCTCAAGCTCCGCCAGGGGAGATTTAGGCTAGAGATTAGGAGGAAGTTTTTCAGGGAAAGGGTCATTGGGCATTGGAATAGGCTACCCAGGGAGGTGGTTGATTCACCTTCCCTGGAGGTGTTTAAGGGACGGGTAGACGAGGTCCTGAGGGACATGGTTTAGTGTTTGAAAGGAGTGGTTGGACTCGATGATCCGATGGGTCTCTTCCAACCTGGTTGTTCTACGATTCTATGATTGCCCACCCTCTGCAGGGCTTTATTTGTAACCTGCGGGACGCTGGCGTCGAGGGAGCAGGTGCCCTCACTAAACATGGTGGCATTCCTCGCCCTCCCCTCACTAAACATGGCGGCTCCGCACCATGCCCTGCGCGCTCGTGCTCCCTCTGCCCTCATTAAACATGGCGGCTCCATGCAGCCCTACGGGGAACTCCCTCTGCCCTCATTAAATATGGCGTAGCCGACTTCACATAGTGTGACAGTCACCCCGCCCTCTCCGTGCCCTTAATAAACATGGCGGCGCCGCACAGCCCCGCAGTCTTGTGCTCAGGGC